>OZ026625.1:7385412-7987912 GCA_964020975.1 Hermodice carunculata | reverse complement strand
GAGACAATATCAGTTTGGATATTAAAAAGCGGATTCTGACCATAAAGGAAACGTTTATTGGCAATATGCCGTAGCTTGCGAGCTCCCATGTGTAGCATGCGATATTTTGATATGTCAAAACTATTACAAATACATTTTAAACTATTGCATGTCTCAGAACGGCTGCTATTCGTACCTAATTTACAAGAAAGAAACAAGCATTGGTTTTACTGAAGGAACAATAGCGAAACTTTTTTTAAAATTTCATGTGAAGTTGTACTTCGTTGGAAATATCTTCCCATGCTAAACTAAGTAAACTACAGCGTGTGTTGCAAGACACTCTTGTTACTCTGCGGACACATTTACTCCATGCTGCGTAAATGTTTTTTTTCCATACGGATCGGGCAAGTCCCCGAGAATTATTCCAAAAAGAGATAGACAGACAGCTTTAAAGATTTATATTCCGTGCCGGAGAAAGCTTTACCAAGTTTTGATGGCATTAAATTGCATCTGTTATACATGTCTCCAAAGGCGGCTTCAGTGTTTTCTGAGGATCTTCACCATTCAAACAAACAAAGAAACAAAACAAAACAAAACAAAACAAAACAAAACAAAACAAAACAAAAAACGAAACAAAAACAAAAAAGAAAAAAAAAACCCAAAAAAACCCACCCCCCCAAAAAAAACAAACAAACAAAACAAAACAAAACACCCCCAAAAAACCCAACTAGATTCCTTCATATCATCAAACACGACCAGTTCGCTCTTAGACGGGTTTAATTTGACGTAGAACTCGTTACTCTGAGAAAATTCCAGCATATCTGCTGGAGACCGTCTGGATTAGTTCCTATTGTACTATTAGGCCACCCAGAATAAATAAATGTGTTTAAATAGAAAATACCGAAATCATTGCATTTGGACAACACCTTAACTAGAGCATATTTAGTTGGAGAGAGTAAGGTAATGTCATCGGCATGCCTAAGTGATCCCAAAAAGTGTCACCAATGTAATATCCAAAGCCAGATTTTTCAGTTCAATAAGTGGATTTTTATAATACACAATGAATAAAATTGGCGACAGCATTCCCCCATTGGTTAACAACACTACTCGTGGTAAAAGATTTACGTAAGACAGTGGTTCAGAGTACACCAGCTTTCTGAGAAGTGTAACGAACAGCATGCAAAAATAGCACATCATCCAAATGGACGTCCAGAAGAAAGCAGGTTATTTTCATCCATCTGTGATACCCATTGTACATGTATATATATATATATATATAACATATCGAGTCTTATTTGAGAAAGCCAATGTTCTCAATAACGAAGTCATGTGTATTGTAAGTGATTGAATGTATTAAAACCTGCCCATTGCAATTATAAGGGGGCAAGTTTAAGGCAAAATGTTATTGAATATACCATAAGGGGAAAAAGAGAAAAAAATCAGTTGCAAATGATTAGCAGGTATCCTTAGTACTCTGTCCTGGAGGAATATATTTTCTTACTTTGACACCTGTTGGCCATAAAGAAAAATCAAAGAGACTAGAAAATACAGTAACGGAAACGGAGAGCCGATACAATTGTATTTTGCATTGGGATTTGAGACGCCGTCGTGAATTAAAAACATGCAATGAATTGAATGATTTTAGTCACCATTATTGTATTTCCAGGTCATTTATGTCCCCATTACAGATTCATTCTGTAATTTTGTCAATAGCACTATTCCGAAATGTCTAGTGGCTGCTTTTTGTCACCAAGATGGTTCACCGTTTCTTCCCCGTACTTCGTAAATGAAAGTGAATTTTATTAGTTCTGAGCAGTTCAACGATTTCAAAATGCCTGTGTAAAAATAAGGAAAATAAGGAAATACCCAAGGATGCAAGGGTTCTCTTTTCATAGTCTTGACACACACACACACACACATACACACACACACACACGCACACACGCACACACACACACACACACACACACACGTGAAGGACAAGCATGACCTGCCAAGCAACAGGTGCAGTGGAGTTTTTTTAATGATGTTTGTAACCACCGCCTTTTATCTGGATGAAAGAAAACATAATATATCGAGTCACATTTAAATGCGATCCTTTCTGTCCACATGTTCACTTCCATTTAATGACACACCGAGGCGCTATCGGTGAAAAGCAGCGACAGCTATAAGTTTGCCTATTGTATTTAGAATCTTGTGAAGACAAATTATATTTTGATAACATCCTCTTGACTTAAATGCTAATGACTTTCATTATTTTCTGACATGCCCAAGTACACATTTACTTAATGTCAAACTAACTCAAATTTTATAGTATTGACTCAAATGGCACAAACGTGACACATTATGTTAGAAGATTACTTCAGGGTTGTCAGCAGAACAGAGCTTTATTGTTTGGAGACTTTCAAAATGAGGGGTAGGTGTCATCATGGTACTTGTGAGGGTGTCCTCCGGTTTGTACAGGTAGTCTAGCTGCAACTGTTTATTTTATCATCACTGGGGCATTATATGAAGCCCCAGTTTGCTTCTACTTCAGTTATACACTGGGCAGGTGGTTTAACTAAGATAAGCTATCCAGCCAGAATAGGAATATACTGCTTCAAGGGTAAATCAAATTATTCTTATCTAAGCTTGTACCATACAAATTTAGTATTTATGTTTTGTTTCACAAGGGTATTCTTTATTCATTTTGAAGCTCTGCGTTTATAAACACAGCTTCAGTTATTTAGTTAATGCATAATTTGACACGTCCATATATTCTGTCATTAATATTTGGGTTGTCTTTGCTGAGTATATAGCTTAGACAACTAGCCGCTTCTCAGAAAGACATGTACTGGTACAGGCTCCAAAATATGCTCTGAGTAGTTACCGACCAAAGACCCCTTAATTTATTTGGGCTAGTACAGCCCATGTCAAAATTCCACAGAAGAACGTGTGCAATATGGACAATAGTACTTCCATCTTTCTATAGGCTAGACGGTGACAGTCAGCGTATGGAGTGTAAAGAGTTTGGACTATGGTATAGGGTAATGACTACCAGGAAGTTGTTCTGGACAAAAAAGGTACAATTACAAAACCTGGAGGAAGACAGATACTTGTTAATAGTCCAGTGACCTTCAAACTGAGGTCAAGGTCACTAAAATCAAATCTACAGATACTGTCAAGGTACAAATTGGGTAAATTTGAGTTTCAGTTGCTAAAGAAATCTTGAGGTATGGCGTCACAAATAAATGGTAGACAGGCGGAAGAACGAACGGAGCCAGAGATTGAACAACTGACGGAGCCACGGACAAAACCATGGACGAACGGACAAGCCGGAATAAAAAAGTTCTCTACCTGGGGATAGATCCAAACGAAAGAAGTAAAAGCAGCAGCTTGGCATTGAATTTCATATTCATATACCAAGCTTAAATAATATATTTGTTAAATCAAGGCAAACGCCTACATGTTGGTGTAGTTAATTGTTTGTGTCGGTACCCAGAAAGTAACATTTGAGAAATGGTGGGCCACCGAATTGACCGATAACTTCCCAGGTTTAAGATATATAATATATAACATGCATTACTCAGTTTGTTACTTGAAAGTTACGTTCTCCCAGTTATGTACGTTTATTTACAATTACTTTGTACATTCAAAATTATCATAATACAAAAAAACCTGCCCGTACCTGACGGGCACAAATTCAGAAATGCAGCATTGTGTTCTTACAGCAGAAACAACACTCCCAAATTAACAATACAAGGTTCATAAAGAAAGTCTCGATACACTCTCTGTGAAATAATAACTATGAGCTATTACTTGTACCAGTCGAAATGAGACACTTTTTATAGAAGCAGCTCGCACGTTGAACAGATTTATGTAAACCTGCACCTGAACGTCTCGACACTTGTCCTCACAGGATATGTTTGCTGCCAATCCATCATGCAATTGGGATCGGTGGCGCCAATCTGGTGTGAGCTCATATCCTTGGTCTGCTCTCAATTGCAACATTCCACTTCCGGCTGCCATATTATCGCCCTTATGCATGAGATTCTGTTGGAAACACCTTTCATTCCGCTGACAAAAAATGAAATGTTTGCCTAAGTCTTCCACGAGTAACTTAAATGAAGGAAGTGTTTCAGATTGTCAATGTCCTGTGGATTTCTATATAACAAAGACAGAGTCGAAGATAAAACAAAGAAGGGAGCAAAAAAAGACTAGGATATTTGATTAACGATGCCGAGTAGAGAGGAAGTTGAAAATAAATATGAAGAAGGAAAAAAGTGACAGTCTTCACAAAGAAATCAATGATGTGACAGCATTGTACTTTGCTCCAGATGTAGCTTCTGAAAAAGGGTGTTGTCTCATGCTTATAACTAGCTCTCATGCTCACGAATGAAGAATGCGTTTCATCATTTTTGTTTTATTTTACGACTTTTTAATACTTTGAAATAATTCATACCCTCGCCGTTAAATGTTTTCGCCAATTTTTCACGACAGAAAGCTCCCTCTACATTTCTAAATAAAATGCAGCAGTGGCAAAAGGTTCGATTTCTTTGTGAATATGAAAGTGTTAAAATCAACAACCGAGATATAAAGTTTTTACTACTGTTAACATTACTAAACGCATCGACTGACAGTCAAACATCAGCTGGTGATGTCAATGAGATGTGTACTAAGCTAGAAAGGAGCAACGCCCTCGGGGTCTGTTTGCAGGGAAAAATAGGTCGTGATAACTAAAAATCCTGAAAACACCGTGGGACAGTAAAAACCATCAGAAATACGATACATGCCCATACTTTACTGCCAAAATCGCTACCGAGTCGCTACGCAGTTGCAATAAGCATTCGTCAGGTAGTCGGGTCTGTGTGTTTATGGATGTAGCGATGTTACTAAAATTTCTTGAAACATAAATATAGAATGTTTATTCTAATCATAATGTTAAGTTCAAGCTCCGTGGGCATGCAGAGAATACAACTATAACTTTTCTTAAATAAATAAATAGATAAATAAATAAATATATATATGTATATTATATAAAATTATATATATATATATATATATATATATATATATTGAAAGACGGGGATTCACCTGTGATTGTGTCGTAGTGTGACTTGGGTCAGTGTCAGTAAGTGTTGACCGAAGCCGTACTGATACGAAACTTGCATTAGTGAATCACATTTTTCTAATTAAGACCGCCTCCTGCCAGCCAATTCTCAAAGGCAACAATTTATACTGCACTGAAAGAGTTCAGATTTCATTCTATTCAGGTGGTTCTTCGTTGCATGCTGCCGTGATTGATTGGTTTTTTTCCCCTCACTTATTCCCAATTTTTACGAGCGGGTCATTTTCTTACAGCGGAAGAACCGAGAAGGTTTGTGACTTTGGCATCTTTCTCATGTATCAAAAGTCTCTACTGTCAGGCGATCCTATCTTATTACACGTGACAGCGTATTATTTAAGTTTGATGGAAGAGCCGCCTGAGTTTACGTTTAATTAAGCAAAGCATTTGATTTCCATTAAAAAAACTACTTTATCAAATTATGCTTCAATCTACAATTGAACAATAGCGATGCGTAAAGCAGCGCCATCTACAATCGATGGAAATTTACAAGGTCATGAATGTTCCTCTGGAGCTATGAAAATGCGTGGAAATACAGGGAAGACAAACAGGCAGCGCCCATGTTAGAATATATTTTGACATATGCCATGGAATACGCATCCTGTAGTTTTAAAATACTTTAACACGTGCCACGAAACACTCTTCATGGCAAGTGCAATAATGCAAATATTTTACACACTGAATCCTTTGCAGTTGCATACCAATTTAAAGTGTAACTGCCCCGCAGCAGACCAACATTTCTGTTTTTTTTTTTCATGAGAGAAACGCAATGATAACCATACTATCTACAGGAAACAAACTCTGGGATCTGTAGTTCTTCATTGAAACGCGCAGAGCCATACTTGAACAGAATCAACTAAGGCACAGCTGTCGCACCTAAATAATTTTGCAGTTGAATATATGGCACGAACGACATATTATATTATTGCCACAAAATAATATGGAAAAACGAAATTTCTTGAATATAATTTTCAATCGTCCAAACAACACGAAAACCAATTTACGCTGACATGCTTTCTTTCAGGTTTCAGTTACAATCAGTAGGAGTCTGGGCGCCGGATATTTTCATTAAATAGTTTAACAACATTTTGCAGCACCTACATGGGTTTCGTTAGGGGCTGCAATAAGTTTTGTTATAATAGCCCGGTAAAATATTTATGTTTACATTTGTTGTGGCCATTACTTACATCAGCGAGGATGTTTGCGTCCTGTGGCATCCACGTATCCCGCAATTTTTGTTTGTTTGTTTCTTTTATTTTAATTGGTACCTGGAAGTACATATCATTTTCATCATTTTTAGACGCACATACACTTTTGTGCCGTCCTAAACCATATTTTATAATTTTAACATCAGCGGCTGCAAGTATCGAGATACAAGAGAGTGATGCATTTACAACTCACCATGATTAAGTTATGATGCACCACAAAGATTGTTCTATTTGGGCTAGATCCACATCAAGGCCACCTTTTAAGAATTTCAATTCTAATACTATGCAGTACGTGGTGGAAGGAAAAATATGTCGTACGCTCTTGGAAGCGTGTAAAGGTCTTCGCTCTTTCCTTTCCATATTATGGGTTGCACATACCCAGACACAAACATTTTTTTTCTGAGAAGATTTACAACGTTTTAAAGACGACGGTTGGCAAGATTCATCTTGCTGATCTCTGTTTCTGTGGCATCATCGTTAGGTCTCTATGGCTTCCTCCTGTGCTTGCCCAGTCTTCTTTGACTATCAGCTTGGATCTAATGTAAGGCCAGAACCCAACGCCGAATGCCAATTATTGACAGTTTCTGTGCAATTGAAAAGCTAGAGGCGACACTATGCCGCAAAGATATGAGAACTGTTTAATGAGTTTGAGGGCAGACGAATACGAAATATAGGGGGCGTCTTTCACTTATTATACATACCTTCAGCAAGTCAGTTGGAAATCAATATTACCGATAATGCCCCAAAGGGGACAGTAAATATTATGAAAGAAATCTGCACAAACTGATACCAAAGTCGGAACTCTAAGTCAGATGTGGAAAACATCTTAGAGCCGGTGGGACTTAAAGAATATACAGCTGATAAACCTCGACGTCTATCGCACAATCTAACCGCCATCATACAATAACAATAGACACAAAAGAACTAGATTTTGGCACCGCCACTGATCATCATATCGCAGGTCCGTAAGCATAGCTCTGCATGTGTAAAAAGTAGCGTGTTATCTCCAATCTCTCTCTTTCTCTTTTATCCAAATCAAGTTACAGGGTTCCAAAATGCTATTTACTTCGCCTCTTTAAGAATATTAGATGTCCACAAAACGTTTAAAACAAACCTCTTGTATGAGATATATCATACCTCTACAAAAGCAGTAGGTATCTGTCTAGCCGCAGTCAAATTGCTCAATGTACAAAGCACAGTAAAGAGCCTACATTGATGTGTATGTGGGACCTGTGAGCACAAGGAAGTCTGAGTTGGTGGACGCTGTCTTGAGCCCAAGGCCTTTTCACTGAACTGAGATTGGAGCTATTTGTTTGTTTATCTCTCTCTCTCTCTCTCTCTCTCTCTCTCTATCTATCTTTCTATCTGTCCGTCCATCCATCCATCCATCCATCCATCCATTCTTCCACCTGCCCACCCACCCATCCGTCCATCTATCTATTTATCTATTTTTTTCCCGAAAGGTGAAACTTTTTTGTAAGTAAGGCCTGCTACTCAAGAAACATGATTCAACATCTTAACAAGTGATGAACTGTAGATTTTGTCCAGTGCATTGTGAAGATCTGTGAAATATACATTTTCACCATGAACTATGAAAGCAGAATCATCTCCGTGAATCACGGGCCCTCTTGTAAGGGTCTTTAAATCAGATCACCGCGCGCCTTAAAAATGCATCACATCTACCCAGAGAAACCGGGTACACTAGGAATTGTCACCACACCGAATAGCTAAAGGTTTGTAGCCAACTAGCAGTCCGATGGATAGCTCTCAATTCCATCTTCAGTGCTATTTAAATCTGCTGTTTTAAATAAAATTAGTTACCTGCTAAAATGCCGCCACTCGGTTTTGTGAAATGTCGTTTGCTGAATATCTTGTTTCAGTGGCTGTAGCTTATCAGTAGGATCTGACTGGAAAGTTTCTTTTGTTCTCAGTCCAGATGTTTTTGCGTTAACGTCACCTGTCTGAAATAACACATGTGAGAGCTGGCTTTCCATAGAGAATGTCTATCCGGTGACATATAATTTCACATCATTTGTCTATCCCGCACAAACCTGGCACACCAGTGTGGCTACATACGGAACAGATTTCTGTTTGCAGTTTGGACACATTTTGTTGCAAAACCATGTCATCATCATCATCATCATCATCATCATCATCATCATCATCATCATCATCATCATCATCATCATCATCATCATCATCATCATCATCATCATCATCATCATCATCATCATCATTTTCATCATCATCATCAGCAGCAGCAGCAGCAGCAGCAGCAGCAGCACAGCAAAATTGTACGAATTCGTCGTCAGTAAATGATTGTTGCACTGCCGCAACTGAATTTGCGAACTACAATTTTATTGACCAGTGTGATGTCAATACAGCCAAAAGGACCCCCATGTTAAGCTGTAAACCCATCTTTCCAGGCATTGACCACCAGACCATAGACATTATCCAGGGTGTGGTGTGATGAACAGCTGATGTACTAAGCGCAGTGCATTACCATGCAGACTACTCGGTTCAGGATGTAGGTATTTTTGACGCAGACATTTTCAACTTTTTACTTCGACTAACATTGTAAGGGGACCTGAAATTGCATCAGCCACAACCGCCTTTCTTACCTATTCAATTTGTATAGTTGTCTTTAACTAGGGTACTGTCTAGGCTGCCCTTTGCACTATGGTTCACATGCTCATTTTTCACGATATCCATTTTACACTTGACTCATAGTACCCTGTATCTTTTATACAAAACAAATAAAAAAAGCTGGAATGCATTGAAAATAGCACAAGTAATGAATACTTCAGTTTATATCAAATTGCAAATAGCTACTCAAGTGTCCACTATGAGCAAACGTCTGATCAACGAACCAAAGTCATATGTAGGAAAACAGCCAAGATGAAACCAATTTCAGCCACATGACAATTAGATGCCCCCAAATTTGTCAAAATTAACTGATCATATATATAATGTGCAATTAGAAGAGTAAACAGCTTTTGTTTACCAGGCAATGACGTTGGTATCTTTGGACTTTGTACCGTGGCATCCATGCATATTGCAAAAATGCCTATGTTCGCATATTGTAAGCCCTAGATTCATTGTACATTTCGTCATCCATAAAACGTCTCCAACTGACCCACGAGTGTTGCTTTTTTTTGTTGTTGCTATATTGTGCCCATCACGCTCACAGGCTATACTCCTTGCGGTACAATGCATGTGCGTAGCTTGCAAGCCGTTTGCAAGACACAAAAGCGATATTGGAACTGTTGCACAGAATTACAGCGTGCCAAAGTGGTTGTTATAGTGGACTACAGCAAGTTTATTGACTTTTCTGCTGAGACCACAGAGTAAGCCATCTAATAAGATGTCCAATGCCTGCCTGCTATGCAATCTTGGCTTGTTGATATGCTCTTCATGCCCAGTACCACCCCTGATCTGACGCTATTCAGTTGTGGGAATTCTCTGGCTTCGGTAAAGCTTCCGTTGGCAGCCTGGCCCTTTGGTCCTTCAGTGTTTCAACAACACTGGATATAGACAATCATATATACAGTTTATTGGTATGAATGTTGTTCTCCTAGACAATTTTTTGCTGAATAGTACAAAAATATTGCAAGCATTTTATTTATCTGCTCTGCTTTGTTTCTTCAATGTGTGTCCTTATTTCTTCATAAAATACATTGCCTGGAAAAAAACACGATAAGATCATACCTATCATCCAAAGGTTAGAGATTTATTCAGATTCCATTGAAAGATACAATAGCATAACATTACTAAAATATACAAATTCTGGTCTACAACAATCTGTCACTATTCCGTTGATTTTTTGTAAGTTTCTACATTATCACTTGAAAGAATAAGAGCCCCCCAAAAGTACTGAAGCTACCTTTTAATTGACGCCTTGATTTTTTCACTACATTTATACTGACTTGTACTGACAAGAGAAATCCAGTATTGTCCACTACCTGGTCAGTACAATTAAGTACTTTGTCAGTCTCAATCGCTGACATTCAGTATATTCTAGTATATTACCTTGGGATATAAAATGTCATTTTCTCTATCAGTATGCTTTTAGACCTATGCGGTACTCATTGAGCACAAGTAAGAACGTTTAGTCTGGCTTCAAAGGCTCTGCTCACAATGGGGCTTTTTTCCTTGGCAGGGGGCTATAAACTTTCACTTTACCATAGCTAAGCTGTATTTTAGAGCTGGCTGGTGCTCAGTCACAACAATCAAGAACATTCAAGGATGCAGGATTTTCATTTAACCAGGGTGTCTGAATGTGAAGCATGTTTAAACAGGAACGTGATACTATGTGACCTTGATAACAGTTAAAAATGCATTCTCTCAATCAATGATTACGCTGATAATTCTTGGGGAACATTAGCCTCAGAGAGAGAGAGAGAGAGAGAGAGAGAGAGAGAGACAGAGAGAGAGAGAGAGGGGGGAGAGAAAGAGAGAGAGAGGGAGGGAGAGAGAGAGAGATAGAGAGAGAGAGAGAGAGAGAGAGAGAGAGAGAGAGAGAGAGAGAGAGGATCAAGTCACAGTGGTTGTGATTTCTGAGCCAGCATGAGATAAAGTGATATAAAATCATGTTTTGTGAGCCTTACATACACAGATTTTTTCCACTACAGTGTTCCAGACGGACTGCATGGGTAACCAACCCTCGAGGTATTCATACCATCAGTGGCATGTCATGTGGCAATCTGTTTCAGTTTTTCATATAGGATTTGAACAATACAATTACATGATTGTATAATCTCACTTCTAAACTGGAGCTGGGCCCAAATACGGATTTAGGATAAATATCTCAGTAAGTATTTGTAATTTGTGAACATGTTAAGTGTTGAGTGCAACGTGTATTTATATGATTGTTAGAAGAAGGCTTTTCTAGGTTGGTCTACGATATTTTGTTTTTGCTTTTACATTTGGAACTTTTTACCTGTTTGGAAAATAATTGAAAGAAGTTATATTTGTCTGCAAACTAGACACAAACTACACTCCTAGTTTAGAATGTTTTGTGGAAAAATAATAAATTTTACTCTGTACATCATTCTGAATTACTTAATTGTGTTAATCATGACACCACTGTTAGACTTCAAAGTGTGCGGTAACTGTCAAGATACCATTCTAGCTTCCATGTTTGAAGTACATAATTTGAAGATACTCTTTGATTTGGTCTTCTCTACGACAGTCACCCGTCAATAACTTAATTAAGGACAAATTACTGCCCATTAGGAAACAACCTTTGTAGCTTTTCCTTGTCTTTTTGTTTTTAACGACAGCGTGTTTTCTAGTGTTACAAGTTGCAACGGTGGCTGACATTGAGCCTTAATTGTCTGTAGATGGAGATGGATGGCAAACGGGTAATACTTGCAGTAAAGAACACGAGTCGGGTCAGAGACCCCCCGATTAAACATTTCGCCAAATGACAAATTTCCGGCAAACGGACAGCGAGTCTGGGATAATGTTCAAAGGACAAATTAGAAAGCTAATACTGCGTAGCAAGCGTGTCAGCCACAAGGATATAGAATGAACTCAGGCAGTACGTGTCTGAAGGTCGCGTAATCAATTACAGATTTACGGACGAACGATTGAAACACCAGTCTTTTCTCCCATTTTAGGCGATAACGAAACATTGTTTTGCTACACTTTTGTCTGTTGTTTGAGGGAAAATGGGACTAAAGGCTCGTAAAGAATTCAGCATAAACTTTTTAATGCTGAATTTTAGATATAACCCAAAATTTATGCTCGCGCGGGGCACAATGTGCCTAAAGAAAAGAGACAAACGCTACTTACGAGTTCCACCGATCTTTGTTCTCTGCATATACGCACGTTGGTACTTGAATGTATTTTCACAAAGAATATCAGTCTTGAGCCATTAGCTTATGCTCAATTACATAAACAGAAATCTTATGATAAGCACTGGAAATGTAAACGCGAAATATGATCTGATTAGCTATAAAAATGGCCCATCAATTTATGTCCTTGTGTCATGTGGTCGCTGTTTTTGGAGTGTTTATTAATATTGGAGATGTAAAAAACGTTTATTTAGATTTAATGTGGCAGAACTGCGGCAATATCGTTTTCCTGGTGTTCAGGCACTGACGTAACTCTCGCAGTAAATTTAAAAGCAAAGTAGATCAGATCATATTTGTCAAAGTTAAAATTGGCTCAATCACTCATATAAGCTCTTTTACAACTTTTGGTTTCCAGTTCTTGTACACGTTGCACAAACAAAAAGAAATTTATTTTTCTGTCACGGGTTTGCCTGAAAAATAATTCGAAATGCGAACATTTACATGAAATTGCCTTTGAAAAAAGATGACTTCAAAGTACAGAAGGAGCGTTTTGCCACGAGATGTAGCATTCATCCATTGTGTATAGTTGACGACATTAAAAGGCAGCCACAAAAAGTGCAGATGGAAGGCTCATGAACATCAAAACATGAGAAAGTGATAGGGTTGTCTTGAACCCACAAATATGATCGAACGCAGCTCGTCGCCAATTTTGTCTGGCGCGAAAACACGCCAATTAAAAAAAAAAACCAAACAAACTTTCCAGCTTTTTCCCGTTCTTTATTGTATGCAGCCATCATCGGTTGTAATAGAAAATCGTTTTGAGCCTATTTCATGTGTTCATATAGCGCTCAAATTTATTTGAGCGGTACATGACATGACTTCAGATATCACATGCTGAGGCATGGCTTAATTGAGTAAAATTGTTCCATTGTCGGAATTATATTTGGTCATATCATTTCTGCACGAAAAGGTATTAACAGAAGCTAATTATTGTCTACTGTTAATACCTTTTTCGCCACAGATGATCTTGATTCTGGTACACTGGTCAGGGATAACCGGGATGGAGATGTTCATGCATGGTCTTAATACATTCGCACTACACCATCGGCAAAAGACTCCTGTAAAAATCCAGACCAACGATATGGTACATATGTTAGACTTATGTCTTCTACGTATCCAAGTAAACTTGAAGGTTTTTGTGTTTTTTGCATTGCCTTTCAATTGAAAAACCACGTTGCTCTCCACAGTTTTGCTTAAATATATATCTAGATGTTCGTGGGACAACCTGCTTCATCAACTGAATAGATGGCGGGCTACATTTTTGGCGAAAGCAAAATTCTTCCATCGTAATTCACATTAATATCATAAATTGAAGCATGAACTTATATTTGAATCTCGTGTTATATTATGAGTAGTAACGAGATTACACAAGCTCGCTTGTTCATCTTGGCAAGCAACATCAAGATTGTTTGCCTCTTTCAGCTCACTTGAAGTTTTCTTTATAGGCAAATCCTCAGAGCATCCAATGAAATGGTTTATTATTTTAAGGTAATCTGTTATAAGGCACAGTGCCCCAGCTTTGCTCTGACTCAACTTAGATATCGATAATGTGAATTTTTAAGCAATTGGGATGAGCAGATGGGTGTGATAACAGCTTTGTTGGTTTTCTCATGTGGCGTGCGTCAAGATATGTTACACGTGCCTTTACTTAGAACTGACATTTTGTGTGATATTCGGAGATAAAAGTAAATGGATCTCTTTATCTTTGTTGGGCAGTTTCCCTAGAGGCTTGGCCTTGGCTTTTAGTGTACATTACTCTGCAAACATCAACGAAGTACAAGCTACCAAACTAAAATGAGAGAGAGTAATTTATTTAACTTAGTTGACATGTATTTTCAAAAGTCTCTCCCTTTGTTGTATACGCACGCCGTATGCTGTTGTGTATCCTTTCGAACACTGTCTCAATGTGATTGGTTGTGGAACATTATTATTAATAGGCAGACAAGAACAGGATATACATGTATGAAGTTACAAATATGCATTTTCGGCTTTGCTTGTATTTTCTGATCAGCTTGGAAATACGAGGCACTGCATTGCATTGGACAATCGGATCATCCTCCCAAAGATGGCTGCGCTTGCTACAAAATACGGTATGCGACTGCAGAGTTAATTATGATGTGGCATGGGATGTACAGGGATTCAAATGTAAACGGAGAAATCAATGGAATTTACTTTTCGTTTCCCTGAAATCAATAAATAAAGAAAAGAATGCAGTCTTCAGCGTGTACAGACATAAGAATTAGTTGACAATTCTAAGCACGTTCTGTATACTACGGCACAGAAAGCTATGGGACACAATTGTTACATTTAGCCGAGTAGGTATACATTAAACTGTCTCAAAGGGACAGTTCAGTACAGAGAGCAGCATTATGCCATTTGAAAGATACCTGACACTGATACATACATTCGTATATATATATATGTATATATATACTATGTGTGTGTTTCTGTGTGTGTATACTTAATTATGTGTTCATGTATTATGTACATATGTGCATGTATAATGTTTTATACAGGTGGTTTGTTCAAGGAGATTTCATGCAGGAGGCCCTGTTAAAATGAAGAAGATATGTAATACAATAAATTCAGCAATTCACCAGCGTGAATGACCATTATACTTTCCAATGTCCTTCCAAAAGTATGAAGGGGTTACTCTCAAAATTCAAATGCTCACGTAAGGATCGACAAAAAGTGGACGTTTTTATCCTAGCGGAAACATGGCTTGGCTGTCTCCATACTTACACCTGATGACAATTTTGTGCGCTGATCTAGACACCCTTCCCAAAACCTTTACTATCATATGCAATGAAAGCGGGCAATTATGATTACAGCAGCCACTGCATTGTTTCCTATAGGTAGTATACTCACATAATTGTTTACTTAGATATCATATTTACTATAGATCTTCTTTGTAACTGAGATGTTGGAGCTGTCAAATATCATAGACATGAGTGTCGATGCTAGAATAAAGGTGTTCAATATGGAATATTGCCAAGGACATTTGCTGGACAGTTTGCTTGGTACAGGCTTGAATTCGTATGTTACGATGGAGCTGCCTTACATTTGGTAGGCCGTGATTTTTAAATCTCTCAGTTATTCACTGCAGTACCAAGCTCTTCAAAGTTCCAATCAATGGACCTGTACAAAATCTGTGATAACTTACTGTCCAAACACACACCTTTAGGCTCGGACTGTATTGTACAGCGGAAGAACCATATATTCAGCTATTGTAACTAACCGGATTGAAAGTTTAACAGATCAATTTTATTGTCAGAATACGTTATAGATGGATGTCTTCGTAAGGAATTAGCGGTAAAGCAAGGGACTGTACGATTTATACACATTCAATTTTACAGAAAATCACGGAGCAAAAGAGCGGAAAATGTTACGTTCAGTTTGACTGCACATTGTTCGTCTTGAGTAATGTTTGCAAGTCTAATCGACCTGTCACTATCGCTATTTGTTTTGTGTATACGAAGTATGTATGCCGCATTGCTTGTTTTAGCATTTATTTCAATCAATATTTCAAAACACCTGGGGCGGGCCCTAACGGTTGCCATGGGAAATGAACGTGTCGCATTAAACTGTACGTTAATGTTGGATATCGGAGAGCGTACGATGTGTGATAACTCAGGAGCCTGACTTCACCTATATCTCAGGAGCCTAACTTCACTTATCTTCTGTTTCTTCCTCTATTTTTGAAACAATATCCGATACTTGGCGTATGAGCTACTGACAGGTTATCATTGATTTCCGGGCTGCGTGCCTTGGTTTCTTCTGTTTAACCATTGTGAGATGCCAGAAAAGCATGTCCCGAGGCGGCACTGTCTGTGTAACTCAATTATCAAGGCACTAAATCAATTAATTTCAGAACGAATCAACCAAGCAGATAGAGTTTTGTGCGGTAGCAAGCACTGTATTACAGCTTTCAGCGCAGTAATGGAATGGCAGTAAACCAATGACAAAAAACACTTACACTGCAATAGTACAAAGTTACTCAGCAAAAAATCTCACCTTGAATTGTTATTAATTTCGATTTACACCTTTGAGGGTTTTTTTGCATCAAAACACGTTGTATCGATTACCGCTGAGGATTACGTCGTTATGTTTTCCGTTAAAGATTTTCTTACATGTTTCATTTGTTCTTCATGTTAGTAATAGATGTATTTCAGCCTATAGAATAAAAATGGATGGCAAGACAAGGAAAAAATCACGCTATTTATTTAGCAAAGCATGGTTTGTTGAATGTCTTTCAACAACATAAATGTATCCAATAAAGACAGATATTGAAAAAAAATAATAAATAAACAACACACATTAAAAGTTTGACATGTAAAGCGAAGGGGGCCCACATCAAGTGTTGACTCATCTAGAGAATGTTGTCCTTGAAGTATTCCATATGGTTGCAATTTGTCCGCACTTGTGAATCCAGCATATTTATTTACAATAACTTGTGTGCAATTCACAATGCTGATACGGGACGTGAAAAGCCATAATCCTGCGGTTAAATTGGTGATCGGCCTTCGGAAAAAAGGTGCTGCCAATAAGGAACATGTATGGTAAGCAATATGGCGTGGGGCAGTAGGGTGGAGAATTACTGATATAAATGCGTGCCATTATTCTCAATTTTTCTCAAGAATCGACAATTGCAATATGGATGCCAGACCGATTTTCGAAAGATAAAGGGCTTAGGGTGGTCTGATATTGCAATATTTGATTAATCCTGGTGAATGATGATTTTGATATCAAAAAGATCCTTTGCACCAGCCCGGCGAGTATTTGTAAATGTCATGGCAAGACAAGCAACAAATTTGGACCAATAATTGGACTCTGTATGTATTTCGATATGCAATGTTTCCAGAAGCTTGGACACAGTGTACATGACTTGGATGATGAAACATAGTGCAAATATTCATAAAATATAATACCCCAGACGAACTAGTATGATCACTACGGTTAGAGATTTATATGGCTTCGCGCTTTGTTATTTTATTCCTTCAGTGGAACAGGTTGGACTTAGTCAATAGCTTTGATCGGCGCGCTTTGGCCACATGGCGATGAGGAAACCTGTTGAACTGGGCTAATATATTCTACTGGCATGCTGGTACTGGAGGAAGGGTCCGTTTACAAGGAACACGTATCTAGAATCCTGATAGTAATTCAGAGAAGTCCATTTTGAGTAGCGCGTCTTTACTCGCAGTTGGCACTAAAAGAGTTGAATCACTTGGCATGACTGCACGTCACGTCATTGCGGTGCTTAACCGTAGTGTAGACGGTTCAACTCTAACGCA
The DNA here is from genome assembly GCA_964020975.1 of Hermodice carunculata. NCBI lineage: Eukaryota > Metazoa > Annelida > Polychaeta > Eunicida > Amphinomidae > Hermodice > Hermodice carunculata. The sequence goes on along the minus strand of OZ026625.1, from coordinate 7,970,472 downwards.
CGATATATCATTGGCGTTTCCGTGAATCATTTGGGTCTGCCGCTCAAAGACCTTTTACATCCCAACGTAGAAAAAGTAGTATTTTCCATTTGCCATTAGCTTTATTGCTTTTTTCCTTATTGTCCTGGATCTTCAAGCGCCTGTGTTGAAAAAAAAAATGATTAAACGTCCTTGTGGAAAATGAAATAGAGATTGGGAACTTTTAGTAACCCCAGTGTAGCATAGCTGCGTCTAAATGTCAATTTCATTGACTAGTTTGCTAAGCGGTTTTATTTTCTATCCTTGTACAGGAGACGCTGGTCACATCAAGATCTTCCAACCAAACTGTTTTCTAACATTCTGCATTGCGAATTATCCCATTGGTATTGTGTTTTGTTTGATAACGACGGTTAGGTTAAGTGGACCAAATATTTTTAGTAGTAAGAAGGTGCGATATCGTATAAATAATGAAGTAGATAAGACAATATAAAACTAGAAAAATGAAGATTTGCTTCAAAGCAAATCTGTTTGCCTTCAAAAGTTGTAACTATTACGGGCTACAACTTTTGTCTTTGGTACTTCACATTCCATTAAACTTATGGCTGGATGAAAATTTCAAAGTCCAAATGACCCTGATCACCCTTACAGGTCACATGTAAATTGAAAAAAAAATGTACAGTGGTACAATAGCCACAATTTCAGCCCAACATGAACAAAATCGGATGAAAATTGACCAAGTTATGGCAAGATGAAACTTTCAAAGGGTCAGATGACCTTGACCTTTGCCCTTTACGTGTTACAGGTTCTTACAAAAATATGCAATGTTGCATTACCTACAATTTGAGTCTAACATGATTAGAATTGGATGGAAATTGGCTGAGTTATGACTGGATGAAACTTTTAAAGGTCCAAATGACATTGACCTTTGAGCTTTAGAGGTCATAGGTAAATTACAAAAACGTGCAGTGTTATTATTACTACAATTTGAGCACAACATGATCAAAATTGGATAAAAATTGGCCGAGTTATGGCTTGATAAAAATTTCAAAGGTCCAAATGACCTAGATCTTTGACCTATAGAGGTCACATGTACATTACAAAAATGTGAAGTGTTACAATGGTAATAATTTGAGCCCTACATGATCAAAATTGGATAAAAATTGACCGAGTTATGACGAGATAAAATTTCAAAGGTCCAAATGATCTTGGCTTTTGACTTGTAGAGGTCATATATAAATTACAAAAATGTGCAGTGCTACAAACATATTAATCGAAGTTGGATTGGTTACCTGTACCTATTATACTTTTGAAGATATTCAAGGTTTATATTTTCAAATGGCCCTAATTTGCATAATTCTCAAAACCGTTGAACCTACAAAAACTCAAGACTTCATGTATGGAAGTATAATCATGCCAAGTGTGGAGTTTTTACGTGTGATACTTTTCAAATGAAATGTCGGCCATATGTGCCTGTAAAGAAGAAAGAGAGAAGAAAGAAAAAAGAAAGCTAGAAAGAATTCCTAGAAAACAATATGTCTGTGTTGGCACACAGACATAAATAGATATTGGACAAGGGTAGATCTGGCTCAGTTCGGCTCCCATAACAAGTCGGGATGTATACTTGCTGTTGACAAGACGGGGATAATTTTAACTCAAGTGATTGTGTCTCCATGCCAATTTCAGGGGCAGGTCAAACATGGACCAACCTGTGGTTTGGGCATGTTTTCATACATGCTCCATTTTTAAACATTTGCATGGATATATAAAAGTTTCATGCGCCACATCTATGTTTGTTGTTATCTAATAACTGATGAATAGTGATCGTCTTTGAAAAGGGGCAACATTTCATCCCACAGTAAGTCAATCTACCCTTTGGATATTCACAGTTTATTTCCAATACTGGGATCCTGGTACGCCATATCTCTCCTTGCTGCTGGCTTGTTGCCCTAGGTTGAAAGTTGTAATATATTTGAGTCTCTCTTTGGTTTTGGTGCTCCAGCTTTTTTTTTGGGGGGGGGGGGGGTCTGTGGTACTCCCTGTCTACTTTTCAGTCCAGTCGGGCTCGCTCTATTGTCTAAGCCGCTTCAGTCACCACATTAAGGACAGTCCTGATAATTTCCTTTGGTCTCTTGTTCCATTCATGATTTGGTCCACTTTGCAGTAGCTCATGGGGGAGTAAGGACATTTCCGTTTATCATGTCATCGAGAAAAGGTAACCCATTTGAACCAGTTGTTCTTGTTCCTGATTATCTCTGACGTCATCTTCCACTGGTATGGCTGTAATCATGTTCATTCTTTGAAATGATAAATACAATGAGCAGATTCTCAGGCAAAATATGACTCTCCTCAAAAGTTCAAAACAGAATAAGATCTCTAATCGCAGGCGATAACGTCTTGTCCTTTGCAGCAAGCCAAAGCAGCAATAGCTGATCTTTTGCTTCCGTCTAGGAACTGTAAGTGCAGAATTGAAAAAAAAAGTCTCTATCACGGTACGCGTAAAAATCAAATTATTGCCGAAAAATAATTTAGTAGACCTGCAAATAATTACACATTTCCTAAGGATATCATTAGTATATCCAGAACAATAGGCAAATGTATGTTAATGTATGCATAAAAATGATCCATATATTTTGTGACAAATACCGAATGTTTCAGCAAGTAACATAGCTGTTTTAAAGGTCGAAGCAGCTGGCTTTTTTTTTCATTTTCATATTTTACACAAACCCAGATTATGTCCGGAAGCTTTTGCGCTATTTCAAAGAAAAAGAGTTAATCACACCATAGTGAATAAAATAAAGTATTGCTATGCAATATGTAGTCGTCCGCCAATGAATGTTCAAGAAAATACCATACACTCACTGTATTGTTTAGCATCACGCACGTTGTTTTCGCTGTTTTCCCCACTATTTGATAAAATGTAGGGATAGGGAGTCTTTGGGATAATAAGCTAAGTAGCTGTGTGGCGACCATTGTCACAAAATTAAGGCAAAGGAACAGATACAAGAACTATAAATTATACAAACAGGAATATCAGTGCCAGATGTTCCGCGTAGTCCTCCCCGCCCCCCCCCACCCTCAAAAGGGGGGGGGATTAATCTATCTACATGTACATTCCATAACCAATCCATTCACTGCCTTTGTCTAAACGTTTACCTTGCTTTATCGCTATTATCACGTTTGATACAAAACGTTTGAAAATATGAGGCTTCGATAGCTAGTGAACTCATCAATGGGTCATCCGTGTATGTTTCGTTGCCTTAAACTCCATACAAGCTATTTTGTGATGGCGGCTGCTTGTCTTTAACTTAAAATTGGTAAAGCCAACTCACTTAAATTTAAAGAAAATACATGAATGTAAAACATTAATTGATTAATTAGCATGTTACTTATAAAGGCAAAATTTGGTGAACTTTTGTCAACTGGTATATAGACCTATATACGGAAAAAAGCAAAATTAAAATCTGGACTTACCTCCATGAAAAGGATTCCATGCATATGTATGAAACGTCTCGCCCGAGAGACACCAAATAAACCTGACTGCCCAAAAGTGCAAACACACAATGACAGCCTTTAACTTGAACTGTCGAGGTGAACGGTGTCACAAAATCAGCCTAACCCTGACTATACATTAGATGAAATACCAAACCAATAGTCATAATAGAGGCAATCTTTAGCTTTGACACAAGAAGGACATGTGTATGCATGTAATAGACGAATATGGAACTATGGGAAGGCTAACTTCGATCTTTTCAGAAACAATCAGGCCCCTGTGAATAAGGAGTCCTGTTTTTTGTCTAATTATGATGACACATGCTGCGACTTATGGTCGCAAATGTCCATGAATGTCGCAGAACTCTGCATGACTGTGTAACTAATAAATCTGTCGAGGTTTGGCCTTCCGACCTGCTGTGGTATACCTGAGAGCTGCGAGATCTCCGTCGCAAAGTGCATACAATAAAGTAAAGGCCAGCTGATGCAGTCGAGATACTCTTACATGGTCCTTTTTTCTGCAGACTGTTTAATGATTATCAAGAGCGACGTAAAACTGCTGAAAATGAACATCACAATAAACGTCGCGCATCTTTGAATAGTCCGGCTCAAACAACGAAAATCTGGTGGAGCACTGTCAAGTATTTTTGTAAGTCGTAGTCATACGTCCCCAATTCCATCGTTCTTGCACGACTATAAGCAAATTGATAATAGTCTGAGACCGAAATCTTCTATTTATTCTTTCTTAAACAGTGTACTCTTGATTCATCAACTGCTACTTTGCCGAAACTAAATATCGATCAACCCAACACGATGAGGTCACTTTCTGTTACATATGAAGAAGTTTTTGGATATTCTGCATAGATAAGATGTTTCCAAATTTATTGATCCTGATGATGTTGGTACAAAGCTTTTTAATTTCTCACAGCTACGATATGTTTCCTTCTGGGTGGAAGGAAGCTAATGTGACCCCATTTCATAAAAGCAGATAACATATGTAATATTTACATACCTGTCTCTGTATTAAGCTGTATTGGTAAAGTATTTGAAAAGGTAGTCTCTAAGAAAGCTTGAAATATTTGTCAAAGATAATTTTTTGAAGTTCTGCCAAAAAGTCCTGCTTAACTACTCGTGACTCCACTATAAATCAATTACTTATTGTCTATGGTGATTTGTGTCTAGCTTTGAATCCAAAAAAGATTTTCGCCTCGTATTCTTAGAAACAAGTAAGGCCTTTCACAACATCTGGCACAATGATCTGTTAAGCAAACTATAGAAAAATCAAATTTGCGTTGTAATAAATGCTCAGTGTTCAAGTTGGGGGACAATTCAAGCTGATGTCCCACACGGATCGATTTTAGGACCACTTCTCTTTCTTGTATATTAATCACGTGGACCTTGTTCTATGTAATATCAAATTATTTGCTAATGATACATCTGTTTATTCGACAGTTGGTAATCTTGTGACTGCTTGAGACATCTTGAATCCTGATCTTTGCTTCATTGATAGATGGGCAAAGACCTGGCTTATAACTGTTAATGTTCTGAAAACTGATAGTGTAACACTTTCAAACAAGATTACTCCTACAGTTCAGCCCCCCTCCCCCATTAAATTCCAAAGTCACATTTTGCAGAAAGTTGTAACAGCCATGTAAAGATACATACCGGTCGCACTGACATACATTATGTCATTATCTATTTACAATGTACAGACTAATAATAATGTTTTCATTTATATCTAAACAGTAAACAACTGTTACGCTTTGGGCCTGTTAAATAGCTCGTTTAAGCCAATATATCTCGTAACTACTTTCGTAAAGCCATTGCTTTGTGGGGTCGAACCGATAATTTAGCAAAAATCCCGGTTATTAATACCAACAGTCAGACAAACATGCTGTACATCCTCCGTTCGCATCGTGGCGATTTGGAGCTTTCTGTCACAGAAACTCCGAGGTTATATTAAGATTGAAAGCACATCGGCACATTTTGACGGAAAATTAAAATGAATGACCCGCATTAACTTGTTATAGTAAGGTATTATCTTGTAACAACAAAATTATGTAGCCTTCACCAAATAATTATCTGGTCAGTAATTTAAACGAAATGAAATGAGGGTGACACAAAAGGGTTTCCGTGATTTTGACATGTACAGTTTACATATTCTTCTCTCTCTCTCTCTCTCTCTCTCTCTCTCTCTCTCTCTCTCTCTCTCTCTCTCTCTCTCTCTCTCTCTCTCTCTCTCTCCACATTCGCAAATACTGCTAGTGAAATTTCTTGGTACTATTCCCTCGGTGTCGTTCAGTCCGATAGTAATTTGATCCTGCTGGCGAATCGTACTTATTTTTCAGCTGTCAGTACATTTAAAAAGCTAATATTATAGCTCTATGATATGATAGTTTTGTGTACTCCTGCATCGTCTGTTGGTCTTTGTAGACTTTTTTTTGCAAAAGTAATTGCCGATTTGCATGACCTACATTGAACAACCAATATGAGAATTCAAACAGTTGTGAACGACTTCGTCTCCGCTGTACAACATTAGATTTTCCAATTTCAGTGGGACCTTATTTTGGCGTAAGACATCTGGACATAGCTAAAACGCTCTGTCCCTTGCCCTCAGACTGAATTTGCCACTTTCTCAGCGTGACTGATGTTGTGCCGAAAGGTTAGGGCATGATCACGAACTTCTGCCGGGACGTTGCGTTATAATCAAAAGCTATGAGTCACTGGCCGCTTTTTCCCTTTGGATTTGTCAGGCCCAGGTCACCATCAACACACGATGTCAAAGTTGCAAGACAACCTGAGCAGAATGAAAATAGCTTTTGACTTTTTCCTCTCGTCGCAATGTTTCCAGGTCACTATTTCTGTCGAAATACATGCGGATGCTTCCCTTATTTCGGCGAGAATCTAACTGAACCCATACAGATACTTCCTCCGAGGAGAAACTGCAATAAGTTTGCTTCGTGCAAATTCAGTGATCCACATGATAAGATTCTGCTTTGTGAATTGGTCTAGCAAATATTGAACGCAGGGTAAAGAGAGTGGGATGTGGTCATGTGTAATGGGTCTGGAACACCGCGATGCATTTCTGCAAGGGGGTCAATGGTTATTGTGCATCATCATGTAGGAAGGAGTTTGTCCGGTATCGAATGAACATACAAAGTTAGGCATATGTTATGCTATGTTAGGTCATGCCATGTCATGTTATGATGGTTGGTCATGTCATGTGATGTTATGTTATTCTATGCTATGCTGTGCTGTCCTATATAATGCAACACGTCCACGGTACATGCGCATGACTCCAATGTTAACTTTAAACCCAAGCTTCAACACTGAAAACACTAAGCAGTTACGTTAACCATGTAATTCTTCTTCCTCACTGATGCTGTTGATTCTCTATAATTTAATTGGTGCGACACACGTTAGGAAATGGCATTATCAATAGATAATTTTTCCAACTGGAATTTGAAGTTACCATATGATCTCAAATTGGGCATAATGTTATATTCTCGCTAGTATGTAAGTGTCCCAAATGAAAGAAGCATCAGGTCTGGGTCGTCAACAACTAATTAATACATGTGTTTTGGAGTATACCATCTGACTAAATAGATCCGAAAGAACCAATTTCTTGCGAGGTAATTGTTGATTGTTTTTCTTGAAGCTCAGAGTATGCTTTGGTCATCCTAGAGTGACACGAGAATTAAAAAGTGTCAAAGTGGGGATTAATTTCAATCAGAGTAGACTCATCAGTGTCGTCGCAAACTGAACCTTGTGTTAGGTTTTGCCACTATTGGTATGCATTACTCCTGAAATTAACAAATATGATCGGAATTTCCATTTCTAATAGACTACAATAGAGGGTGGGGCCTTTATGTGAAGAGACAAAGTCGACAAAGCTTACTAAAATAGTGCTTCTCAATTAGCACTACAAATTGCTTCTAATTTTGTTAAATTTGACTGTCCTAAATCTCATATAGAAAACAATTTTACCCTTTCACTACGTGCTCATCATTTCACGCAGATGTCGCATATGCTTTCCGGTGTAAGTTTTTTCTTTTTAGTTTTCGGCGACATTCTGTTTTATCCATGGCATAAAAAAAACTTTGATAACAGTGTCCCATAACCAATATTTTCAAGCTACTTTACCGTGCATGGCGCAATGTCATTTATGTTCATATAATAAAAATACATACTTAACTATGTTCTAGTCACTGTTATATTTTGAAGTTATTTTATGTTTTGTATTTTACATTTTATCGGGGGTAAAAGTATTTATGTTAATGCTACCTGTACGCCAAACCGACGTTAAATGAAGGTGAATTGAAATTGAATTGATGCTAAGGTACTCGATGGCGGAGATGGTGAGGTTTTTCCTTTGCACAAAGCTGTTGATGCCCTTTACCTAATCATCCTAGAGTTATTGCCAATGAGGGAGTTAACCAGAGTACTCTGCGCAGCTGTTACCCGCTGCATCTATAGATCCTTTTAATTGTCATGATTCAAACAAATGAAAAAAAAGCGTAAATTGGTACCACTTGCAACACATTGTGCCGATTTTCATTACCTTGTATATTGTTTAAATGTAATGGTGTGCTGTTTTGTCAAACTTGGGGAGAAACAGTATTAGGCTGTATATGAATATCCAAATACTGATCTAATGCAGCGCCTATCATTAATAATAATAATAATAATAATAATAATAATAATAATAATAATAATAATAATAATAATAATAATGATAAAAATAAAAATAATAGTAGTAGTAGTAGTAATAATAATATTATAATAATATTAATCATTATCATTATTATTATTATAGATTATTATTATAGATTATTATTATAGATTATTTGTACAGCGCCTATTTAAAAAGTATTGCTCATAGGCGCTGTACACAGGTAATAAAATGTTTACATATCTAATTAAAACTTATAGTTAAACATACTTAAAACCATTTTCTTTTAATACAGTTCAAATCGGAATAAAAATGCATCACAACTAAAAGTTTTCTTACACGTTTGAGCTGTCAGTCGAAATTCAAAACCTTACATGGAAGATGCTGACCGAATTTAAAGTGGCAAATCGTTCCATATCCCTTGAGTAGCATCACAAATAGGAGAGTAGTTTCGAAGTTGGATTCCCAAGCCGCTCTAGTCCTGCTGCTTATTCTCAGGCGTGTTAATGTCCAAAGGTACCAAATGTCATTTTGTTGTATCCAATATGTGATCTTCATACTTTTAAGGTTAAGCTTAATTTGCCATCCGACCTTGTCAGTTTTTAGTGAATTTCAACATTACGTTGGAACAAGAAGACATGTCATCCCGCCAAGGTATTTATTTTAGATTGTTGGCTTTTTGGGAGATTTTAAGACTTATCCATGCCATGTGATTTTATGATTATAAGACATACATGTATGCAGTAAAAGTCACGCGAAGCATAATTGCATGTATCATGTATATGTCAACAACATTAGAATAAGGACCAGTTTGAAGACACGAGCACTTTAATTTGGATACTTTAGACCATTTCACTTGAGCGAATTTATGACATTGGCATTGAATATATGAGTGCCCATGAGATAACCAGATGAGAGTCCTTAGCGTTCCAGCGGGAAAACTATAGACGGGACTGAAAGGAAAAGTATCTGCTTCTTCTACAATTACGAGTTCCTATTCCTGTGGCGAGACAGCACTATTGCATTTGGACTGTTGGGTTGGCGCCAAAAACTCCGCCGTCGCGCTTTAAACAAATAGAAATCTTCTCAAGTTAACAATATCATGCCTATATCGAAAATCCAAATTTATTCTCAGTAATATTTCTTTATATAAGTTCCACCAGAACACACGTAGCTTTTCATTTTCCCATCAAGGGATCCGTGTTAAACAGCACCTCATCCTCTCGTCATTGTTTTTAAAGGATATGTTTGTAATAAAAATTCATCATGCTGTGGGTATTGGTGGCGCCCAGGGAGTGTTAGCTCATATCCTTGGTGTGTTATCTATCACGGCATTCTACTTCCGGACGCCGTATGGTCGCCTGTGCTCACCAGACTAGTCATTTAGGACCTCTCGTTCCTCCAGAATTAAGATATATTCCCAAATATACAATTCACAACTTTTGTCAGGACGATATTTCGGAATGACTGTGTGTTGTGTAGTAATACCCCAAACACCGAAAGAGAGAACCATAGTGTGACGTATATGTCTGCCACAGACAAGTGAACAGAGAATCACAAAAAGAAAAAGCACCGTGAAGACGGACCTGAGAAAAATGCTACATAAGACGGTGGTGATCTCGTGTGCTGGGAAAAAAAAACAAAAAAAAACAAAAAAACAAAAACAAAAAAACGCTACGAGTCAGAAAGGGTCATTGACTATAATGGTTATGACCAGATAGGAGCAAATGTTGATACAGCGTAGTCTCTTCAAAATACCTTTGTCTTAATTTACAGATGGCGGTACAGACTCTTTCTCTCTTACTCAGTTTTCTGGGGGTTTTTTCTCTTAGGCTTTTGTTACTTTCCCGCTTTCTGCGGTTAAATAGTCGGGCAACATCCATCGACAGAATGTTTATCACACAATTTGAGATACAAAATAGCAGATTCTCTATTTCAATTTATATACACCCTTTTCACGTCCAGATTTACAGTTAAAATAATATAAATTTATAATGGTAATGACACCTATGCAGGTTGCAAATGCAACAAGTAAGACAGCGTTGCCGATTGCAAAGTTTTGGCAGACAAGCGTAGCGATAGAGGACACGGTTCAAAGCCAAGATTTTTTGCCATAGAGAATAGATAGAACATTGTAAACCGTCAAAAATGAAATCTTTTACCGTATCATAATAGGAAGATTTTACATTCTACATCATTATGTGTACTGCAGATACAAAAGAGACTCAAGTTGTGTCGTATATATGTACCACAGACACAAACGGAAGAATCACGGAGTGTTGTGTATGAATGAATGAATATTCACAAAACTTGTTTCTGCTATTTAAATTTTTAATCTGTAAATTCATGAGAAATATCAATTTTTCTTGATCGTCAAGTGTTGTACACGTAGGGAAAATATCGGTTATCTCATTAAATAAAACAGTTCTTTCAGATTCATATGTTTTGCAGTGTAACATTACATGTATTTCATTTTCTACTTGCAAATTTCACAACTCTTTCTTCCAAATGTATTTTTGTGGTCTCCTATGTCTCCCCGTTTCAATTTTTAGGTTATGTGCACTGATTCTAAATCTTGTTATATTTTCATGTGTGTACCACAGACAATGAAAGGGAGGATGAAGTTGTGTTGTATATGTGTACCACAGAGAAAGGAAAAATCAAGGCACGCTGTGTATGTTTACCATAGACAAAGAACGGAAGAATCACGGTGTCTTGTGTATGGGTACCACAGCCGCAGAAAGAGGGAATCACGATGTCCTGTACATGTACACCACACATACAAATAGAGAGCACCACAGTGTGTTCTGTACTTCTGACATGATCGAAGAGATCTGTAAATTACCCATAGATGCAATCACACAATTTTCATAGTTTTCTATCACTAACGCACAGTGTTTCTGATCGACCTTGGCACACACCTGAAGGCTGAACTTCAGGGGACACCTTGTGATGGGCGCTTTACTAACAGCCTGCACGGGGCCTATTTGTAGACCAATTAAAACATACCCAATACATTCAGGTAACTAGTAATGGCCAACAATCTGCACTATGTCCTCAGGGGAAACATGTTATGTCACAGTCAAACTGATTCACAACCACCTGGATATGCAAAGGCAAAAAAATATTAAAAACTATGACTTGGATCAGTTACTCAAGCATAGGTTCTAGTGTTCACAAATACCATTGTCGGTTGAAGGTTTCTCTGACAAATCCACTTTATCTAATGGATACTTACCGCTTCCATTCAAATAAAATCTATTTTACTATCCTAACAAACAGTACATTCTGTTTTTTCGGGTTTGTCATGTTTCTATACATTGATCGATTGTTCCCTGCAAAAGGTGTCCATAATGTAGGCCGACGCAGACTATTTGATGAAATGGAAAAGAAGAGCAGGTTCAGGAGACAAGTCGATTTAGGACTCTATAGATCGAAGATATAGTAAGTATAACCAAGCTTTACTACGGTGATATAGTAGACGAATGCATATACGGGATTTTGACGGAACATTACACTCTAGGTGGCACTGCAGGTATGTTCCCCATCTTGACCACCTCTTGCAGATACAGATGCAGATACTTTGAAGAAAAACACTCCCAATTTTACCCATTGGTGAAAATATGTGATCTGATACAGAAAATAGGTCCCTAAACTGTACTCATATTTGAATTTAACATGCACATCTAGGAGTCGTACTTTGAAAATCAGACGGTTTCGCAATCTATTTAGGGCATTTGTATTCATTTTTGAGAACAAATTTATCACTCAATTATATATATATATATATATATATATATATATATATATATATATATATATGTATGTGTGTGTGTGTGAGAGAGAGAGAGAGTGTGTGTGTCTGAGTGTGTCTGTGTGTAACCGTGTGTAAGGATTGAATGGGTTTTGTCAGGTAAAGGCCACGTCAAATTAACTGACATGGTATGCTAGGTCTATTCTTTAAGGAAGCTTTACGTGTTGAAAGTATGGATGCTGTCATTAGTGCTGCTATCGTACGCTCTTACGAAGCATGAACGAGCAACAAACGAGATGTATTGCAGCGTCGCACATAAACCGAGTGCAAGGCATACTTGAGTGTAGGGCTAAACCAGAGGGAAACAATGCCAAGATCCGTCCATGAAATCCAGACAGCAAATTTTTATTATATTTACGGCCTTTTTCACATCGAAAACGTTGATCGTATCATGTTGCCTGTCTATCATAGATCTATATATTTACAGATTTCACCTCTGTATCCGTTCATTAAACCACCTAGTTCTGCTTCTCCAGACTTTACCCGGAGAACACTTGAATGAGCCTGTGAAGCATGCACAAAATGAATTACACCAATAAAACTGTGAGATTATATAAACAAATATGTGTAAAATAAAGTGTAGCGAAATTCATATTAAGCCAAATTAATTTCAACACATTTTAAGCATTCTTTCCTTTGCTCCAAAACAAATCAGTAACATCACACCAAATTGATAGAAAAATGCTCATATCTAATGCATTAATGTATCAGTGTCATGTAATACCCATGTCACGTTCGTTATTTTGAGTAAGAAAACCGTCAAATTCTTAGATTCGCACTTGCCTTGAAATTGATTTCACTGCACATAGAGCTACGACTATCACAGTGCAGACTTTTGCAATGCTATAATCTCATATTGTGTTTCTAGGTTAAGATATCAGCGCCAATAGTGGATGTACTGCGTTGCTCTTTCCTGAAAAATGCTATTACAATTAATTTGAACCGGGTGATATGTTTCCTTCATTTGACGAATTATGTAATTTAGTATCTAAGAGAGAACGAAACACTGTGAGAACTGATAAATTGACAGTGTCAATAATTGAGATAAATAAAATCTGCAGTGTATATTATGCACTTAGCAGAATGGTTTGGTGTATGTTAACAAGCATTGTCACAATAGAAACTTGCAGACTACCACACAAGGCGCAAATTAGCCACTCTCTTGACCTCCATTTGCAGGCACGGATGTTGTTTGAACAGTTAAGACTATAGACCTTTTAATGACTCCAAAGGGCAGCACTTGAGAGATTATTGATTATATCCATAGTTTAACATATTTACATAACAAATCCCTTCGCAAAAATCCAAAAGTATGCAAAAAAGCACCGTCAAATGTTTTTTTAACAATTATTTATTGACAACAAAATGGTAATAATATGAATCACATCATTCCACCGAATTAGCAGTTGTTTTATCACTTGTTATTCAATAGCAGTATGTAGCATACATCAATTCCGTGGCATTTAACAATCTCAAAGATTAAAAATTGAATTTTTTCACTTATTTTGTGTACTATTGGTTTGTTGGTCTTCACTATTTTAAGTTCAGTGTCTTGTATTTCTTCGAAAGAGCGTTTAAATGTTCTATGGAGGGTTTACAATTGTGCTAGTGGCAACTGTACAATTTTTTCTTGGCATACAAATCAAAGACTAAATCACATCAGTAACAAATTGTAGACCCTTCAAATATCATGCAAATTGTTTTTGAAACTATACAGTCGTGAAAAAAGTTAAGCAGTGTTTCATTCTCCTCTCCACAAAGTATACCCATTTTACATAATCTATGATTTGTAAAAATAATTTTGGAAAAATGTACTGAAAGATTCTAATATTTGAGCAGATGGTACATTTATGTATCTGTTGAAAACAATACTCTCAGTATTTGGAACTAGCCTCGACATCCAGATCCTTTGCCCATTCAATAATTAGCAAACATTCAGCCTTTTCATATCTATCCAATAATTCTAGATATATGATTTTTGAAACGTCACGGTATGTTTGATTTCTTCAATCAAGCAGCTATTATCAGCACTTTTGTGTACCCCATTTACTTCACCTTGATCAACTTTAAGTTTTCCGATCTGTAGAAATAGCTGGTTTAAACTTTAGTATTGCACAAATTTGTTTTTACTTTCAGGTACTTCCTATTGAAACTTTCAAAATGAGAAACTTCCCATTTTCATCCAGCAATCTGCTGTTGTTTTTCTACCTTGCGAATACCACTTTTTCCTGTAAAAATGGTTTACTCTGGATAGGTATCAAAGAATTATACTAGATGACTTGTTTGTTAATGTCTACCAACTTCGTTGGGCTTGCAAAATGCAAATCACACAAAACGTTAATGATTTCTTTCTAAAGATGCCGGCATAGTTTATTAAATGTAACGTTTATATCTTATGGAATAAGCTAGGACAATACAAGTATCTTAATAATAGTAATCTATCTGTACAATGTAATACTTCTCTGTGACCATAAGTTGAGTTGGGTTTTTGCTTTTTGAAGTAAAGGATCATGATTTAAATGTATTAATTCATAAGGGTCCTAAAAACATTATACTCAATAATGCCATTGGTCCATCGCACCATTTCATTTCCTTTTAAAGGTAACAATTTGAAAAGATTGACCTTTGACCTTGCCTATAGTAATGACTTCAAATATGTTAATAATTTACACGCAGACCAAAATAGACCTTAAAAACTTCACGAATTTTATTCATCGCATCAAGACACTCCTTTGTTAAAACTATGATTAATCAGGTATCACCTGCATATTGTATATACATTTTCACCTAGAGTAATGCTGATTATGGAAGGATTCTGTTTGATCCTGATAGATAATATTTCAGCCCATATTGTTCAGATATAAGGAGACAGGGGAAATCCTTGACGAACCTCTCTTGACAAGGAAAGAGACTCATAATCTGAAACGTATTGTTTGTACATAAAATATTTTATCTATTATCTAAAGAATTCTCCCAAATTGAAAAAAATGCAAGGCCAATTTTACAAGCTTCCATTCCAAAAAGATCAAAGGCCTTTTCGAAATCTGTAAAAACTGCCTATGCTTCTATATCTTAAAGCTCAAGGTTTGTATATTCCACGATTTCGAGTAATCGCATAAAGTTGTCACGTATGTACATATTTCTCATAAAACCAACCAGTCTGATCTGTGCCAATGATATTAACCAAAACTGTTCTAATTCTGTATGCAATACATTTGCAAACTAATTTATAATCTGTGTTCAATAGATGTATAAGCTTCTAGCTTACAAGTAGAGTGGATCCTTATCTTTTTGGTAATTGAGTTATCATCCTTTGTCATTGAGAAATTGAAGGTTCGCCATTTTGGCAGACATACTGTATAGCTTCTGACAATAACAATTTTATATCCACCCAAAATACTTTGTAAAACTAGATTGGCAATCCAAAAGTGCCTGGATTTTTGTTGTTTTTTACATGTTTTATTTGTAAATTGCGACTCTGCCATTGAGCTTAAACCTTCACAGCCCTCTTTCTCCTCCTCTGGCAGTTTTATAACCTCATTAGTATCTGGTATGAACTCTTCCATTTTCATATCAGGTGGGTTTCTACCAGAGTAACTTTTTTGGGGAGGGGGTGGTGGTGGTGGTGGTGGTGGTGGTGGTGGTAAGAATATGCTTTCATCATTTGCTTTTTTATTTCTGTAGAAGATTATCAGCCACTATTATGTGTCTAATCATCTTATTGTTATGTTGTTGTTTTTTTTAAAGTTGCAAAATATTTGCTGGATTTATCACCTTTGTCGCACCACTGTACCTTACATTTTACTCGTGCACGATTGGTTTTATATTCAATATCTTAATTTAAATTATCCTTAACTTTTTTCTATTTTCTGTTTTAAATGATCATGTTTCAATATTGTTTCCTTCCATTTCATTTTCTAAAATATACAGTTTTTGCTCTAACTCTTTTATTTTATTTAGAAGAACCATATTCAATTGTCTCATCTTAGAATGCAAATATTACTCTCTTCCACAGGGGGGATGGGTTTAGATTGAGATTTAGTTCCTGTGTTCCCAGTATTGTTGTTTTAATCTTATTTGAATAGTCTAGGTCATTTAATAACCAACCATTCAATTTCCAATGTCCCGGCCCACGAGGTATATAATCTGTTAAAAGGGACAAGGTGACCATAGAGTGGTCATGCTGAAAGCCAGGCCGTATGTCATACGTTCCCATCAAACTTGAAATATAAAATGAGATAAGGAACAAGTCAAGCCTATTAAAAGTGGGTTTTGATTATTTTTATGGCTGGTAAACTTGAAAAGATTTGGTTTCTTTGCTCTCCATATGTCAGTAATATCTGTAACTTACATTCAGGTATGATCAACTAATTGTAACTTACTATGTGTTTGACACCGACCACTTTTCTGTCCAAATCTAAGTTTAATACCAAATCAAAGTCTCCACCAATAAATCTATTATCCTTAGGGGTATTCTCTATGATTTTTGTAATATTAACAAAAAGTTTGGTTGATACTGATTTGGAAAGTATAGAGTGTTTAGTGTTGAATACAAGATGCCAATTGTTACATCCACAATTAAATATCTCCCATGTTCGTCAAAGTTAACCTTATAACCTTCCAGATAAAACTTGCATTTAAACAAAATGCATAGGCCTGTGGTGTTACTGCACCCATAGGAAAATAAAATAGGGTAACCCCATTCTGCTCTCCAAAGGTTTTCAATCCCCTTTGTGCAGTAAGCTTTCTGGAACAAAATAATGCGGGCTTCTCTGTCTGTCTGTCTGTGTGTCTGTCTGTGTGTCTGTCTCTCTCTCTCTCTCTCTCGCAAAAAAGGAATGGCTCTCTACTTTTTAAAAAATTTTCCTGCCTCTAAATTCTCTAGCATTTAAAAACCTGATTTCAATTGACGTCATGTTTACTTAAGAAAGTTAATAGTGTACAACATACAAAAAACAAAGGAAATTAACACATACAAATCTCGGAAGGTCCTTCCTATATATAGTAAATAAGGCCAAATTATTATTATTATCATTATTATTATCATTATTATTATTAATATTAATATTACATATATATATATATATATATATATATATATATATATATATATATATATATATATATATATCACACCTTTCACCCATACATGGGATTAAGAATAGGGCTACAGAAAGGAAAACGTAGAAGTGAAAGGGTCAATATAAATATCAAGGACGAAGTTGCGTCAAATATTTTGTCAATGAGGAGACCAAGGTCATGATAAGGATTGCAAAGGTAAGTATACCCAAGAAGTAGAGTAGAGTAAGTACTCCTTATACTAGTGTACCTTAAGTGGAGCCAATATCAAAATATCCGGTGCATCAGCTTAAATAAAACCAATATAACTCTATCAGGTGTGTTACCTTTCCAACATAAATATAATTATAGAATGGCTCTCTATGTACTATATTGGAGTGAAAATCATTACAGCAAATACACATGCATGTAAGTGTGTCTGGCAATGTGTATAATCAAGATCCCAAATACGGATTGCCAAGTTAAGTAAGTACACCCAGGAAGTAAAAATAATTACTCCTTATACCCATGTACCTTGAGTAAAGCCAATGTAGACCTATCAGATGCGTGACTTTTCCACCAGAAACAACATTATAGAGTAGCTCTATCGGTACTCTATTGGATTAAAAATAATTATAGAAAATCAGGAGAGGAGTAAATATACATTCATCTAATTGCGTCTTGCAGTGTGTGCAAGTAAGATCCCAGTATGGATTGCCAAGGTGAGTATACTCCAGAGGTGAAGGTACGTACCCTTTCCTTGATGCCTTATGTAAGTATATTAGGAGCAAAAACCTTTCTATAATATTAAATGGTATTGCATAGCTCCATTAGTTTTATATTAAAATATAACCAATTGCCCTTGCACAAAAGTTAACGTCAAGTGTTACCACCTGGTGTCCTAAAGGCCACTATTAAGCAATGATAAATTGGACTCCCAAAAGAATTAAGGATTTCGTGATGGGCACTGGTGGTCCTCTATTCTTAATCTTTTTGCCATTTCATTTATATTTGATCACTTTCGGATACTTCACCGTGTACAGGAAATCTATGAGCAACATCGCCTCTTCGCTCTGTTGATTTTGTACAGAACCAAAAGCACAGTCATGTGGGCACTACTGTGTACATGGCACCTTGGAAATATTCATGAATATTGGCGGTTTGAACAAACGTGCATGACAGGTAATTCTGGAGATTTAGATGGCTTCGCTTGCATACAACCATTAATTCCAGTACAATGGAAAGATTTCAACATTATGATAATGCAAATAAAAAACAAGAACACGTGTTTATGGCTACGTTTATGGCCATAGTAGGTTATAAATAACTCCTATCTGTGTTTGTGGCCTATCAAGTATCTCATCCATAAACCCAAAACTACTCATTCAAGAGGATTTATCCAAGGAGTAAATGCGTCAAAAGCATTACATGCTCGAATGTCAGTACCACCAGTCGCCTACGATTATCGATGCCTTCTAACAAGGAAGTATTCCATGCTTTGGAGCGTGACGTTATTTTCAAGGACAGCGGAAAAACTGAATCCACGAAGATTACTGTCATGACGAATAAAACATTGTCTGTCTTACAATAGTTTACTTTTTAGAAAACATTAATCAATGCTTTTACGCATTGATCTTTGCCCTACAAAATATCATCATCTGATACACTCTTATTATTATTATTATTATTATCATTATTATTATTATTATTATTATTATTATTATTATTATTATTATTATTATTATTATTATTATTATTATTATTATTATTATTATCATTATTATTTTTTTTGGGGGGGTGTTATAATTTTGGAAACAACATTTCAAGATCTTATATTTTCAAACGTAATTTTCACATAGAGATATGGCTGTTTTTTTTATTTTGGGGTCCACATTCCACTGACTGTACACAGACACTCTTACAAAGAAGTTAACCTTAAACTTTCAGTAATAAATTCCTTGGTTGTATCCACAAAGGCATTGTTTTAGACATTTAAATTATGTGCTCATAAAATGGCATGGAGTGGTGTCGTGTTGTTTGTTTAGGCAGTTTACAGGTAAATCGCACCTATTATGTATACTCATGACTGCATGTTATATATGTGCACACAACGATACAAGAACCGAGACGTTGGAGAGACGGACATACCGTTCCAAGAACAAAATGTTTCGGCTAAAGTTTTCTCTGTGTATCAAGGAACAAAAGTGAACAGTTGGCCACATAAATAGGTGACAACATGCTCTTTTCCATATAAAGTTAATGCGAGTTAAAATGCTGACAATTTTTTATTGTCACAAATGAAAATAAATCCAAGAGAATATTAACATTTCTGACAAAAACAGAAAATTAGAAAGAAGTTAAAACATTCTGTTTATTTGAATTACTTGTGCCAACCGGATTATACAAAATCTTGCCAATGGCCGTTTGAGCAGCAGACCCATTGGGCTCTGATGACATTTTTTTCTTTTGGCAACCTTTGTTTGATAAGTATTCTGTATTCAGTACAAAATCAGGAGACCAAAGGGCCAAATGTCAATGCTAAAATTGACAGTTCCAGCAGGATTGAAATGCTGGAGGAGACATCACGACTTGAAGATTACACAGCTGTTCTAAATCTTCAAGGAGATAAATCTAGACTAAGCGAGCATCTTTCATTACTTTTACGCAGTGATTCGAGGTCACTTGAAAATCAATACCCCAGATCACCCCGCTTAAACTAGCACTATCTGTGATGAAAGGAAGCCGGACTATCTGATGCCAGATTGAGCACTTGGTCTTTAATATGTGGTCATATAAATGTAAAAGCATTTTTATTGCAGATGGTAGCAGCTAAAACCCATGTACAGGCCACCATACAACTTGGAGGTCCTGTATCAAGTTTTTCTGCTATGCAATAATAATGAACGCCAGAGAGCCAGACTATCGCCATAATGCTCGATCAAAATACCACCGGCCAAGTAACTGCTCTGTAAGATACACGTGATTAAACTTTTCCTTCATTGTTTTCAAGACCACACAAAGCAACAGGACTAGTACTCTAAACCGTTTTCAGCGTCACCTTTTGAAAGAATATACTTCCATATAATGTATGTAGTTCAGGTTCTACAGGAAACCTATTGCAATAATATGTCTCCACGATCAGTAGGTGTATCTTCGTGGAGCACCGCTGATGCCTGACGTCCAAAGCGCATAGGGCTATGGCGGTGGCGCAGTCTTATTAGGGTCATTAATGCTGATCACTGCACACCTTTAGGGCTGAATCAAACGTGCAGAGACAGTGTGTGCCGCAGTGTTCATATCAGATAGCCTGAGGGCAAGCATGTGGTTTCTCACCGTGTGGGTTTTCTGCTTCTCATCGTTATTAACTCCTTTAGCCATTCCAGGTGTTCCAAAAGTAGTTCTGCTTATTGCTATATATTTCACTGTTTCGTGGTATATTTTTACCATTTCATATCCCTTTCGTGCAAGCTTCCTCTCTTGGCGATTGTCTCAATGTTGACGAAACCCTTCTTTGATTAATTTTGCATGTGTTATTATGTACTATCATAATATAGGAGAGGGTGTGGAAAAGAAGCTATTGTGATTAAATGCTTTGTTTGCCGCGATATAACATCTGATATATCACGCTGACCCTTCTTTTTGTTGTGCTTACCTCCACTGAATTACAACCCCATACGAGTCCCTGAATTTCTATTTCACCATCGTTAATAAAGTAGGTAGAAATGTATGGCTTTTTAGTTCATTTAATAAAACAATTACACCAAATGTTCACAAAATATCTTTCACGAAAATGCAATGTTTTAATTCCTTTTGGTTCCGCGTTCCTATTGAAGTTACCATGGTCTATAATAGATGGCGCGGTAATTCAAGCGCATGTGTACTCCGTATCTGTACTTGCCGCCAATGCTGCGACAACCAAATGAAGCAAAGTTACATTATGATACCATTTCTCCACAATTATTATCCCTATGATCCTCACACATACAATGACAAATCGATACAAGTACATCCATAGACACACTTGGTAAATCATTCTCCATATGACCTGAACCAGTGTCAGTGCGACTAGGCCTAGAATTTTAAGTGGGCCTACCCTACCAATGCCATAGTATCCAATTCCACCGGCTCCACACCCAAATGAACTCTGCTAAGTACTGTCATTATTGGTACAAACCTTGCACTTAAAAACCTCTGTTCCGTAAAAATAATCCAAACAGAACACGGACTACTTCGAAAATCTCCCAGCAGACGGCGAATTTGCCTGCTTGCCACCGTCGTTCACTTTCGACCTTGATATATTGACTTGTCACAAGACCCCATTGATTCAGCAAATTACATTTGATGGACATCGTTCGTCTAGAGGTGCCCTATGACGCTTTTCACGTTCCAAAAAGCTTCTAAAAACTATATCTGCATGATAGCCAAATGTAGGCCTAAGACACAATTATGATAAACTTCGGTCTCTGTTTTTTATGATCAATATTTTGAGCCTAGGCATATTTGGAAGGTTGTAACTTACAGTGGTAGAATCTCCACACTAACGGCCCCCAAAATATGGCCCCGCCAATCTCCAAAACGGTACATTTGCAGTGGAGGGAGTAGGCAAGCAAACGTGAACGGCATAAACAAAAGCGATGATAACTCAGGAGGCGGTGACACTCCGTCCGATCGCGAGCCGATAGGCGACTGACGTCGATCTAACCGCCTCCTTCGTGATATATTGACAACAATAAATGCCACGCCATACTTAATTCCTAATCCCAAATCCATTAAAGCATCAAAGAAAATGAACAAAGACGATCCAACACTTAAAAAAAACAACATATGCAGCACCGGCACAAAAACACAGCACTTTGCAAATGGCTATTAGCGCATCTGCAACGAATACAAAGGATTCTTATGTAGATAATTACCATTACTCCTCGAAAATACCTACACAGATTTTTCCAGGTCAAAACTTGGCAATATGCAATTATGTTTTTGCAGCTAATATCCCAACTGAAACCATCGAAAACACTGTCCGTGAATTGAGTGTAAGTCATACATTAAAGATGGCATCATTTTCCATTATTTTAGTGCTGATGTGAAGATTAGAGTCATGTGCTACCGTTTCCGAAGAACCAATGTGTAACTGAACCTTAACATTATGCCCCCAACAATGAAAATATATATTGAAGCCATTGCCATATTTTTTACTAAAGATGGTCGCCCTTGTGACGTAATCCCTGTCATTGAAGGGTACGTGTGGAAGTTGTGTCGTTCGGCGTCTTTGTGGACGAAGAGAAAGAACATCAACATCTTCGGAATAGTGCATGCGCTGTGTTCTACAGACACGGTTTAGGGTGTATCGAATTGGACAGTCCCACGAGGATAATATGTTTCAAAGGTATACTGTTCATTGAAGCTCGGGGAAACGTTAGCACGTAAATACAGCTAACCATGTGGTACACGTCCATAAACTCACAAGAAGAACAGAACGGAGCACCAGGCAAGTATCAAATCGATTCTTAGGAAAATCTTTGCTGATCTCTCTCTGGTGATTTCGAGCAAAACAGCTATATCTTTACTTGAGGACTTTCTGGCACAATAGAAGCAGAGGCTGACGAAAATATTGTAGTTGTCACACATCATTTCATAATACCTATTCATATGTACACTCTTTGTGTCAAACATAGTAAAAGACTGCTTATATTCAAACTATTTGTACATGATTCAATAAACATCTGGACGACACTTACAAGCATTTCCAAAAAATATTTTGCTATATATGTTTCCTTATAGGGAAGGCATGGTTAGGGTCTGTACTCTTACAGTGAACAATAAAATGAACGCGAGCATATTGAATATTACCACAGCGAAGCAACAGTTCCCTCTCATTCAACATTTTACTTTCTTTTTTGTGCCAAATGTAGAATTCAGTTCGGATGCTTGGCTAAAAAAGGATAGGAGTTCTCTTAAAATCCCTAGAGGATGTACAGCTAAATTGGTCGAATACAAATTAAATAATCATTTGTCTAACTCACAAAAGATTTTTGAAACGGTGCCAGCTAAGCAAATGATAGATTTCCATACACGGTGCAATAGGTTAACACTCATAGGGCAAACTGGTCGACAGTCACTGGTAATTTCAAAGTTTTTATGTTTATGCTTCCCCCCTTTCATCAAGCGTTTTGAACGAGAGTTTGGATGAAAGCTCATCCAACAAACCGCCACTTGTCAATACATTTTTCAAGGGCGCAATGGGAACCCAGTACCTAGACCGTGTTTACATGGGGACCGGAGAAGAATTAATAATGCCGTGGCGATAAGCAATGAGTGATACGCACGGTTACAGTAAAGGACTGCAAAGAAAGAATGTTTCAGATAGACGCATGGTACCGAAATAAATAACAATTTCATTGCTTGGGGGCTCATTCTGCGTCATCACAAAACAATTTTACCCCGATCGTATTCTTATTCCCCCAAGACAGTATGTCCTTTTATGCTTTTTATCGGGTCAAAGGACCACATTGAATTAGTGTCATTTGGAATTTGATCAACCAAAACTTTTGAGTTTACAGTTGCAGGAGAAACTTTGCGTCCAGCGCCCATGGACCCCAAATTATCGACACATAATGCATACAATAGCAACAAAAACAGATTAATGTTATACCAATCCTGACAGGAAATGGTTAAAGCATCAAATTGGCTACTAAGAACATCCAAGAAAGCTTACACTGCGCAACAATTTCCAACGGCAATAGCCGTGATCAATGATAAATGTTGCTGCCATCATTTTCAAGGACGGCAGTGAATGTACACATTGCAGAAGGAGCTACGTTTGCAGCCCCTCGGTCTAGATCTATTTCTTTTCCCTCCAAAAAGATATCTTCAGGTAAATAGCCGGTCATTTTCGTGACATTTTGCATCTTACGCACAGACTTTCGTCTGTGTTGCACAACAGGAGACTTTTGAGCCGCTGCCATGATATAGTAACAAAGGAATTCGAAGTCTGGGACGAAATTGCACCATACTTGAATAGGTCTCGCTACTCATTGTCCTGGGTTTATTGACCTTTCTGTTGTGACTGGAACATATACCGTCTAAAAGGAAGTCTAACGCATGCCTGTCATTCAATGTATGGCTGTTGATATGTTCTTCATGTCCAGTTGTGTCCAGCTGATGGTATTAAATTGTGGTAATTTTCTTGATTTAGTCAATCGTCCTTAGGCAAGCAGGCACTTTTGTCTCAGCATATAAACAATCATGCAGATGGATAAATTACTCTAATAGAAAATCCAAAGGTACGAATGTCATGCAATTTTGTTCATTGGTCATCATCAAACAGCACTACGACAGTTTTTTTTTGGGGGGGGGGGAGTCTGTATATATCCCTTGAGTAGTCAGAATTTTAGATGAATTATATATAATTAAACCGAACCAAATTTACTCGACTGAAATTTGTTTTCTCAACAGCAACAGAAATTTTCAACCCATAAACACTCTCGAAAGGAATGTGATCTAGATACGTATGACTAATGTAGGACAACAGTTTTTCTAACACATAGAGGTGATCCAATACAATAAAGAAAAGCGTTCCCACTGCACTGTGCTTAAAACACTGAAAGCGGTTCTCCCGCATTTTCGTCTATTATCATTGTTTATTTTTTAGTTTTTTTTTGTATTTTTTTCTTTTGGTGGGGTGGGGGTAACAAGCGGTTCAACCAATCAAAAACCATATTAACATGCTCCGTGTGTATCTTAACAAGATGCTAAACATAGTATTTATATCAATATAATTGTAATTAAATGTAATTCATGACTTTAATTTCAAAAGCTTTTATTTTCGTCTCAGCACAAACATTCACGATTACTAGTAACATGGAGGAATCGATACATATTAATGCATTCACGTGGTCAACTACCCTATCAGCAGTATTACTGCATGGACATTTTTGCTCATTATTGTATACGATACATTATAATTGTATATCCCAGGACTATTAAATAAAAATGTGAACATAAACAACAATAAAATACAAGAGTATAGCTTTCAAAAGGAGAAACTTCGGAAAAAAAGTAGGTGTGGTGTTGGTACAATTCAAAAGATATAAATCTCTATTGAAAGAGTTTTTTCAATCTAAGTTTGTTTTATCGAATGCGGCATATCCGGTCATGATAAGTATTCAAGCTCAGAGGTTCTACCATAAACGGGGAAAGCTCTCTAAAACAGGCCAAATACCACGTTATCGATGACTTACACTGATTGCACAGTCCTCTTGCCAAATGGTATAAGATACACATTTTCTGAAGCCTAACTCACTGTGAATCAGTCTATTCTGTATAATGGAGCCACAATAAAACAGTCGCGCGACATTGACACAAGAGATCACTATGATTCCACACAATCTATAACTTTCAGTTTTGGACATTATGATCTACAAAAGGCATCATAGTAAATGGTAAGGTTGGCACTCAAACAGTGCGTATCATGCATTGTGCGATTGGTATCGCATGGTAATTGCAATTGGTCAAAGAAAATTGTCCATCTGTTTTTCAAGAACACACACACTTTTTCCAGTTTACAACATACTCTTCTTTCTGAAAACTATTGGAGTTTAGAAATCAAAGAAACCGTGAAAGAACGCAATATCTGCCAAAAGTAATGGTAATCAATTTTAAGTTGTATGCTTTTCGCTCTGCTGTTTCAGCTTCAAAGAGTGCTTTTTCAACATCGAAGGATTCTCTATCAACATTGTACATTGCTTTATCACAGTTTAAAAATATGCTACATAGACATTGAAGCATGTTTCGGTAATATTGAATAGTGTCTATAAGCATAGCAGGATGTTTACTAACATTGAAGATTGCTCTATCAATATTGAAAAGTGCCATTGCACGTTGCTTTACCGCTATTGAGAAGTACTTAATCAACAACGAACACTATTTCATCAACGCTGTAGAATTCTTTTTCATCGAGAATTCTTGTTGAATTCTTCAGCAAGAAAATGCATGTTCAATATTAAAGGATAGAATCATTACCACACTTAATACAGAAATGCCACGTTTGTCAGCCCTCCGAATGTCTATCGTTTACAAAAATTTACAACTTAATAATTATTAATTTCGCAGGAAGGTCGAGGCACATCAAAATCATAACTAACCTAGCTATATAATTTGATTTTCTCCCAGTAACTCATTTTAGCAAAGAACGGGAATTGTCATCTATCTGCCATCCGTAGGCAGATTTGATATAGGATAACTTCAGCATCGTCGTTTAATCCTGCAACGTCTTGTGACGATTTTTCAGACAACAAGCAGCAAAGATAAAACACAAATGGGGATTACTCAGAGAGGTACACCTAGAGAACGCGTCCTTACATTATATATATATATACATATATATATATATATATATATATATATATATATATATATATATATATATATATATATATATATATATATATATATATACATATATATACGTGTGTTTGTGTGTGTTTTATTTTTAATCTAAAAATACACCCGATTCAAGGTTTTGGTGAATAAGCAAAATATAAATTAATATATGTGCAAATTTAGTACGCTTTCATCTCCATATTAATGTAGACATTTAACATGTTAAAATGCAGGTACAAGGTAATTCGAGTATACACCAGAACATTTTGTCGATGCAAAGTTACAATGTTAAAAGTGTTGTGAACATCAACGAACAACTGCATGTCACAGATTTTTTTTGTGAAATTTTAAGTTCTAAAATGTACAAATGTTATTGGTTTAAAGTATTTTGCTGTTGATTCAAAGGTACATTTTTAAAATGTAGCCTCACGGCACTCTGATTCTGATTCTTTGATTTTGCCCCTGTCTGCGTTAGGGCACCACATAGCTTTTTTTCCCATGCAGATCAAGGTACATCCAAAACAGCATTTGTGCCCCACAACGATCCAGCTGCTTGCAGTTTCTTTCTGTGGCATTTATTCTCTCCTGTTCACTGAGTGCAACGCTGCATGTTCGCTTTATCATGGCCTTACGAGTAAAGCATTCGACTTCAGGTTAATCTTATACTCGGTAACAGGAATGAGACAGAAGCAATGAGCTGATTATCACTATACCACCTTGCATAGAAGTAGTTATGTTTACGCCAATGCCAGAAGTCTGAGGATCGGTTTTGCCTTATATCTGTTCTTGTAATGTGAAAGCGAAGCAAACCTGAGTAAAATGCAACAATGACTGCGTCTGAAGATAGTGATTGTTTAGAGGCAATATTGTTGATGAAAGAATTCTCTATAGAAAGTGCGTGCCTTCCAAAACCCGGTGTCGAGAAAGAAACAAATCTGTGGTACTCATAATGCAGAAGTTTCACTGTATGTTTCCATCCAACCATGTGCGAAACAATTTCAGGTTGGCGACAGCAAGGCGATTCAAATAGTCAACTTGGAAGACCCAAATGGGCAAAATGGAGTGGACATTAATTTTCCTTTGGACACCTTGTTTAGTTGGGCGCCATTTGAAGAGATGGACGCATTCAGCTTACTACAGAGCTGGCACATCAGAGCAATATCATTAGTTTTTGTGAAAACGACTCCGCGCGTTAACCCATTCAACCCCAAAGGTATTAATACCGAACGCTATATCAACAATCGTTCCGTGTTGAACTCGAGAAACAAAATTACGATATAAATCTGCTGCATGGTTCATTGAAAGCGCCTCCAGCAAGAACCAATGAATTAAAGATGAAATGATACCTTTAACTATTTGAAAATTTGAAGATATTTAACATTTAAATTGGTTAAGTGGTCCTGGTTAGCATTCATTGAAACTGTAGTTTTCAAACTGCACCTACAGAACAAAGTCATGAATTGAACTTTTAATTATACCTTTTCTCTGCTTGTAAAATTTCTAAAGATATTCAACATTTAAACCTTTTTGAATGCCCGTAATAATTGCATAAATTAAAATTTTATAACTTTTTATGTGGTTCATTGGGTGCGTGTACGGCACAAACAAATGAACTGAGGTTGAAATGCCACATCTAGCTATTAAAGCATTGGAGATACGGACGTTTGAAAAGTGTAATTGCCCAAAATTTGCTTAAATTTGAATATGTTGAACATTCCAAACCGGCTGCACAATTTCGCTGCTATATCAATCGTTGTGCTTAATATGGTATTTCATGGTGTTACGGTGTTCAAGAAAAGGTCCTGATAAAATATGGGGTAAAGAAGGAAGAGAGAGAGAGAGAGAGAGAGAGAGAGAGAGAGAGAGAGAGAGAGACAGACAGACAGACAGACAGACAGACAGAGAGACAGAGACAGAGACAGAGAGAGAAAATATGTAAACTGTACATGTCAAAATCACGGAAACCCTTTTGTGTCATCCTCATTTCATTTCGTTTAAATTACTGACCAGATAATTATTTGGTGAAAGCTACATAATTTTGTTGTTACAAGATAATACCTTACTATAACAAGTTAATGCGGGTCATTCATTTTAATTTTCCGTCAAAATCTTTGACCCTATCGCTAGAAAATGGTGACTGTCAGCCGGCAAGTTAAAGGCATGCTGGTGGAAAACCAAAGCTGCAACATTACGATAACTTCTTCGGTCAAGCTTGGTCCGCAAGTGATGGTGTGTGTTAGCAGAACATGACTACGACTTTGTAAACATTCACGAAAGTTGCTACTTTGGAACAAGGACATATTTCGACATGTTTGATATAGGAAATTGTGCGCACTTATGGGGTTTTGTTGAATAATGTGGGCCAAAGCACCACGGCAGGTTATATGCATGTATTAGTGGTAATAACCAAATGATTATCCGGTTGTAACAGGATGATTATCTTGCTATAACAATGCATTATCCAATTATAACAAGAAAAAGAGTGAAATTAGTTTCGCACCTGCGGGCATCTCTAAAACATGTTCTCGTTATGGTTCTTAGTTTCAACTGGCATGTTTTTATATTATTATATTATATTAATTTTGGTTTCATATATTTTAACCGCCGAGATCGTCCATATACTAATGTCCTCATTTATAAGACATTGAGTGCGGAATCCACAATTTTCCAAATGGCAGCCAGTTTGTGGGTTAGTCCCGATTCGATATTTTGAAAAGGTAGTATCCAAACTATTTGTGTGATTAGTACAAATGGAAGACTGATTTGTCGAATGGATGTAATGTAAAATATAAAATGGGACTTTTCTAGTGTGACCATTACATGAAAAATGTGCATACGACCCCTTGAAATTACCAGTTGTTGGCGACGGTGGGCCGCAGAATAGGAATACTTATCAGACATTGAAGTCGCCGCCAGGTTTTGAATGAGGATCAGCACTAGTCGGACCTGCCAAGCGCCCCTGCTGACTGATAGATAAGGCTTAGGGAAGAAGGTTGCCCCGATAGTGGATACAGGTCCGGTAGTACCGGCGGGTCATTATATACAAGTGGTCAACAAAAGAATCCTGTTATGTGCCATATTGGTGTTCGTGATAATTACAACAATCGTTTTATATACGTGCACTCACCCACATGCATGCAAATTCGATATCCGTGAAAAAAGACGGTGTTCGTGAAAATTAATGATATCAGTGATATACGCCGTCCCTTCGTATAATTTCGTAGGTGGTAGGAAGCGCTCGGCATCTGCGCAGACGACACTCAGATGTCCCGCTGACGTTCTTGAAATGTTGTCGACGGATGTGCTGAACCACATTTAATACCATAAAGTAGGCTTAATCATTTAATAAATATATCATAGCATGGTTGCACTTTGTGTCCTTTTAATCACTCGTTTTGCTCCGCTCTTTCATGATCTCGGATCACATATCGTGATAAAAACGACACACAAGTGCAGCCATGTTATAATCTATATATAAATCACCACCCGTCTCTGTATCAAGGCGTTATGGCTTCAATATGGGTCATAAATATTGAGTCATGTGCCGGGACGTATGACTGTGCTACTGATCAAGGGCATCTTGCATTCCTTATTATTTCATCAAATCAGCTGTACTCCTAGAGGGGGACTGCCTAATATTTGCTGAAGGTAGGTAATATGGACAGTGGAATCTGTCAGTACAAGCGCTATTGGTCTGTGAATCACATCTTCCTTTACCATATATTAAAGTCAAATGATATCTGCACTTTATATTCATTTTCAGCATCAAAGACATTTGGGGCATTATTTCTCTCCATTATCAAGTACAAGGGACAAATATGTACATGGAACAATCACTAGGAGAATTCTTGAATGGGATATAGATTGGGTAACAGAAGGTCTTGACCGAAAAGATGCGTGCTCCACCGACCTTTGTGAGCACGCCGAGAAGGCAAGAAAGTCGCATTGTTTGACTAATTTTCCTGGAGGTTGAGATTAAAAAGCAAACAAACAGACATTCCCATAGACTATAACCTCATGGCATCCGAGGCATTTAAACAAAGATGCCATGCACAGATCCTGTCGAGTACTGGAACAGATGATCCTTGTCGCATTCCGAAAACAATTTGGATCACGTCTTTGACTGCACGGCAATTTACACGTTCTCCGAACATTAGGCTTACATGTAGTTACTTTAAATTTAAGACTCTTTTCCCTGGATTGCATTAAATCAGTTTCAAGTATGTAATGTGTACCGTAAATCTCTATTAAGAGACGCATCCCGACTTATCTACAAGGTTCTAATCTACAAGGTTCTAATCTCCGTCATTTTTTCCAGAAGAAAAACCCAAATAGTATAGTATAGACACATTTGTTTTACATGGATTGTGAAAGAAGTCACGTATTGACTTATCGAGTCACTCCATGGCACAGATGTTGGCGTATACTTCCTACCTTGCCTAGTGGAGGAAACCGAAGAGCTCGGAGAAAACCACCGTGCACGGTTAAAGTGGTAGGAACTTTTTCCACATGCTGCCCAGGACGAGAATCGAACCCGGGTCGCAGAGGTGAAAGGCGAGCGTCTTACCGCTCAGCCAACCGTGCACCTTGTGAAGAATCACCGCGACTTCATGCTGCCAATTTTAAGTAATCAAAATTAAAAGTTGCCACCTGAGTTTCATGTGTACGACTCACCAATCATTTTTACGTCATTTTATCAATATTACAGAAGCATGCCGTTACTTTTTTTCTGTTTATGATACTTTTATCGATAAAAGTAAGTATATTAAAAATGCAACCCTTCTATTATCACTTGACCTTATGATGTTATGTGTTCTCGGTATGTCTACTCGTGAAGCTACCATAATAGCTCATCAGTTCCTCGTGACGTGCGAGAAAACTCTGTATTGGAAGACGCACTCTGACTTCTTTATCTTCAATTTTAAAACAAAACAAAAAAATGCATTCTAATACAAGCCACGGCTTCAATTAGAGAATTTACGGTATTATGATTTTTTTTTAACGAAGTTTTCTTAATTGCAACTGAGGAGGCATGAGTAAAAGTGTGAGCAAAAAAATAAAAAAAAATAAAAGAAATAATGATATGCCGAATATACGGGAGCCATAAAAGGAAATAAGAAGACTTGCTTGCTCACAAAAATAGCATTCTTTAAAATTATACTTTTACCTCGTCATTCAAAATAACATATTTTATATAGACCTAATACAAAACCAAAACATATTGGAAAATACGTGTACTTGAATAACAACAACATTTGCCAAGCAACAGACAGACACATTCGAGTGAATTACATCAAGAGGAGAAGATGAAGGATTTTTTTTTTAAAGTCGGACACAACTTCATGTAAAACACACCAACCAGGGACCAATGAATTATAATTCGTCCACTTATCAGGAAATGCTTTCGACTGTCTGTGACTTGTTTCGGTGGCATTGGGCGGTGACGCCTGGAAGCAGCCATGGTCACATTGTTTAATTTCATTAGGACTCAAGGAAAATGCTAATATTGTCCGATCCATATACCTTGACAGCACATGGGAGGTCACTCGACTTCTTCGTGTAAATCTGTAGACATCATTACATTTTCGCTGATAAAATAAAATATGCTGCATGGGAATATATCTTTCATCGCCTTATGCAACGATATCCCAAGTTTTACGGCTTTTTGGCGCAATACTTCTCATCGTCAATTGGATGGAAGAGACCAATTTAATTGACATTGGTTTGTTGAGGGCATGCCTTACGCCTTGTATTTTACGCTTAATAGGAATACGTGAATGTCTAAAACGCGTTTTTTTCCAAATATGCGGGAATACTTTGTGTAACATAATAATAATAAGGGGCCACCCGACAATACAGACCATCACTTCGTAGGCGCACATCCAATTTTTCTGCAGTTTTAATGTGATGCTTTTTATGAAGGTTACACAGGTCATGATCACGTTGTCTATGATCAAGTGTTTAGACTTCAGTCTGAGTTGCATAGTAGGACTAATTGGTCCAGGTCTGTTTGAACGTACCACTGTGTTTTGATGCTCAGCTCTTCGACAGTGAAATCTCTCAGAGCTTCTTACCTCTAAATGAATGATGTTCCAAGATTAAACAACTTCGGTTAGGCCTATATTCTCTGAATGACGCCACTGTAACAGTTATAGATGCATTCCACCCTGCCCCGCCCCCACCCCCCGTAAAAAAACCCCATAACTACAGTGTCTGGCAGCCTCGTTTTCAAACATTGCTCGAGCCAAGGTAAAGTGTGGCAATGGCATCCACATGACTGCAATTCAAAGATAAAAATGCAGTTAATAACGACACACAAGTAAAACGCAGTATGTATAAGGGTAACGCAGTTTACTTTGGTATTATGCGTTATAATTATTGTTGATCTTGCTGAAAATCGCCATCAATAACTCCGAGCTGAGAGGAAGTAGGGCCTATGTATGTTTATATCAGCAAGATTAGATGCTGGTTGGTCCGAAAATGCATGTAACTCCATGTTGGCAAAATTTGCGAGATCCCGCACTTTACCTGTGCAGCGCAGAGTGGGTGGGGCAGAGCAGCGGCCACGTGCGTCTCCACCGACTGCTGCTGCTGTCGCCAGACACCATGCAATACCAGCGGACGCTTATCATGCTTATGGGTATCAGTGGCGGCTGGCTGCAAAGAGAGACAGACCCTTCATATTTGTTATCTGTCGCTGACGACTGTTGTGCAATAACTACCGTCTTGTATTACGTACTATTACATGTAAAATGCAGAGTAAATTCAAGTCTGATAACTCATCAGGTATACTGGATTCTTTCCCATCCGATTCCATCGAGTTCATAAGTTACAGGTAAACAACACAGTAGCCAGTGCGGACCAGTGGCAAACGCTTGGCAGCGTCGATCGCCGGCAGAAGGTAATTATACGGGGTCTGTTGCTTGCTGTCGCCTAGCTTTAAAAGTCATTTAATGAGCCGTCTGTACCAGATGGCGGCTGTTGACGGCGGTCGGCGGCGCACCTCTTAATACGATCCTCTAATGTAACTAAATTGGCAACGTGATGACGAAACAATTTACAAATGACTACAAGTTTGC
The DNA here is from genome assembly GCA_964020975.1 of Hermodice carunculata. NCBI lineage: Eukaryota > Metazoa > Annelida > Polychaeta > Eunicida > Amphinomidae > Hermodice > Hermodice carunculata. The sequence goes on along the minus strand of OZ026625.1, from coordinate 7,937,000 downwards.
GATGCCTCGACTGACCATTAAAAACGGGGGCTTGAGTTCTTGAATTTATTGAATAATTTATACGATGTCGGTGTTTCTCGCACCTTAGGTGCAACCTTAATGTCCAGTCAGCAAAAAAAATGTGTGATCTGACCTATATTTGCTGCAGTACAGAAGGAAGCGCCACAACAATGGCTCTTTCCATCTGGGAAAATTTCCCGACGGGTTTCCTGGCCTAAAGCTTTATTTCAGGTCCTCTTGCCAACAACAGTAGGCTATGTACCAATTCAAGGTGGATTTTACGCCGGCGATGCGTGTGGTGGACTCTGAATTCACATGGATCAATATCGTATCCTCAGCTTCCAAGTTTGCACCGAATACAACACACAAGTTAGACCTTGATCCGCAGATGAAGGGCGCGGTTTCTGATCGTGAGGGTTTACTCAGTCTTCTGACATCGATTGGGAACCGCATGGTGACTTGACACTTGTCATTCAAATCGAAGTGCATGACCTCATTTATTTGATGCCTTTCTGGAGAATGGCGTCTCTTATTGAACCCATTTATACGCTAGATTACCTCAAGTAGATTGGAGATGCCATGTGATATTTGCAATCTGCGTTCATGACATTCTTTGCAACATGGCCTTGGACCAATTAGGGTGGCCAAAGGATATAAAGATACCTATTCAGCCTGACGAGACACAATACGTCATCTAACGTTTTGGCATTCAGTGCCAAGTTGAAACCTAATTTGGTTGAGTATTGAAAGCTTTGACGGATTTGCTCAAAGAGCTGGATAATTAGTTTTTCATTTGACGATCTTTATGACAGAAATGAAATGATTTGATGAACTGACCTGGGGCAAACATTACCGCTGGTCCCATTGTTGCGTTGCAGTCCTCTGTACGTACAAACCAGGAACTTCAGCGATGTGAGGACTTATCAGCTATTTTGTAAAAGGGATAGGTATATTGAACAATAATCTTGTCAGAAAAAAGCGCTGTTTTTTAATTTTATTTTGGAAAAAGGGGTCATTTTCCCACTTTCCATGAAGAAAAAGAATGATATTCTGTTATAAACGAGTTGAGGTAAGCCTACATTCATAGGTATATACATCACGGACACATAATGGAAATTTGAATCGATGCGAGTAACTACTTTTTATAATATTAAATAAATAAGTCAGCATCGATCGCAGGAAGTATGTATCAGCCGGGAGTATCCCTCCTTTTCATACGTGAATAAGATTCAAAATTTAGATTCTGACAATTCTGTTTTTGTTGGGCATGGTGTTTTATTTTCTGTAGGTAAAACAAAAATTGCCGGTTGAATTATGACAAGTATGAATGTGTCGGGATGCCGTAAACTCACGCCCAAACTTCCCGCAACTATTTTGACAAACAATATCATTGGTGTATTTCAAGGGTTAAGAAACTATTAGTTACCAAACGTGTGGTGAGGTGAGACAGAAAAATCCGTCCCCCTTCCCGCCTTGAGCAATGTTTTTCCTCACCACACAGGTGCTGACGGTTTTATCTCGTAATAGGTCAAGACAAACGCTCGCACCGCGAAATTTATATCGATTAGAAAACGAGGCTGCCGTTGGAAACATGTCATCACTTGATTGAAACACAATGTGAAATCGAGGTTCTTGTATGAAACAGAAATACCCGGTAGGCGTGGCTAAAGGAGGGCAACGAACAGGGACCGGGACATTCCGTGCACTTCTTAACCAATAGAAAGACAGAATAAATACCTATAAAAAGGTAAGCAAAGTATCACATTGTTTGGACAGTTCATTGCCTAAGCCTGTGGACTACAATGACGTCAAATTACGTACAAGGAATATTGCACTCAACATACACGGAAATTAGTTAATGCTGCCACATTATTATTATTTGGAAAAGGACGACCAGGTTTGAAAATAAAAGAATAAATAATGCTTCGAGCTTAGTAAGAAGCCATCAGGCCTGTCTAAACCGCACTGTTTTGGTTTGTCATGTCGCTGGTTTTCATCATGTTTAAGAGTTGCAAGAGGTTGATAAGCTCCAATCACATGCAGCAACCATTTTCAGCTGACGGCCTTTGCATATAATCTTGTTATCTATTATATGACCTTCTTTGTTAATTGTCCGTACAAAATAGCGACTCCGAGCACCCCTCTGGTGACTTTTGTCAAGAAAGCATGCGTGGTGCTCTCAGATTTGACAAACCAAACAGTTGTCCCCGATTTACCGTTTACGTATAGGGCCTAGGTTATAGTCTTTTATTGGTCTAGAAGCGATTTAGAGTGGGCGGAGTGGATCGCAGCGGAACGCAGTACATTCAAAATCTGGTATAGTCCAACAACAGTCTATAACCAGTTTAGAATGCTGATCATTGGCTCTTCAAAATTACACAAAAGTTATCGGCATGCAGTGATTGACAGGCAATACAAGTGCACATTCATTTGTGTTGCGCGAGCGGGCACAAACTTCTATAGGGCTTTTTGCATCCTGATCAAGAATTTTTCAAATTTTGTCAGAAAAATGACTATGTCAAAATAAGAAACAAAAACAAAAATAGCACTAGCATTATATGAATTATACCGCCCAATATACAAATCAACTTTTAGTATGATCCTTACTGCTACAAGAACTGATAAATTTTCATTTATTCATTTATTGTTCACACATATATGCATGTTCCAGCATTTTTTTTTCTTTCTCAAATTTATTTATTTACTTTTCTCACCTGTTCTTCATCAAAATGAAGGGTTTTTCTTCTTTTATTTCTTGGGCGTTGTACATAATCTAACAAGGGGGGGGGGGGGATCTATTGTGGACTCTTGTGGTCGTTCTGGGCGTAATTTTCTTGCTTTGTGGTAACTCTTTGTCTGGTACTATATGATTCCACCCTTTTCGTCTGGATTTGGGGTTGGGTGGGTTGCTGAAATGGCAGGCACACATTCTGCTTGAGTTTGTTGGTGTCCAAGATTTGTTCAAGTCTGGTTTGCCATGTTTGTCCAAGCCTGCACGTCTACAAACTTTGATCCATTCAGATCGCCATGGTTCTTCGTTTGGGAACCTGAAAAAAACTGTACATTGTCCACGTATACCACGTTCGTGGCTACAGCTCCAAACAGCACAATAATCATAACCCATGCTTAAAAAACAACATAAATCCTTGTTTCTTGTTGCGTACTTAGGCTACTCTCACTATATAAACACGCACAGCTGATTCTTGTTTACACCTCCGACCTCTGACTCTCGCGAGATCTCGGGTAGTACCAACTCGCCACCCAGATGGCGCTACGGACTATGCGAATTCGTGAATAAACTTTCGCTACACTTTCCCTTGCTCTGCGAAGTAGGGTGGCTCAATAGTGCCAAACAAAAGTTTTTTTTTTTTTTTTTAATTTCGTAATTGCGAGATTTGAAAAAATCCATTTGGTTGGCACCATTGAGCCACCATGCGAAGAGATAAACCATTTCTTTTCAGTCATATAAGATGCATGCGTCAGGCACACCGAGAAGGGAACGAGCAGAATTTCACATAAATGACCATTTAAAATTTGAACGGAAAATCATTGTTGAAGATAGGCTTACCATGATGCACATAGACAATGGGGCAACTGTTACTTAGGAGGGTATTTGGGACCCTACTGATGTCATTCCTAAGGACTTGTTACATTTAGACCTATGTACCCAGCACCTGATTGGGCGGCATGTAGGCCTAGGCCTACACCTAGCCTATAAAATGAGAAGCTCCCCCGGTAGGTGAGTTAACATGAAGCGGCCACGCAGCCTTCTAATGAATATATTTCACTTTCATTTTCAGCTTTCTTTCAGTTATGCTGTCTCAATGCTGGTTACTTCATAAAGGTAGAGCCTCTTCCCACCTCCATGATTATAATTTTAACCTCCTGGTGGGAGGTTGTCCACTATTTGTGAAGGTGCCTTGTCAACCACATACTCACAGATGCGAACGGTTCTTAGCCGTCATGCATGAAGTCACTTTTCTGTCAATCACCGAGCTTCGATGGGCTTCTGAGCAGTGGCTGGATCTTCTGCACGATTTTGAAGAAACGCAGGCCCCTCGCTGATCAGCCAGTTTGACTTATAACTCTGAAATGGTCGTTGTGCAACCTTGGCCAGATCAGGTTGCAAAGTTAGAGCCTACATGTCTGCCGCCTCGGCGGGAGATCTCACGCTTATTGGCACTTTTTTTTTTAAAAGTTTCCCGCTCATTGTAAAATGAAAAAAAAAAATAGCATTATTCCATCGGTGGCTGTAAAGTTGCACTGTTTTGCCGTGTTGTTGTACTTCAATACCCGCGGAATATGTCTATGATGATGGCTTAAATGGTTCAAAATGCAGGAAATGAAGGTGCAAAGTTCAAACTTTCCTTGGCGGAGCATGCCCCCAGACCCCCCTAGGTATGCTTCGCGCCTGCGGCGCTTGCCTGCCCACTTTTGAAGCACCTGCAGGAGGGAGATTTCCCACTTTTAACACAGGCTAGCTTGCAGGCTCTGCAAAGACTGAATCTGCTGATCTCCGTGCATAACATGAACTGACACAAGGTCACACCAGCGGGTTGTGGTTGCAGCACAACAAGTGCGCTGTCAGGTGTCCGTGCATCGAAGATTAAGAGGAGTCGCTGGAAGCGTGGCAAAGTGCAAGAACAAGCTGGAACACGTGTCTTAATTGTTGTGTGGAAAATTGTAAAAACGGGTTTAACGGCATCATAGTTACTCAAATTCCTCTGTAAGTTACGACTCACGGCATCTGATGTTAGGCAGGGTTCGGGTTTAACTCGATGCTCATTTTAACGGTTCATTTGTGAATCCTTAATCATCGTTCATACTAATACAGTTTATAAAAAAGTGTAACATTTTCTGTTTTGACTAGTCGTCTTTTTGACACTGATTTTATCACGTTATATATATATATATATATATATATATATATATATATATATATATATATATATATATATATATATATACATTGTTACGAGGTGGCTCTACTTAGCATATCTTGTCCCAACCAGGCCCTCAATAGCAGTAAAGAAAAAATGCTACATTATACTGCCGTGAACAGAACACAAGGACACAGATACTTTTGTTTAAATATACAAGCACTTTTAATAAACAAAACAAGAAAAGCACAGCCATGGCGGAAACAAGTGAGTTCGTCGTTTAAATATCCATGTTGACTGTTTACGCTGGAATGGGGGTAACAAACAAAGTGTCGGGTCCTGTGTCCTGCCTTGTCTGGTCGACCTCAGGGCTGCAACAGTGCAACTCAGAATCAAAGAGCAGCATCAGAAAAACAACCTGGAACACTATCTTGTAATTTGTGGGAAATCCCGATTTTTAGTCGTAACGCCGAAACTGTGGTTAAGTTTTCAATTGTCTTAGCAATCATCAAAAAATAAGACACATTTATGTAGAGGATTTGCTGTGTAATTTTAAGATAAACACTGACAAATCTACTACACAGAAAAACCCCATTGAAGAGCTTACAAAACCTCTGAAAAATATGCTTATGTTGGTCTCATTGTGTCCAAAAATGGCTATTTCAAAGCCTACAGTATTGAATTGGTGAATTGCACAAGATTCACATTCATGTGCTCAAAAATCGGTTATTAAGAAGCCTACTTTATTCAAATGGTGAATGACACACAGTTACACCAAATACAAAATACATGTACATTGGAGTATACAAGAGCTCAAAAATGACTTATTTGGAAGCGTTCATTATCCAGTGGTGAACCATACACAGATGCACCAAATACAAAATAGATTGCAGCATGCTAGAGCTCAAAGATGGCTTATTAAGAAGCCTACATTTTACAAATGGTGAATCGCACAGGATCCACAAAGAAATCTAATATTTTAGAGCATACACAAGCTCTTAACAAACCAAAACTTACTTGGTAAACGCCAGGTCGCAGCCGGAACACCACCCGGAATATTACATACACCCATGTGCATGGGCCAGACAAATTCGGATGTCTGACTCTGGTCTGCAGCACCCGTTCCTTTTTATTTGAGAGACACTGCTCTGAAAGCTTAATCCTATCCCGACTGTGGTCTCCTTTCACTAACTGAACCCATCAGGTAGGTCTTTCTTGACCAATCAAAACTAAGGAAGACCGGCAATAGCTAAACCACTTCCTGGCATGCTGACACTTGGCATTTAACTCTTTTATGCTCTAAAAGTGGTTTTGTTGCAACTTAAATCTGCCACCACTGTATATTTTATACAACAGATTAATTGGCATGTTTTTAATCTATCAACACACACACACGCACACACACACACACACACACACACACACACACACATATATATATATATGTATATATATTATAATATAATGTACATATATATATTTTATATATACAATGTATAAATGTATGTATATTACACTGATTCTTTTTATGCATGTACTGTTATAGTCTATATATTTGAACTGTATATATTTATATGTGTATAGTGTATTATTTATTTTTACCTCCTTTTGTGTTCCAGAACGCCGTGACTTGACAGTCATGGACTAAACTAGTCATCTTGGTAAGATATGTTCTCACAAAAAACACTGGTTGTCCCTTCCCTACGTCCACTGGGGGAAAGAAAACCCCTTTTAATACATGCCCAACATCAAAAGAACCCCCAGTCCACTTGAATTAATGTAACACGTACATCCGTCAACTGGAAAGCACTTTTCCTGAGAACAAACGGTGATAAGTAAGGGAAGAAAGTTCATTCGGATGAGACATGTCGAGTCAACTGCGACTTAAGTAGAACTACTTAAAGGGAACCACTTTACATCATAATAAGGGTGCTAGAACACATGCATACATATCTTCAATTACATATAATGATCCAGGTCAACAGCTCTCCTCCGAGGCTTTGCGTACATTGCACCCCAAGTGCTCGTAGGTAAGCTGTTGAATCAGTCCAAAATGTGGCGCTGAAAGAGTCAGAATGCGCTTCCTAATCAATGCATAAAGAGTAATTTTGTTGACAAACGCATACAGCGAATAATCACACCCTTCTGTTGGGTATGGAGGCCAGTCTTGCGTGTTGTACTCACCACAAACAATCCAACAGAGCTCAGAGTACGATATTGATTTTCGTGAACTTGAAATTCGCCTCAGCCCCCGTTAACCACAAATCCCTATTGGCATGGTGTTTACTGACTTTGTCAAGGGGACCTAAAACTCTGTTTCAGGGTAGAAATTTGAAAATGTTTCCGACGGGGAATTTTTTTGATCGATAACACCATTTGTGGCGTTCCCTCCTGTATGAAGGCAAGCCATTCAAGTCACAAAGGTTTGTTGATTCAGCATAAAGTCGACGAAAAACCATTTAAGACACTGGTCTTTAAGGTTCTATGACGCCAGAAGATGGGTAATTATTTTCATATACATCATTTTTCTGGTCCCTAGGAGAAGATTCACTTCAGGTTTTTCGAAAGTAAACAGGATTACTTTCTAACAATCCTTCAGACCGTGCTTAACATTCAATCAGTGATTCATTTCACACTGTGTCTTTGATAATGGTATATTTCTGTTTTTTTTTCTTGCTTTCTGTTTTTTTTTTGTTTGTTTGTTTGTTTGTTTTTTTTTTTGTTTGTTTTTTTTTTGTTTTGTGTTTGTTTTTGTGTTTTTTGTTTTGTTTGTGTTTTTTTTTTGTTGTGTTGTTTGTTTTTTTTCTTTGGTTTTATTTTGTTCTCTGTGCGTTTGGGGTTTTTTTGTTATGGTCCTGCTGCTTTGTTATTGCATATTTTCGTGTACTTCATTGAGACCTGGACCGCAATAATTCGATAGGCCAGTTAGTCTGTCAAGTTATGTCTGTGTGGTCTTGAAATGTTTTTGTGCGTTTTCTACACTGGCCAAGCCGTCGATTCATATCTTGGACTTGACTACGTGGGATTTACCACCGGTTCCCATCTCTACTGCTCTGATTCAATCCCTTGATGTGCATTATGAAATCTCCATTGGATGTCTACGGTGTCTTATTCGTGCAAATATCCTTGCATTGGAAATAAATCATAATATGGGGAGATAAACAAGGAGTTGTCGTAATCTGTAAATATCATATCGAAGGTTACCAGGATACTGCTCGCTTGAGCATACATATTTGCTGTTTGGATATTAAACATATTATATATATATATATATATATATATATATATATGTTGACACAACATGAATTTTGCCACATTTTATCTATGGAAATTACGTAGCACCCTTGTGTGTAATGGAGAAAAATATCCACAAGACATGTTTGATGTGGAAAATGAAAGTACAAAGTGGATAATTCTTCCTAGTCTAGATGCGAAAGGTTTTCGCAGACACCCTGAATTCAAAACGTGAGAGTCACTGCTGAAATTCGTCGAAATTTCATGATACACAAAATTATTTGATTGACTTACTAATTATGTATTATTTTGTAAACGAAAAGAATTGATTCAGGAGACCTTATCTATGAAATCATAAGGTAAAACAGATTTGAAGTAAAAAGTAAGTCATATGCTGACTGCTTCTTCGCTGCCTGGTTGTTATGTATAAGTATATATATATATATATATATAACCTCATTATAACGACACTCAGATATCCGATTTATTCAATTTTATGACACAAATTTTTCATGGGAAAAGGTTTATTTTCTTTGCTAAGTGACTCATTTATCTGACATATTCAGTTATCCGACACCTTTCTTAGGGAACAGGTGGTGTCATTATAACGAGGTTTCATTGTATATATATGTATATATATATATATATATATATATATATATATATATATATATATATATATATATATATATATATATATAAATATGAATGGTCACTAGCTGGTGCGCATTGAATCTAAGCCCTTGATACTGAGAGATAACACCGAGCTCAACAGTATACCTTGCTGGTTAAGTTAAGCATGGGACAATTTCCTGGATTATTGACTAGTTTCCGAATGAAAGTGTTTGGCATGAGAGTGGATGTAGGCTATCATGACGGTGTGATCCTCTATAAGTGGAAAAAAGACACCAAAATTTGCTTTGTTATACATTTTAGCAGAATCCTTGGGCAGCTGAGAGCTCTTTGGCAAATTGATTCGGCGACTGCTTTTGACGCTTCCTTAAATAATTGAAAAAGGGATATTGCACAAAACAGCTTTTAAAGGAAGATTATTTGAAACTATCTGCATTTTTATAACGATCCAGCAAGTTGCCTCAAACTGGCTGATTGGAGTTTTCTCTGCCATTAAAGCAAGCAAAACGTTCAATGTCTTTGGAGCATCAGTGTACAGGCAACTTTTCATGTTGTATGCGAGGGGTACCTGTAAATGCTTGTATTTTGGATTTTATCTTTTGTATAAGTGATGCAGCAATAAAATTAAGACAATTTGGGTATGGAAAAAAAGAACACCAACTTTATGCTGTTGTTTCTATGGAGAACTCCATTGACCTTAACCAAACGTGACAACGCATAACATTTAAAAATATCTTTACGTGCACTTACCGTCATGAATCTACAGTAATTATCGCAGAAATTGATATTCATATGTTACCACAGAAATAGGAAGAACTCTTATATTAAACACTTTGAAAATAAATATGACATTTATGTCGGATGGCATCAACTCAGAAATAGAAAGCAAATGCATTTTTCTTGGAATTGAAAGTTTTTTAACAATTGGCCGTTTTAGGCCCGGGAGTATTGCTATCGCCTGCGTCTGTGTGTGAATCCGTGAATCCGTCCGTCCGTCCGCCTGTGTGTCCCTTCTTCTTGCGTGCGATTTCAGAAGAACCAGATAAGCTGGGATCATAGAAACGTTTCTAGTCACGATCATGAAACATTAACAGGTAATCACCCTTGTAAGGATCTTCGTCAGGTTTGAAGGACACTGACCTTGACCTAATTTGAGGGTCGCCACGCAGAGGCAATTTTTGTCTCTGATAAATGTCTTGTACATTAGATCTTAAGAACTGGATAAGATAGGATCATAATTGTATTTGTGCCTTTTTGCCCAGAACCACTTCCTAGTAGTCATTACCCTATTCCGCAGTCCAAACTCTTTACGCTCCATAAGCTAACCTGTTCCTGTCTAACCTATATACATATGGAAGTACTATTGTCCATATTGCACACATTACTTTGTAAAATTTTGACGTAGGCTGAATTAGCCCAAATAAATTAAAGGGTTTTCAGCGGGTAACTACTCAGAACATGTTTCGGAGCCTATTACCCGTACATGTCTCTGAGAAGCGGCTCCTTGTCTAAGCTATATTTCCAGCAAAGACATCCCACATAGTAATTAATAAATATGAACGTGGCAAATGATGAATTAGCCAAATGCGTGAAGTTTTGCTGATAAAAGCAGAGCTCCATTATGAAAGAGGAATACCTTACCCCTGAACCAATATGTACCCTTTCTAGCTGGATAGCTTATCCTTGTTAAACCACCCGCCAGTGTATAACTGAAGTGGAAACAAGCTAGTACATTATATTCAGTCCCAGTGATCTTAAAATAAACAGTTGCAGCTAGACCACCTGTACAAACCAAGGGAAATCCTAACAAGGACTGCAACAATGGACATCCTGCACCAGAGATGTAAAACAAATTCCATGATGACACTTACTCCTCACTTTGAAAGTCAAAAAACAATTAAGCTCTATTTCCCTGCCAACACTGAGTCAATATCTCATCGTAATGTGTCCGGTTTGTGACATTTGATGAAATACTGTCAATTTTGAGTAGTTTTTTAATATTGAGTAAATGTGCATTTAGGCATGTCAGAAAAGGATGAAAGTCATCAGCATTTATGCCAAGAACATGATATCAAAACAATTTTTCTTAACACGATTTTAGGTACAATTATAAGACTTTTACAGTCACTTACCATTGTAAGGGTCTAGCTCACGTTTCAGTGACAGTGACCTAAACCTGATTTCAAGATCATCGAAAGGTGAATTTAAGTTTCAAGGAGAATGACTGTGACTCAGTTTTAACGTCACCCGGGTCAATTTACTTTGAAATTCTAGCGCACGATATCAGGAGAATCAGATCTCTTTATGTGTGCGGACGAAAGCTTTTCAAGGGATTATCCTTTATGTTTTATGGTTCGGCTAAAGGTAATCTGTTCAAGTTCTGAACAAATTCCAAAAAGTCTCAGAATTGATCGTTCTGCTGTAAAGTGTTTCTACTTACGGATTTTTTGGGAAAAGGTTATCGTTCCAATTGCTGCGCGCAAACTGGATTTGGGTAGCATACAATGTTATCTCATCAAAATCTCTGACACCAAATGATTAATACGATTATTTCGAATTAGCAGTTAAGAGAGTCTATATTAGCTCCGTCTGGTTACGTGACAGATCTTGCAAACAATTTGGCAAAGGCGCATTCTTGAAACAATGGAAAAAACAGCATTCTAAAGTAATATTGCTTTGCGTTGTCTCTAAAAAATAAATGCTATACCGTGGTTTCTTTAGAATAGTGTTTTACCTTGCTATCTTTCGATTTTTTTTTTTGCCAATGTCTGTTTTTCTGACCACCATCATTGTCGTCTGATAGTCAGATACAATATAACGGTCTACGTTAGTAGTAATTAAGCACATGCTTTATTATGTACAAGCAGATTTGTTCAACAGAATAATTGATGCGTTCCATTATACAATGTGACGAATACATATTAAATAACAAAATAACCCAAATATATAAAACAGTAAAATCAAATGACAATAATAGATATTGTAATATCATGTTTAAAAAGTGTCACAAGTCCTTTCAAATAAAGGTAAGTGGAGAAATGTTACAGCATCTATAACAGACAATTTCAAAGACCTACGTTTGTTTAGAATTTGATGATGCCTCAACTCCCATCTGCTGAACGAAAGACTTATAACGTTAACACCAACCTCTGAATCAGCCACCCGTTCTTTAATTCTTGTAATCATATTTCATGACAAAAATGCGGAATGATCAGAAGCATTAATCTTTAACTCGCAAATGAAAACAGTTATACTCAAAGAAGTATAAATAATAGACATTCGTATTTCCAGATTTTTTGGTTCTGTGCTGAACCCTCTCAAGAGTTCTGTAAAGTTTGGATCAGTCTGTGACCTTACATATATTTCCGATTTTGCCGACACTGACTACAATTGACACTTGACTCACCAGAAACACTTCAAGTCTAATATATAGGAAGCCACAATGAACATTTAATGTCACCTATATGGCATTAAAATGTGTTAGGTAATGTATGTCTGCCGAAGGTCTTCAAAGACAATTTGGCTTTTTGTCCATATAGCATAACTATGGCAATAAATCACTACACTAACTAGGATTTTGCTCTCTATCTCTGTGAAGTATACAAAGATGCAAATACAAATCGCGCAATTGTTATAAACCTTACAATATTCATCACACTGATATGGGTCTCACTGGACAGTTGCACTTGGCATTACCCCAACAATCCACAAGAAACAAGAACATTACATATTAATTCAAAGTCTCAATCACGTAACTCCTCGTACCACTGAGAGAAACTGATTCATGATATTGTCCCAACTGATGATATGAATCAATCATGCTGCGAAGGACTTATCGTGAACACATACATTGGAATCTCCCTATTAAGACAACCTCAACAAAATTGTCCACTACAAGGCGGTGCCTTCATTTTCTGAGTTTTAACAAATTGTCAAAGTTTAATAGGAAAATTGGTAAGGGGATATGTGCATGTTAGCGAGAGCAATGACGCAAAATCAATTATTTGACCTGGGGTTTATAGTGTAGACTGATATTCTCTTAATCCCTGACCGTAGTCTCCGTGAATTGGCCATATTTTTTCAAATCATTCGACCGTTATATGAAGACTTTACCTGTTGAAGTAAGGATGTCACGATGTTGCATGTCTGTTTGGCTCTGTGAGTACGCCATGCATATCACAGACCGTGTTGAAAAGAAATGGTAACAATCTCCCATGCAAAATTTATATTTGGATTAGCTGAAACCTTATCCATTGACAGTTTCTGTAGATCGTCTTTTAAACGTTCTGAATCCCATTGTTTAACTCTTTCATTTCCAATTCGAAAAAGTGGATGTGCTCTGAACATAGATATACAATAGCGATACTAGATTCATATTCTCTATAACCGGACCTCTCATTCAAGTACCAGCATGCCTGCAAATTGCAGAGGCTACAAGAATGGACCAGGTCAATAACGTTCCTTTGCAAACTTTGAGGGGAATACGCCCAAAAGGCCCCAAGGAAAGTTGACGAGTCAGTGAAACCTTCATACTGAAAACGTTAAGGGATCCAGCAGTAATACCTTTGTGGGAGATTTTGGCACCTTGACTCTACAGCCCAAAATTTTAGGATAATGATCATTGATCGCCAGAAGTTGGTGATCAGGTCAATAATGTTACCACTACTGTATATCTAGCATAAATTCGAACGTACATGTGAAGATTCAAAGGGCGACCACAGAGAGACAGACCTGAAAGACGAAAAAATGGATACGAACGATTCTGCCAAAGTGACCTGCAGTACATACACTCTGTCTCTGTCCTCTCAATTGTTTGAATAAAAGGCGCGTGTCTCCTCATGTAGTTATTAGATGTTCAAACGTATTTCATCTATCTTTAATTCCTTATCAATATTTTATTACCTAATCTCGTTTCTCATGCATTTTGTTGGACGACTTCAAACAGTGTCAAGGAAAACACAGCATTTCCCAATCCTCGATGGGCACGCTCGAAAGAATGGAAGGAGAAGATGCTCTTTGGTCATCTGTTTGAACTGCATTTTGACCCAAACCTCAAAATGAATAAAAAATGGTTTGTAATTAACTATAGATGAATACCAGCAGAGCAAAGAATTAACAAAGATGTCCTATCTGAACATGTAAATATTTGAAAGGAAAGAAAATCATGTTCTACATCATGTTCGAGAAACCGCACGTTACCCCGCTTGCCATGATGAGTCTCAACTCGAGAATAATAGGATTATGCAAGGAGCAAGCAACTTCGATGAAAACCAATTTGGATCGGTCAGTCAAGCCTGAAAGATTCTGTTAGCAGAACCTGCTCGCCTGATGACTTCTTGCGAAAATCAACTTTGTGTCATGAAGACCGTCTGCTGCTCTTCAATTTTTATACAAAGCAATTTATACCTCAAAGTAGAAACAGCAATTTCTGCGATTTTACGAAATCCTTCAAGTTGGTCATTTACAATGATAGATTGGTGCCTCATACAAATGTCTTGAGTTTCTAGTTGGGGTGCAGGAGCACATGGTGGTGGCGGGGGCTTTTGCGAGGACCATAAACGGGTTTTATTGGTCACCTGACATGGTGCCTCGCGATAAATGTCGGGTCGAAAATAATTCTGCCTTTTTTTCAGATGGTAGGGGATCACGATGGGTAATAGCCTTGCTCTATTTTGAGCATGTGTGATCGGATATTCATGTTTGGTGCTCAACAATCGGTTTTGTGTTCTCTGCTTTATTTAGTTTGTTGCTCCCATTTCTCTCATTTGATTTCGCTTTTCAGGCTGATGTTGTGTTTTACATGACATTGGACGAAAAGACTAAATCGCATGGCACTGTCTATGCTTTCAATTTACGCCACTAAAGGAACATTATAGAGTTCTTAACCATTCAAAATATTTGCAATAACTGGTAATATATCTTAATTGCTGTGATCAGTGAAAAGAAGGCTCTGAAAGAAGCATGCGTTGTGCAAATCCACCCACGGTTCATCGCTTGGACGCTCGTAAAACACTAGCTGCCGGTTGTACAAATTATTGCCTGGTAAAATCAAGTGGTAATTCTCTGTTATTCCAAAACAATTAACGTAGCGTCTTCCGAGAAAACTGTTGGAAGATTCCCACCTTAATGTATTAAATGGAAATAAAACAAATGATGCAAAACCCGAAACACACTGATTTAACATATTGGGAAAAGATTCGGCCTATGTACATGTTCATTCCGAAAATAAACAGTATACGCTATAAATGTAAGACCCGGTGTATTTAAATCGCCCGCAGCTTTTATGCACATACCTTTTTTGTCTTATATAACATTATTTTGTTTTTCATGTTTGTCTATTATTATTATTGTTATTATTATTATTATTATTATTATTATTATTATTATTATTATTATTATTATTATTATTATTATTATTATTATTATTATTATTATTATTATTATTATTAGTATTAGTATTAGTATTAGTATTAGTATTAATTCATTTCCTCCGATCCCGCGTTTCCAGTTTTTATCAGAATGAAATTGGATTGATACCTACACAATTAATATGTTTGCTGCAAAACAGAAATAATGTGTTTATGCTAAATGATTATTTGTCCCAAATTAAGCGTTTTATGTAGAACCAATACAAAGTGGTGTTGTCTGGATCCTCTGAAAATGTTTCCAACTATAACATAAAGCAACAATTGGGTTTGCAAGATTTTTTTTTTTTGAAACGTACCGACATTTCTATGCCGCACGGCAAAGCCTGTGAGTAGCAACAGAGGTCCGCGTATTGATTGTTAAACCCGGTAGTAGTACACGTGTTTATGAGTAATTTGTTATCAGAGTGTTCAGAGGGAAAAAAGTGCTAATTTTTAATGTAGGCTCATTCTGGCCGTCCAAGGCTTGACGATTCCTGTAAGTGATTTTGTTCTTCAGGATCAAGGTTTTCTGTTTTACGGTGTCAATATGAAAGAGGCTCTTCCCCTCCTAATTTAAGGCATTGTTGGAAATCAAGATTTTTCCTCCTCTTTACTCTTTAAGTTTTCCACAATTTTATGGACCAACCTTCTTTAAGAGCCACGACATTCTTCCAACAATTTACATTCTCGGGAATCAGATATATTCAGATTTTTGTTGTTTTGTATTTAATTTTGTTCACATCCAGGCCATTCACCTGTAAAACCGCAGTCACACCATACTGAATTTTTATAATATCAGTGTTTCTGTTGACTTTAGAACTTATGATTGTTTACTGAGCACGGTTTGCATCAATACTTTTCCCATGCGCGTGCATTATAATGTTTGTTGCGGCTTGCAGTGCAATCGAAACGAACACTCGCTGCTTTTATTCTGGAAGCCCAAGTGACTTGTCAGCCAGCTGAGCTTAAAGGACAATCAGTCGTCCTTCGTCAGTCGTCCGTCCAGACATAATTCATATTTTCGTTTTCTTCTCCAGAAACGTTTGCCAGATTCACTTCATACTAGGTGGTGATATACCTTGGGCGGGTGTCTACCACCATGGTATTTGACATTTTTTATATAACTTTTTGGTAAAATTTTGAAAAATCTTCTCCAAAACTACTTGGAAAATTGCTTTATAACTGCGTAGGGACACTTTTGGGGAATGTTAGACTTAAATTTCTTCAACGGCGACGCAATTCTTTTCCGTTTTTAAAGAATTTGTGAGCACTTTCGCATTTCTTGGATTCTCTAAAACTGTATTTGGATCAACGTCAAACTTAGTGGGGATGTAGCTGGACTTCATCTACACCAAATTTGTTCGCTATATGGTGGTGCTGTCATTCTGTTTTTTAATTTTCAACATATCAAAATTGGGAAAATATTGGTAAAGGCATATGTACATGTTAGCATTGTTTCAGTACAACTGAAATAGCAATAAATCTGACATATTGGCCTAGACCTCGGTGATTTCTGATACTGGGCTTATGGTTACTCAAACACTTATAACAAAGTACCTGTCGAGATTTTTTGGAGTTGTTAACTTTACCTTGAGTAACATTCTACTGACAGTGGCTAATATCTCGGTTATGGTGGATTATTGTACCGTGGTTACCAGTCGAAACTAACAGGAAAGTGCCTTTGGGGTTCCTTCTGATGTTTTTAATTTTGAGGTTGAATGACCTTAAAAAGCCAAACTGACTTATTGGCATGTAAATTGCTAGTAACGGATTGGGTCATTTTTCTTTTTATAATGACGCGTTAACTGCGTGGGAGAAGACCGATATTACAAACAGTGGTCTTCAACAAAGTCGCCCTTGATGTTCTGAAGTTCACAAAACCACTTCAGGCAGTGCATGGATGAACACATGAGCACAGGACTGTCTCGGCCCTCTTGTTTGGTGTCGAGAGGACTGTTTTACATTGATTGGATATGGCGATATATTGCTATAGGAAATGTTCGGTTCCCATGCTTTGCAAAATTAATATAAGTTCAGCAGCTATCAAGAGTCACAGTCCTTGGCTTCTTATTGCACCGAAAGGTGACAGCATTAGTCTTTGGGCAATTGTGTTTCGGCCTGAATACAACGAATTATTAGCACAGAGAATAACTCTTATTTCCCGTAAATTATCAAAATCATTACCCCCGATTTATCAAATATAATAAAAGATATAACAGGATATCGTTCACAAATGACCGACAAACCAAATTGCTAGATTTTCGGTTTTCTGCTTTTAATTTAGCAGCCCCGTAAGCAAGCCAGTGTAAAATATCAGCTTTTTAGATCCACCGTATCCTGTCCTCTACAATCGCTATTGCCAATCATTGCAGATGCAGTATTCTAGAATTAAACTCCTTCATCCTGTACAAAGGAAATCGGACCTCGTGCCAAGTGTCAAAGGGTTCTTCGGTCTCCCCGGAACTGGTCTTTGTCCGAGATACGGCTGCACAATGCTTCAAGTTAACTCTTTAATTGGCAATTTAAACAAAAGTAGAATTATGCGCTCCGAATTAATAAAACGATACTGCATTCGTGTTCCTTGCCGACCGACTATTCCTTCCAAATACCAGTAGGCCGTTGGCTACAAAAATGGTCCTAATCAACAGCTTTCGTCGACTTTTACTTTGAGCGCAATTCGCCCACAGCGCCATGAGGAAATCTGTTGACTCAGTCCAAACTGGGCACTGACATACATGTATTTCAGGCTACAATAGCAGGTATTTATATCAAACTATATTAACCTCAGACCTGCTGTGGTGCCCGCAGTTGCTAGGCAACTGCACTATGCCGCTGCCATGATAAGGGCGCTGGCCCCGTGATGTTACATAACCATTCAGAAAAAATAACAAAATCAGGTGCATTAAAATGTAATATTCTTGCATATGTGGTGTTCCGAAGGTAGACACCAAGGTATTCTTTAATATACTTGACACGAGTAGAATATTTTGCCCACATACTACAAGAGACATCAAGTTATTTTCTTTGGGACGTTATTGATTTAATTTCATGCAATGAGTATTTATATTGAATTATTTCAAGGGTCCGTCTCGGGGGTCCTTTATTTTTTCGGGTTGATTCCCAGATGTACACATTCTCGTTACCACGATATCTACAGAATTCTTCCTTGTATTTTGCTCAAATTGGGCTGTATGCTTATCTTACCTGGCGAGATGTACTGATTTGATTTTAGTGTCACCATGACCTAATTTAAGCAAATGACATCCTAATAACATGTTCGTCAGGGCTCATTACGCCAATATCTCCAGAATGCTCCGATGCATTTAACTCATTTTTGGCAGTATGTTTATATAGCATGCCAAAATTAATTGATTAGATTTTGGTGTCACCGTGACCTAAATTTAGCCAATGGCAGCATTTTTCCTGGCGGAACCTTCAGTCAACGCTTTGTGTTGAAGGTGTGTCTAGTTTTGACCTTTTATTCATGATTGTCATTTTTATCACAAAATCAGTCATGGGACGGTGGGCGCAGACAGAGAAGCTCTGTAACAAGAGATATTGTACTTGTTTGGAATAAAATAGAACTACCATGAATTATTCAGCATCACTGGACGCTTTTATCTTGCTATTTGTCCCTGTGGTCTGAAACTTTCTGTGTCGTTTTATTCAATGTAACATCATCATGTTTGTATTAGACAGAGTAAAATTGTCAGATTCATCTTTAATCCAGTAGTCCTGTGTTGGCCTAAAATAAAATCTTGTTCGTATTCTGTTACATCCGTACCCACAAACCTGGTTCTACTTATTTTTTCACTTATTTGACTTCCATTGCTGCAGAATTCCCCATATCAATTTTAGAAGTGTACATATATATGTAAGTGATACATCAAGCTTGCAGAAAAGGACCAAAAAAAAAAAAAAAAACCCCACAAAAAACCCCCCACACAGACCTATCCGCCCATGAACAGAAATTAATCTGCAACAGCCAATATACATTAATGGTTATTTGCTTGGCCCGATATACTGAGATATCTGAAAAGATTTATTTTTCGAATAAAAACTTTTAGAATACCCTGTGTAGAAGATTATTAAAAAATAGAAAACACCGCAATTTTTTTTCATTGCAGATAAACCCGAGCAACAGCAAAGACCTGAAGACATTCGGTCTGGTGTAGTTGTCATGCTGTGATACTTTGTGCAGGGATTATGCTGGTCAGTTTGATGCTGTCTTCATGCTTCCCTGCCTTTCCTAACGTCTGCACACTTGTACACTTTTTTTAAACTCATTCCATACTGTGGTGACTTGCCAGGCAGTGCCAGAACCACTGACTTAAGACTATATGCATGTTGGTACTTGAATGAAAGCTGTTTTCACGAAGAATTTAAATATGCAATTGTCGTCTTAATCTAGGTAAACATACGGAAAAAGCAGGGACTGGCGTGGAATGAGTTGATTTTATATTATCATGGGAGGGAGGTGGGGCTCCTTGCATTACACTGACGGTCTTCGTACGGGCAGTGCTGGTGTATCTAACTTAAAAAATATTTCAAATACCAATTTATTGAATTAGTTATTTTTTTAGAGTAACGTTTTTGAGTCACTGAAAAGTTGACAGTACAGATGAAATGGTAAATTGGGCCACCTGTCCGGAAATGTACATCACGATCATGTCCAAGATTTTGAACGAAATAGCAAAATTCATTGATGCTGGACAGTAGTCTAGCCGGCTCGCCGGAGAACCAAACTATATCTATGTTGTCCGTGTGCAAGTAAAATCCTGGTAGGTCAGACCATGTGCGACCAAGGATGATCCCAAGGATTCTTGTAACATAAGGATGGACACGTATGGGAATCATATACTCCCCGTATGTTAGATGTGCCAGTCTTTGTTCCATCTGGATATCTGTCTAATATACATTCACTTGTACCGAAATGTATTGAATGCGAAGTTACTGTATTATAATTTAAGTTAATAAAAGTGCAAATTGGAAAACGCTCTGCAAAGCATGATGAAACTTTTATATGAAGATCCAAACTTGTAAGAATATGCCTACGCAAATGTACCCCTTTGCGTTTCACTAGATTTGAACTAGTTGGCTTTTTAGGGGGTGGGGCGGGGGCTAAGCTGTGAACTTCGAATGGTGACCCTTGGAAAATCAGATGAAGTTCCTCTATGACAAGTGAAAATCCATGGTTCTGCGCTTACCGCTGGAACGTTTTTATGGCTTTTGGTCACGACTGAGCAGCCCCGACTGTCTTGACAGGCAGCAGGGCGAACAGTTCGTCGGGTCTGCACTGGTGGATTGACAAAGGGTAAAAGAGTCGGGTCCCAGGACCCGCAAATAAATTATGTTTAATACCCGGGATCCGGGTACCCGTGTACCCGCGACAAAAACCCTTACTAAAATGATGAACAGAAACATATTTTAACTTTCTTTTATTCAGGTACGGTACAATCATTCCACTATTCGACACGTTGCTTATTCCTGAGAGTTATATTTGTTTTTTGAAAAAAAAAAAGAACATTGCAGTGAAATAGGCAGAAATACACACAGATCTATGATTTGTTTATTTATATCGAAAGTAGTCGGGTATTAAAAATTGAATTCGGGACCCGACTTTTCGGCATTTTGACGGGTACCGGGTCCCGAGTCAATGCACTAGTCTACACCCACCGAGAGTCCGCCCCTCGACAATTAAAAAATTCCAACTTTCCCATGGCAGTTGGCAGGGGATCCTTGTCTGTCTGCATGAGCATTCACTTGGTCCAAGTGGCTGCCACTGAATATCCAAATTAGGCTACCTTCATCTTTGATAAATTGTGGCGCTTACAATCATGCACAACTAATTTTTAAACCTGCTTGTTAGAAGTTTGGCAAAGCATATCTTCAGATGTTTCACAGCACCCATTGGCATATTTTTGTCAAGCGGAACTACGTAATTTACTAGAGGAGTGAAAAAAAAAAGAAATCAATAAATATGAAGAAAAGGCCAACATGTCAGGATCAACAAGCTCTTCTGAATAAAACACGTACAGGCATAATTGAAACTTGCTGTCTGGGCTCGAATGCCTGAGCATGGCATGGATATAATACAGGTTAAGTCCCAGGATCCGCTGGCTGTTGACACTATGAGCTCCCATGTAAGAACTTGGATTATCATTTTATTTATTACTTTCTAACGTGCTATAAGAGCTTACCGCAGCCCAAAATCAGCGTTGCGACATTCCACCGGTCAGCCTGTCTCCACTGCTGATGTCTTTTAACAACATATTTATTTCCGTGAGAATATAATATCATGTGTGTGTGTGTGTGTGTGTGTGTGTGTGTGTGCGTGTGGAATTAAAGACTTCTTAAAAATTGCTATCTACACATCCTCAAACCTGCTAAGGATGTTCACATACGATGTACACGAGCACACACGTTCAAGTATCCATAGTTGAGAAAGAAGCGATGCAAACTTTCCACATTTTCATGAATTGTGCATGGTTTGTAATTTTTAGCTTTAAAAAAAATGACTTGGTTGCCCTATTTTCAGTGGAAATATAAATTGACTAAATGTCTATTCATTGTGTGTCTTTTTTGTATTATCATAATTTTAAATGATGTTTTTAAATGTCCGCAACGGTCTACAACAGGACTTGTTCTAGTGCTGTCAGCCACAAAATAACACCACTCCTTGAAGACAATAGCTGTGGTTTTCTTTCGACCGTTTGCTAAGCGCCCTCAAACTTTGCCAGGGATTTACCGTGGATTGTTCAACAGAGCACATGTTGCTCTGAGAGCCTTCTTGTCGTTCATTACAGGAATAAGTATTTATTAATTTCTGGTAGAGAAAAGTAACCTGATGCAGTCTTAGTTTACCCCTGGCACAGAAAAAAGGAAAAGTGGGAGACCAGCATGGATTTTAAAAATGAATAAACAAACAAATGATAGATAAATAAATTCATAAATAAATGAATAAACAAACAGACAGACAAATAAATAAACAAATAAATAAATAAATATAAAACAAAGAAACAAATAAATAAATAAACGAATGCATAAGTAAACAAAAAACAAACAAACAAACAAACAAACAAACAAATAAATAAATAAATAAAAAAAAAAAAAAAATAAATAAATAAATAAATAGATAGATAAATATTCCCGGCAAACCGACTCTGCTGATACCAATTATGACATATTTCAATGACTTAAGCAGTCTATAACTTATATTTTGTGCCGTACATTTAAGTTATGTTCAGCAACAACAGCGCCAGGCGTCTCAACCTTCTATCACAATGTTATGTAAAACACAACATCAGCCTGAAAAGCGAAATCAAATGAGAGAGATGAGAGAAAGAAACTAAATAATGCCTTCTGAAACAGTCAACCTGATTATTGAGCACGAACGATGAATACCCAATCACACGTAATCGAAATAAGGCAAGGCTCTTGGCTCTTTGCCAGCATGATCCAATTTTAAATAAAAAGCACTTTTTAACGAATCTATATATATCGCGATGCTCCAGGTCACATGACCAATAACACCAGATCTTGGTCCTGCAAACACTCCAGCCAACATCATGAGCTCCTACGCTCCTAATAGAAACTCGGGACATTTATTGGAGGAACCAATCGATCATTGTAAATGACCAAGGATTTGGAAAAATCGCTGAAATTGCTGTTTCTACTTTGTGGAATAAATTGCTTTGTATAAAAATTGAATGCCAGCAGACGGTCTTCATGACACAAAGTTGATTCTCGGGAGAAGCCATCAGTGGAGCATGTTCCGCTGAAAGTATCATTTAAGCTTCCCTGACCGATCCAAATTGGTTTTCATCGATGTTCTTTGCTCCTTGAATAAACCTACTATTCTCAGAGTTGATAATCATTATGGCAAGCAGTTTAACAATCTCTTCTTGAGCATGTTGTAGAACATGGGTTTTTTCCTTTTAAATATTCATATATTCAGCTAGGACATCTTTGTTAATACTTTACACTGTTTGGATTCATCTGTAGTTATTAATTGAAATCCACTTTTTATTCTTTTCGGCGGTTTGGATCAAAATACAAAAGAACAAACCATTCTTTTACGCGTGCCCATCGAGGATTTGGAAATGATCTGTTTTCCTTGACTTGTTCGAAGTCGTTGAACAAAATGTATTGGGAACCAAATTAGGTAATATAAATTGATGAGGAATTAAGGATAGATCAAATAAATATATATGAACATTTTATAACTACATGAGGAGACACTCGCCTTTTATTGAAGCAATTTAACAAAACAAAGCATGCATGTATGAATGTATATTGTATTTGTGTCTTTTTGCCCAAAACCACTTCCTAGTAGTCATTATCCTTTTCCGCAGTCTGATATATATATATATATATATATATATATATATATATATATATATATATATATATATATATATATATATACATATATGTATATATATATACTGAAACTTCACTATAACGACACTCAGATATCCGACATATTCAATATAGTGACACAAATTTTCATGGGAAAAAGTTTATTCTCTTTGTTATTTGATTCATTTATCTGACATATTCAGTTATCTGACACATTTCAAAGAGAACACATGGTGTCATTATAACGAGTTTTCACTGTATATATGTATGTATATGTATATATATACTGCAGGTCACTTCAGCAGAATCGCTCATACTCATTTTTGCCCGCCTTTCGACCTATCTCCATGTGGTCGACCTTTGACTTTTCTGTTTTTTCAGTGCCACGGTTTGACTGAGTCAACAGCTTTCCTAGCGCACTATGGGCGCATTCCACTCAGAGTGCGCAGAGGAAAGCTGTTGACCTGGCCAATCGTATTGCCTCTGCAACTATCAGTTTATAACAAATATGGGTCTAGCATTTTCATTTGATATCACAAACTTTTCTCGAAATTGGCAGCAGAAGAGGTAAACAAGTTTACACAAAACGTTTCAGAGACGATCTTAAAGTCACAGAGAATGTTCAGCAGTTAAGACAGTATCAGTGTACACTTATCCTGGATTAAATGATATTGTTCCCTTAACTTGTTTCATAAATTCTCAAAATGTACCTATTGACACTACCTGTAAGAACACATATAACCTTTATACGTGTATTTTTTTTTCAAAAGTGGAATTTTTATCGACGGAATGATCGTCCAGAAAGGCTCCTGGCCTGGATGAACTACCTTCTAGGTTGTTTAAATACCGAAGCGTCGATGGTTCCCCCGCCCCGCCCATTCTGGATGCGCGCATTCTCGCCTGGCGCATTCTTAAATGTGCACAATCAATCAACAAACAAACAAATAAACAAATGTCTTGTGGTGAGAACTTGAGCAGAAATATAGACCTGTAGGGGTAGAACAGGAGACGAGCTTCAAGAATGTTCCTGTGCCGTTTCATTCCACGCTATCCTTGTCATTCTACATCAACAAAACCCTGTTAAAAGTTATTGCACACACTTGAAGAGGATTAGAAGAAAATATCAAGTCTTTGGTGAAGGAGAGCCAAATTGCTCTTTCAATCCATCGTATTGCCTGTGTTCGATTGTGAAGATGTGGACTGATCACCATAGGATAACATTATGCAGGATGAACGGCAACGCCTTCGCGATTACACTGAGAGACTGATTCTGAAGTGGCCTGTCAGAACTACCTGTTTCGTTTGAAGTCCTACAGCAACTCAAATAGAATACTCTGTATGACAGGCAAATTCTCCATCATTCTGTACATGACGTATATATGAACAGACAGCCTGGTTCATCGCTATCTCCAAAATTGCTTTACGCCAATTACAAATATCTATATACATAACACCAGATGACGCGCATCCGTACGAATGCCACAGATTCCAACTTAGCAATGCTGGCACTAATGGCTTTTTCACAGCGTGTTATTTTTGGAAACCATCCCCAAATCAGTAAGACTATCGCCATCGGTCAGACATTTCAAATTGTGTTACTTAGAATATTTCGGGTTGAATGAACTAAGTTCATTTTTACAATTTATCATTACATATTGTGGTCGACTCACACGGTTTTAAGGCAATCCCTATATGCCAGCCCCACACGAAAGGAAAGGTCCTTGTCGTGTTTCTGCTAATGTCGTCGTAATAAGTACCTGGGGGAACAACTGCCCAAGGTGCGCCCAGGAAATGCTGTTGATCTGGGCTCTTCTGCTATTGGTTATAGCATGTGATACCTCAGGCATTGCGGGTACTTGAATGAAAGGTTCATTTACAAAGAATAGGAATCTGGTATCATTATGTTTTTATACTTTCGAGAAACACATCTATTTATGGCGATTTTCTATTGATGGTACATTCCATTTTTACGTTATGTACTCTATGCATTACTGATACATTAACATCTTTGTCGCCAAAAGTTATTTCGAGCTGAAAAAAACTGACCTAAAAATCAAAAGTCTGCATCAATCATGTACATGGTGATGTTGTGATGTATTCAAATGTATATTTTCGAGCGAAAAAAAAAGAGTATTATAAAAGCCAAATCGAGTTTCTTTATAACAGTTCTTATCCAGTTGAAAAGTTATCTTGATGCGATACGATAATATTTGCATGAGACTTGACATTGCATGTAGCTATACCTTGCCCGTCAGTGTCACAATGTTGATGATTTCTGTGCCAATGTTTACACGTACAAGAAAATGGCATGATAATTTTAGCATGCTTAAAAACTGTACTTGTCCCCGAATACCTTAAAGGCCAGCCAGGGTGTAGATACCATCTTAGGTCTATTTCCTTGCTTTTACTTACGCTGAATAATGTGATAAGTAAGATCGTTTTCTTTTGGTTGATTATTGTGACACATTGGGTGCAAAATTAAAATGCATTGTTCAGTCCATATTTGGATATCACGCGTTTCATATTTTTACTGATTATCTGTAAAAAAGATGGCTTCGCAGGGAATTAAATATTGCATGTGAAATGCACAGTTCGTAGTGCAAGTTTTAGAGGGATGTCACAAGCACGAGATCAAAAACTGATGTCTGCATGGTCGGATTAATGAACTGTATGTCCGGTTTAAGAAAACATATATTAGGGAATTTCTCTGGTGACAATTGGAACAATTATGCTTAACTCCAAAAAAAGAGTGTCTAATTATGTCTTACATGGACAATTCGTTTTGTTGCTTAAATTACGCCCTCCATATTCTCCCTTTTCCGCTGTCTATTCAAAGAAACAAGAATAAGCCTCTGTGCCAGGTCAGGATTAGGGTGTTACCACAAGGACCAGACTCAACACGGAATTCAGTTTGTAACAACACTCTTTTGATTCCACCTTAATTAAAACTAAACCCCGCATGGCACCTTCCACTCCCGCGTAACCCCGCCGGGACCCGAGCACAGTCTCGGATAAAGAAAGCCTCTGATGGCAACCTCAGAGGAAATTGATTCTCTCAGATTTATTGCATCAATATGCCGTACACAAACGCTTTCTCTCAATACGACTTGTTGATGGTAAAGACCCGGATGACCCGACAAGGGAGCTTCCCTTTACGATTACTGAAATAATCGCCACGGAAGGGTTACATGTACTCTGAGTATGGCTGTTCTGGCGGCCATCTTTACAATGTTGTTTACAAAAAAAGCTGACTCTGGTCACATCACTGCCGTCCTCATGATGGACACACTCTCCACTGTTCTCATGATAATTTGCTCCTGGAAAAAAAAAACTGGTTTCGGTTTCGGTGTAACATTGTGGCGGTGCCCGCATCATGTGAGCGGACCTTCGAGGAAAACTAGCGGACACAAAATGGGTCAAATCACTTTTACCGATGCTTCCATAATTTCCAATGGGTGAAAACTGCTATTGAACGAAAGGAGCGGCAGACAAGGGTGCGGAAGCTTGAGCAAATTAATATTTAATACATATGACAGATTAATGGCCTGTTTGCACCATATGGAATGGAAAATACCTGCAATAGGAATAATATGTTGATTGGTTTGCATTTCAAATATCCTACGCAAGAATTATTGCAATAAGCATAACAGTGTTTGGAGCTTTTTATAACAGTAACCTCTAAGCGCCCGTCTTATTGTGTTTTCTTTAGACTTTTTGTAGTTTTAATACAATGAGGGTTTTTTGCCTTAACAAATTGTCTCCGAGCTTGTTATTTGATTTTTGTTTTTGCCCCATACATGTATGTAAACACATAGGATATAAAATAATTTAGTTTGCTTCCTTAGCTTTTATTAATTCTGCTAATGACTCCTAATGAAGTGATTTTCCTCAAGGGATAGTTCGTCATTTTTATTATTTTCATAAACACACAAACATTCTTTGTATTTTAGAATTTCGGGATGAGCCGACCGAGATATCTGAACCTTAGAAAATGAAGTTTTGTAGGATCAAATATTGTTATAACTTGTTTATAATTTTGTTTGCCAGGGAAAATCGAAGTCGTTGGAAAGTTCAATTTAACGGGACAGGGTGAGTTAAGGGGTACTAAAAAGGAGTATCATATGCAAACTGCTGAAAACGATGGAAATATTGAATCATCGCCAAGGTAGGCAGACTATGATGCCCATGTAATACTATACTATACTTTACATTACTCTGTATGCCTGATCAGTTGGTATACTGTCATTTGCTGTCATAATCACCAGAAATACCCAGGCAACTGGACAAAATGCAGTAAAAGGTGAGCTGATTTGCTTTTTACATGTCAATCTACTAACACCGTTAAAAATTAAGAAAAGACAACAGCAAGATACCGTTGTTTCATCACGAAGGAGTGTGTTGCGTGGAAATGTTTCTTACGCTTTACATGGTGCGAGCTTCCAGTGTTGCATTTTGATTCATGCTTCGAAGCCAAGAACGACATGGTGGTCTCTAGGGGGAAGCAATTCAAGCACCAATTGCGTGTGACACTGCGAGGAACAGGCCATGATTGGCCCGCGACAAATATCAAACACACAATGACTTAATGGCAAAGTCTCTCCTTAATTGCAACTACATGTAAGAAAATTTGTCTGTACTGAATATGGACTACTTTCAAGTACGAGTGTGGAGGTTTTGATTGGTAAGGTTTCAAAACGTTTCCACAGATTTCACATCATGCATTTACGTAAGTCCCGTTGTGCCATCCACTGGCCGATGTTAGCGAATCGCATGCAAAATAGCTTTCTTACTGCAGAGAACAGGTCTTTTCTTCTCTATGGTCACGTTGCACTATATAAAGGAGGCATTATTATGTTGTGCTTTTTCTCTTAAACTTTCAAACCATTTAACTTTTATCTCCCGTAAAACAAGACTGAGTTGAGGACTGAGTCAACAGCTTTGCTGGGCGTTGAGCGTCCAACACTTCGTCAAAGAAAGCTGTTGACCAGGAGCCTGTTATAAAAAAAACAATAAAAAACAAAACAGAAAACAATGATAATGATGATGATGATGATGATAATAATAATAATAATAATAAATAAAAGTTAAAAAGGAAAACCAAAACATTGAAGCAGGCCACATTAACCAGCAGCCAAATTTGGTCCAGAGGGGAGCTTGATTTGCATCCAACAAGATTGGTCCTCCCTGTGGTCCTTTTCAGACCGCATTTCCTTGGACATCGTGTTTTTTGAACATCTGAAACTAATCGAATCTGCCCACGCCGCTTCATTATAATTATCCTTTATACAATTTTGCCATGTTGCTACATTAATACATGATCAATATGCTTTAATCCTCTATGTGCATAATGTTTTCCGTTTCAAACGAAAATTGTAGGTCTCTTCTTGTTGAAATTGATTAGAATAGAATTTTGAAGGAAATTTATAACAGTATGTTTAATCTATACGGAAAAGTTGTACTCTTCCACATTATGAAAACTGAAAGCTCGTTCAGAACCAAATCTGCACACAGAATAGTATTGGATACAATGCCCTCTGTCAGGTGCTTGTAGAAGATTGAAGAAACTGGTTCTGATTGGCCAAAGTGCAGTATGTGTAATCAAAAAGGAAAAGCTGTAATCTCCCACTTTGTTCACACTGAAAGTTCGTCCAGTACCAAATCTGCACACAGACTAGTATTGGATACAATGCCCTCTTTGTGCGACAACAAGAGATTGAAGATACTGGTTCTGATTGGCAAAAGTTCATGTTTGGTGCAAAGATCTGATTTAATCCTTGTGCTTTAAATGGTAGTTCGATTTGATTTCTGTGTGCACTTTTTTTAAATGGGGTCATATTTCTGCCATCATTTTTGCGACCAAGCCACAGTCGAAGAGCAACAATTCCATATTATCATGTAATAAGATCCCATTATGCCATATTTTCTTCTCGTCTAAATTCTGGAAAAATAACACTGCTGGGTGCCCAGTTTAATGGACCTGCTGGAATCTCAAGGGTAATGTGGAAAATAGAGTACTTGTGGAGGGAGAATTTTTATGGGATGGCATTTGCTACCCCCAAAACAGCAAATTGCTTTACATACAAATTTTCGCCAAGCAATTTGAATATTATTCTGGAAATACAAGTCCGACGTAATTCTGAATTCACAGACGGGTGTAAGTGCACTTGTAAGTATAGGTTGATGACTTTTAAGCCTCTGTGAAACACAATCCCTAATTTCTTCATGTGTAGAAAAAAAAAGAAAAAAGAGCTAAAAACAAAACAAAATAGAACAAAACGAAAGAAAAAAAATGAACGTAGGGTGTGTTTATTTTCATATGGTGATGTGTGTTATGGCCAAGGTCTAAACTCATATTATAATTATGTCTTTTGTGATATTACATCAACCCTAAAATAATCGTTATTTTTTTTATTTTAGCTATAATAAACACATTCATGTGTAATGCGTATGGAAACCGTAGAAGTTTCAGATTGCAAGACTCTACGCTTATATTTTCATCAGGTACCCTTGTTCATCCTGTGATTGGTGGGATCATTAAGTTCGGAAGATGTTAATATCGTTCCACTTCGTAACTTTCTCTGTGCGATACCCTCTTTGTTATTTTGATTGTTGGTTTGTTTGTTTTTTTTTTGTTTGTTTGTTTTTGTTTTTTTTGGGGGGTGTTTTTGTTTTTGTTTTTGTTTTTTTAGGTTCCCTACAAATTTTAAGGTTCGGCCTCTTTTTAATTTTTTGTGTGAGGTAATGATCTGCATGATTGATGGAACTCAATACATTCCCACCGAGGTTGGAATGGATGAATATTCAGAAACAGAGAGTAGAGTCTAAACAGTAACAAAGGAAACACGATTTTTGTTAATAAAATGAGTGTTGGCTGTTCTAAACGGTTAATACTGGATATGTGAACTTAAAGTTTGAAACCAAAAATCGCAGGGAGTAGAAAACTCACGAGAAGGGAAAGTTTCTCACATGATCTAGTGTCTCGTGTGTTAGACTACCGACCAATCCTGCAAGATAAACTGGTTTTGATCAATGTTAAACCACCTCCAGACTAACGTTGAGCTGTAATGTGACGCTGTCACGCCCCGCCCCCCCCCCCCCCCAACAGGTCAAAACGGGCTGCTGGTCAAGTGTTGTCAGCTTCAATGTTTTCAGTTCATATTAACAAATGTACAAAAAGCATTTAAGTGAGAATTGCAGACAAGACCTATTAAGATAACATGCCAGGGCAACAGCTTTCCACGCCGTGGGGCAGGTGATGCTCAAGATCAGCGCCCAACACATGCCAAGGAAAGCTGTTGACTAAGTCTTAATTCACGGAAAAAAGGGGTTAAGATTTTCCATCGTTTTAAATGAGATTTTTTTTGGGGGGGGGGGGTAAAGTAGCCCGGCCGCAGGTAGACACAGCAATATTTGCCAAGGGTACCTGAGCACAATTATGTTTTTACAGCATAGAATCACGATTTCGGGATAATCCACTCTACTTTGTAGGTATCTTAAATTAGATCCTTCCCGCTCAATCGCCCAAAGGGCGCCCAGATGTAAATTGTCGTTTGCTTTGATGTCTTCAATCATTCGCATTTCACATTAATGACATTTATTTATTGTTGCTGAGAATTGTACATGTTTGTTAGATTTATCATGATACCATGCTCCCAGGTCAATAGCGATTCCTAGCGAATTAGCCCCGGCCCGCTCAAAAGAAAGTTGTTGACTCAGTCCAACTCCCGCCAGGACGGGATTGAAAAAAAAAATGAATGTAACATTCGTGCCCACTACCGCTTAGTCACAAAGTTTCAATTCAAATGAAAACTGAATTTCCCCGCAAACTGTGCGTACAGGGTTATGACTTGGTTTCTGCCGTTTCTTTACGGGTAATCTGACATTTTCATCTTAACCTTCTGACATGTAATTTGACTCTCTGACGTGGATCTACTTAGTGCATTGACTGAGAGTTCAATTTGTTTGCCATAGTTCAAACATCATAAATTCAATCTGTGATATGTTAATGGATATATGGATATCAAAGTTGCGTTTTGTACCTTTCTGATATTGTCACTTTCAGTTGATTTGCCAAATGAACCCTTTATGAATTTATGTAAAACGCTCATTATGAAACACTGCCCTATTACAAAAAAATGTATCCAAAACTGTACTCATTTATCATATAAATATCATGAAGAAACTTAGATTGTATGTAACACACATTTCCGTGTGACAAAATTTTCCTTTTTATTTTGCTTACATTCCCAACCAGCAAGTCAGACTTGGTACTTTTATCAATATCAAAGACGGTCATGAGACAATTTCTGCCAAAGTTATTAATATTCCGGTGTCTTCTGACGTTGCTGTACCATAAGGTTATTTCCATTTATGTTATCTCCTGACATGTTGATGAGGTAGATTCGCCCTGACCACAAGGATGACGCATCTACACGTGCTCTGACCACAAGGATGACGCATCTACACGTGCTCTGACCACAAGGATGACGCATCTACACGTGCTCTGACCACAAGGATGACGCATCTACACTTGCTCTGACCACAAGGATGACGCATCTACACGTGCTCTGACCACAACGATGACACATCTCGACTTGCTCCGACCACAAGGATGACGCATCCAGCGTCAAAAACTTTAACTCCAACAGATGCATCTCGGAACTGTGCATAACCGTCTAATAACTGCTCTGCCCATCTGTCAAATTCATCCAATGATAACTTGATCGTGGTGTCATATTGACAGAGACTTAGATTGGGCCCGTGCACATGTTTGAATGGAATACATAAATCCAGTCAAAATAGTTCCACTGAATTTTTATGTCACTCATAAAATCGTGTCGTTCATAACTCCACATTTGGCTGTTGGAGTCCCGTTTTTGGGAATTATTATTGATACATACAATCATACATACATACATACATACATACATACATACATACATACATACATACATACATACAGACATACAGCCATACAGACATACATACATACATACATATATACAATAATACACACATACTGAAAACGCTTTTCGTTCACTAGAAAAGATCCTATGTCAGTCATCAATGACAATGACACCAAGTTAGTTTAGTATACGTACCCAGTTTGAATGAATAACATACCGTCATATATTAAAATCGTTTGCATAAATATGGTTTACCTTATTTTATTATAGTTTACCACACAACAATATTTTTGAACAACAGTATCAGGAACGGGCAAAATGTGGTAGTAGCTCCCCATAATATTGTAGTTAAAATTCCATTGTGCCTAAGCATATTTTCAAGCGTATATCCTAATTTACTACATATAATGTTAGAGTAGTTCTGCAGTTATATTGTGAAATATCGTATGTTTCGTTAGGTTGTTATTCTTTCCGGGTTTTTGAGCCGGCTAATAATGACTTGTGTCATAAATTATCAACACGCCCTTTAAACAAGATGGACAGGTATATGTAAATGTTACATTTATGCAAAATGGCATACTGACATGGTGAATGGAGTACCCCGATGTTCAGTTGTCGATAAACCTCTGTGAAATCTACATAAAGTTTCGTAGATAAAAAATCAACTTTGTGAATACAGTATTTTGATAGATATCCATGATAAATATCAAAAACGGACCCCTCTGGAAAATCAGAACTTGCGTTTTTAACATGTACTGTGTTAATATTTTGTTTGAACTGACAGATTCTCCACATCTTTATGGCTTAAAAGATATGTAATCCTTAATAAATGAGAGAATAAATAAAGATAGGAGGCTGACTTAGATAGTGTAATTAGATATGCGCAGAGCTTGCCTTTCGCTCCCTTAACGGAAAAGGTTGATATGGACCAGCAAACCCCCCCCCCCCAATGTGAAATGGAGTTATATGATGTCCTCAAAGAAACAGTCAAAGTGAAGGTCAAATAATAATAATTATAATAATAATAATAATAATAATAATAATAATAATAATAATAATAATAATAACAACAACAACAATAATAATAATAATGATAATAACAATAATAATAAAAATAATAATAATAATAATAATAATAATAATAATAATAATAATAATAACAATAATAATAATAATAATAATAATAATAATAATAATAATAATAATAATAATAATAATAATAATAATAATAATAATAATAATAATAATAATAATAATAATAATAATGATAATAATAATAATAATAATAATAATAATAATGATAATAATAATAACAATAACACTGTTTTTATTTTTATTGAATTCCTTCAGATTTTTAATCAATTTCTTGACAATTTCAAGGTTGATAATGTCTGAAACATTTTTGTAACCATAAGGTGTCTTGTGACTCTCATAAAAGTCTCTACCGTTTTTCCCCCAGAAAGACACCGTTGGCAACACATGTTGAAGTAAATACCGTACGATTTTTTTTTTTATTATGCAATACACTAATTGTAAAAAGAAATGTGCTTATGTTTGTCGTTTTGGATACAAAATTTCACCATTAATTCTCAATTTTTATCATTTTTTTCCGAGACATAACAGCAGGATGTAAAGTCTCCCAAACTTTGAGAGTATCTTAAGCAATGCCGAAAGTACGGTATACGTAAGTCATAATATGAAACATCACCAGTTCAGGCATGTCAGTAAAGTTCAGCGCGTTCGGCAAATGGACTGACGATCGTAAAAGCTGCCCGTAAATGAACTGCTCTCAGTAAATGTAATTTGCAGATGCGCTCATAATCCTTTTACACTTAGTGGTAAGTTAAGAGCTTAAGTCCCCGCCATCAGAAATGTATCTATGGAAAGTGACAGCAAGCATTGACTTATCGGCATGCGCACTCTTGTGATCATGCACTTTTCTGGTTACGAGCCTCATTTGGTGCAGTCCAAACATCTTTTATTTTATTTTTTTAATATCTCATTTCGTCATTCAGTGTGACTGCTCTTATCTTGCAAGCTTCAACTGTCGTGGCTGCCTCATAAAAGGAGAAACAATATCCTGTTAATGAAATATTAATGATAGATATGGACATCACAACTTGTTGATATCAAATCAATCGGACAGTTAAAAAGAACGCATTATAAAAACTGCCGTTCTACCAGAGCTTTTAATGTCTTTCAACACGCTAGAGAATTGCGGATGTCTCCAATGTCTTATGAAATAGCGGGATCATTCAATCAGACGGCGGTCCTGAGAACTAAGTGCAGGGAGTAGCGTAATGGAAAGCTGATCTACCATATGTCAGAATAAATTACCATACCAGTACTGTTTTACCTGGGCTAATGATATGGAATTCCAATTTGGAGGTCAGTGTACCCTGTTGATATCTTACGACGGATAAGCAAAAGAAATATTCCTCTACAAAGGAATGAATGATGTGATTTATACACAGAGGCAATAAAACAGTAATGGCCTTCTTCTTCTTCTTCTTCTTCTTCTTCTTCTTCTTCTTCTTCTTCTTCTTCTTCTTCTTCTTCTTCTTCTTCTTCTTCTTCTTCTTCTTCTTCTTCTTCTTCTTCTTCTTTTTGGTTGTCTACTGGTATCTTTGTTTATTGTGTTTGCATTGTTACGTTATATTTTTTTTCCCTTCGTAAATAAGACCGGTTGCGCACATATATTATTCAACGTCAAGGGAAGTAATATTGAGGTCGTCAAGGATCGTAGGAAGAATAAATGGCTCTACAATCATTATGGTATTTTCTTAATATCAAATGAATATGGCCTTCTTCTTCTTCTTTCACAGAAGTATAATACTTTAAGTTGTAGCACAAATAAAAGAAAGCTATTCGTTCCATTTGACGAATACTCCTGAGATACCGACATAAATCTTAATGACAGATGCAGACAATATTACATAACAAAAGTATCACTTTTGACTTGTCGTGCTTCACGAGTTTTGGTAAACATATAGCTCACTCTTATCCTTCTGACAAAGGGACTGTGACAAAAGCGTGGGGTCTACTGATCTGGCGTGTACAGACTGATAATTGCTGGCATATATTGTTAAATGACCATGCACTACATCAAAATCATCGATCATATTCTTCTAGCGTTTCAAATGTGAAACAAGATGCACAAAATTTTGAACATTATGTCACGGCAGCCACAATATAATCGCCATTTGGTCCTTATATAGTCAGCAAAAGTAAAATATAAGATTTTTTTATCGGTCCTTAGAAATATAAACGGTGATTTTGTTTCCATTTTTGCAAGGTGCTAGATGACGAAGGTGCTGGTTCCAGACCAAGTTTTTCTTGATCAAAACTTAATCAATGGGTGTTTAACCTTACGCGTAAATTCCATAAAAGTGCCACATGATGTCGGATACAGTGTTATTATATAAACAAATTTAGAACCAGAGCCTCCAAGGTATATTTTTGCATCATTTCACCACAATTCATTAAACCGTTTTGGAAAATATTATTTTTTTCCGAGAAAAAATAAATTAAATGCATGAATGAATTAATGTATGGATGGATGAATAAATAAATAGATAGATAAATAAATAAATAAATAAATAAACATATAAATAAATAAATAAATAAATAAATAAATAAATAAATAAATAAATAAATAAATAAATAAATAAATAAATATAAACACTGCAAATATCAGTGGGTCAAGAGTTTGTTAGACACACTAAAGGTGCATCTAATCCAAGTTAGAAGGTTTCGCCAACGATTTTTCAGAGGCCGAAAATACGAGTTTTGGATGAAGAGCGACAGACGCAGACCAATATTATTAGCTGTCAATGGAAGTTTGATGGATACATACATACATATATTGCATACATACATACATACATACATACATACATACATATGTTTGTGTGCATATGTGTATTTCAAGTTGTGCGCTTTGGCTGTGTAAAGAAAATATAAAATGGTAGATAATAACATACAATTACAGTTATGGTTCACATGCAATAACAAGATAGCCCAAGCACTGAACAAACACAACTCAAAATCAGCAATGCATGTGAACGCAGAGAACATTTTATCCTAGCTTTCATCAAGCTGTCGACACTGTCAAGAGGCTACCTTGCTCCGTTTCCATCACGAGTAGCAAACACAAAGCTCCAAAGAGAAAGCTGAATGGCCTGCTCTTCATGTGGGACAGCTTCACCATGCCTGATGAACGGTAATTTGATATGGTCTACACGATCATACGCCTCTGATGTACGTGACATTTATGGGCGAGTGTTTAAGAGAACGAGGTGATCTGAGGATTAAGCAGCAGCGCATGGTACCAAAACAGTAACATCTACTGGTTTAATGGTGAAATGACCAGCTACATGTTCGTTACCAGCAGCCATTTCCCCCTGCCCCTCCCCCCCCCCCCACCGCATTCTCTCCACTTCCGTCAGAGGCCTATACTTTAAAAGCTTTTCTATCGCATGTCCGCTCCTCTCTGACTTAGCGAACGTAATTTTACCTTGTGACATTTATCTTACAACAGACGTTGTTCTTCCTTATCGATCACTTTTTTCCGACACATTGTACTCCCAAGCGCAGATCCAGGTATCCATCAGTGTAGTATACCTTTCCTTTTCAAATCATGACCCTATAATGACCTGTTCAACAACAGGATCATAATGTGACGAGTTCAACAACAGAGACTATAAGAAACTAAATAGAGAACAGTAATCGAGCATGTAAACAATATAAACCTATTTGGGATTTCCAAGAATGGAAGGTATTTTTACTAAGCATTTCTATTGATGGTTTCCGGAATATTGCCAACTGTCCATTAATTTGTTCTACAGACTCCCGGAAACCCCCTTGATTGACAAATCTTGAGTCCTTTTGATATTAGATTAAAAAAAACTCGAAATTATTTTTGGGTACGGCCTAAAGATATCATATGGGACGCTCGGTTATTATTTTTGTAGACTACAACCTAGTGATACTGTATGATGAAACGGTTTACGTTATGTCTAAGAATATAGCATACTCTTGTTGGGCAATACGCAAATTTTCTGGGGGTTTCAGTGCTGCGCGCACAGTCATCACAATAGGGTAGCCGAGTCTGTCTCAGCAGGAATATATATATACATATATATGTATATATAATATATATATATATATAATATATATATGTATATTATATATATATATATATATAGAGAGAGAGAGAGAGAGAGAGAGAGAGAGAGAGAGAGAGAGAGAGAGAGAGAGAGAGAGAGAGAACACAATACAACTTGCATATAATTACTTTCAATTGCTTCATGTGATACACCAACCATATTTGACTCGGGACCCGGGTACCTGCCCCCCCCCCCCATCAACAAAATGCCAAAAAGCTGGGTCCCAAATCCAATTTTTAATACACGACTACTCCAGATATAAATAAACAAATCATAAACCTATGTGTATTTCTGCCTTTTTCTCTGCAACTCTTCGTTCCTACTTTTAGCGCGCCTCGTTTGCTATGTTGCCGAATTATTTACTGTACCTGAATAAAGCAAGTTAAAATACGTTTCTGTGTTTCATTTCAGTAAGGGTTTTTGCCGCGGGAACCCGGGTACCCATTTCGGGTCCCGGGTATTGAACATTATTTATTTGCGGGTCCTGGGACCCGACTTGTTCCCTAAGTCATTGCACTGCCAATTAATTACATTGACTTTATATTGACTCTTTGTTGGGTCACTGTTCCTATACAGCAATAATCTCAGTCTTTTTACATTTTATGTGTGCATAGTCAGGCGACATGTATTTATTGCACAAGATCAACTCTCTCTTCGTGGATAAAGGACACGCATACGTCGACAGGCACTCGATTTCGTAACCGTTCTAGCGTGATGTACGTCATTAAGCAACGTTTCTTTTTTCAATTTTGATATTTCTGTCGTGATTAGGAACTCTAACCTGTCGTACGTATTGTGTCAGCTTTAACTCGTGCAAGATAAACTCCCATCCCCTTTTTTTAAATAACACATCAATTGCACCAACGCCTTTCTTTCTGTTCTACACTGTTTTCTTTCATTAAATGGGCGCCAGAGAGCTAGTGTCTGAAATCATACGCCAGAGCAAACCAGGTATGTACTACATCTATCGTACAGTTGCATAGAACAAATATCAGCAGAAGTAGTCCGGGTCCTAACAGTCAGAAATAACATGTGGAACAAAATACGTTTCTTCCCTTGAAATTTAGGTGACAATTCACCCCAGCTCCAAGTAGGCTGCCCCCAGCCGCAGTTGGAGTTATTGTCAATTATATTGGATAATTAGGTTGTCTCGTTTCTTAATATGGCTTTTATCTGCGGACAACAATAACTAGGTTCTGGTGAAGGTGATAGCTTCTGGTGGCACTGGGCCCATCTATCTGTGTGTATCAGGCCCGGAAAGGCATTACGTTATTAGGACCAGAAAGTCTTATAAATATATTTATGCAAAATTGCCTGTTAGAAGTCAGAAATGAGTTTCACAGTTCCCTCTGTCTTTTTAACTCTTTCACTGCCAAGTTTTGGACTGAGTCAACGGCTTTTCTTAGCACTTTTTGGGCGCAAATTGCTTTTGAAAGCTGTTGACCCGGACCATAATTTTCGGAACTATAGGCATGCTGGTGTTTGAATAAGGGGACATTTGACGAGAAATATTAATCTGGCATCCTTATTATAATTGAGAGCAGTTAGCCTTAAGAACTTCGACTTTAGTTGCAACTGGCATTGAAAAGGTGACGTGGCTAAGTATTATTCATAATGGGTTGATGCTATTTGTTGCAAGTGCCCAATACCAGATAAATGCATCCGTGAACTATTTCATGGCCGTAAGTATTTGACTCTCTGCATGAAGCAATTCTCAGTTTGCCGTGTGCTCTCATCAGCAACATAACTCTTATAAAATTGTAATCCTAAACGACAATGAAAAGGCGAAGATTCAGGAGGAACGAGGGTTTGCGCCAACACCCCCAGGAAAAAATAAGAAAGAATGAAAGTGAGGAAAGGGTCCTAAACCTAGAAATTCGTGGCACTTACATTTGAGGTCACTGGGGTGGGAGTGGAGGGGCAATGTTGGTCTGGCTGTTGGTGTACGGTGAATGAATAATTACAAAAATATCGTTCTGTAAATAGTTGGCATTATATGTACTGATTTGGATAAGGTCGAGAAGGATACAAAATATTATACCATGTTAGTCAAGAGGAAAAGGATAACTTGAAGTTCTCTCTCGAATAGGGTGGGGGGGTGTTTTGTTTATTTCTGTTTTTTTTTTGTTTTTTTTTTTTTTTTTTTTGTTGTTGTTGTTTTTTTTGTTTTTTTTTTTTTTTGTTTTGTTTGTTTGTTTGTTTGTTTGTTTGTTTGTATAGTTACCCGCTAGATTTTGGACGTGACTCACCAAAACATTAAAATGTTAATCACTACCCTGAAATAATTTGGCTTTTTTTTCTTTAGTTTGAAAGTTACATGCATCCGTGTCTTTGTCAAACTATCCACAACAGTAGAGATTGAGAAAACTGATGATATATTTAAAGCACCCAATTTATGTATCAAGCACAAAACGACCAAGTGACACGATTTCAAAATGTCACATTTAGCTGAGGATACATAGCAAATAAACCGAGAGGCAATGCAAGTGAGTGAAACCGCAATACTTTCATCTCAACTTAAGAACGGCTTTAATTTTTAATTTGATGCGAATTTTTCATATAGTATTATTTATGCTATACTCGTTTGAAGGACATGAAAGATATTTGGGCAGCGTACGTAACGAGAATATTTTCGCCTGGGACAACTCCGGAAACGTATTGCACATAACTGCCTGGAAACGTATAGCACATAATTTGGCATTTTGGTTGATGGAAGGCAGTAAAATGCGGCTTATATCGCTATTAGTTTTGTTTTATTTTATTTTCTTTTGAAATTGTGCCACCAAGCATAACCCGGACCCACGATGGTGGTAAAATTTCGCCTTTCACACCAAAAGAACATCTTACTCTCAGAACTTTCTCTGTTCACTTGTGGATCCGCACCTCACATTTAAAGCTAAAATATTTTACGTCAGTGGAGATGGGTCTCCACCCATTGCACAGGCATTTCGAACACCCTGAAGCTGCAGATGAGGACGAAAGAATGTAGCAATATAATAAAGTTCGGGGAAACAAGCAGTACGATCATTGAGAAAGTTGTAAAATGTTTTATGCCTTTTAGGCTGATAGACATGAGCTGAATTTCGGATTCTGGTCTTATTATGATATAATCTTTAATTTTTGTTTTTGTTTTGTTTTGTTTTTGTTTTTTATTTTTGTTTGCACAATTGCCCTCACAAGCCGTACAGTCAAGTCGATTGGGTTGAGCCGAGATTTTTATCCGGCACATTTACAACGGTGAGCATGGACAGATCACCAAAATACAGCTGTATGAAGAATCACCAGGTCCCCCCCCCCCAATTCAATCCTAGAATAAATGCATACGGAAGCATGTTTGTCTGCTTGTTTCTTTGTATTTGATATGTTTTTCATTTTTATATGTTTTGTTTGGATTTGATCATACCGTCAAACACAATGTTGACAGAGACTTGTAGGAATCATGAACCCCAGGCCTGAAAATTTCATTTGTTTATTTTGGTCAACTGGGAAAAACACTTGAGGAATAACTTGGTAGCATACATGGTTAACTCCTTGTGCAGTACGTGTGTGTATGGGGGGGGGGGGAGCATAGTCTTTTGCTTTTAGCAGGCAACCTGGTGATAAATCAATATTCAGAAATTCACCTTAGGGATGCTCATTCGAAAGAACACATCCATCGGCTGTTATTTTGTGACGAAGTCCGAGACGATAAGCCATGTACAAAAGGAAAAAAAACTTCTGTAATTTACGATGACAAACAACCACACTCTTCTAATATTTCAATGCCTGCGCATTCGACCAGGAGCACGACAGAACGACAATGGTTTTTTTCTGGAGTTATTCAGCGTATGACAATCGAAGGAATGGAAAATGGCCCAAAGAAATATTTGAGTCATATGTCATAATCAAATTCTATCGACAAAATGGCAAAACATAGTTGTAAAATATTTTTTTTGTATTCATATTTAACAAAGTAATGCGAACATATGGTTCTTCACACCCATTTTCCAATTGATTTCTTCATTTGTATTTCCTTAAATAAAACTAATCTTAATGCTGGCATACAAATGTCAAGCGTAGTAACACCATTTTAGTTTGGCTTTTAGGTGCACAAATATTTTGCCGTTGCTAAGGAGAAGTCAATTTGGCACCACAATAGGGAAGCTGTACCATCCAGTATATCCTGTTGAAAAATTGGCCTGGTTGGCCGCACCTGCAAAACCCCCAGTAAACAATGGTTTTTGTTATGTTATCAAAAGAGTAAATTAGTTTAGAAAGTTAATAGGAGAGGTCAGAATTAGCAACATTCTGTGTATGCAGTGGGATACACAACCCAATACACAAAAATGCTGGAGGGCTAGAGATGTCTATTGCCATTGAATCATGCGTTAATATAATGCTGTATAAGTTGGATACTTTGAAAGGTTTTGCACTCAAATTTGTGTGAGGGCTTTTGCTTTAGCTGTAAATTTACCATAAGAAGTTTTACATTTCTAGATGCAACGGTTTCCAAATTATTAGGTTGTAATTTACAATGGCAATTTATGGGAATACACCGCTCTAGCCCGCATGCACTGCAAGGACCTCTACCGCAACCCACATGAACCCTTTGATGCTGATATCTTCTATTGCAATGTCTCGCCGCTTAGCGTGTCTCAGTGTTCAGTATGTCGGGTGCAAAATTGGGCAACTATTATCGTGCAATGACTTGGCAGGTCACGTTGTCTTGTGCAGTTTTTCAGCTCAGAATATGCAGCAATTAAAAGTCCGCTTGACATTTTATTCGTCCGAAAGATCTCATTGGCATGCACTCTGTAATAATTTAGACACTATTGCTCTCTGTTTTCGTTTCACTTCATGGGTAGCGAGATAATTCGTCGTCTTCATGAGAGGTAGATCCAACAGAGATAATATGAAAATATATGATTATATATACCCAAAAGCATATATTTCTTTTAGTGGTAGGCTTATATATACAATGCATATGCCTTGGTAATCACAGATGGGTGTTGCCTGGAACTGTGCAATGAAAAGTGAAGTCAGAGGAGAAAGTAACACTTTGTATCCGTTATTGCTCGATGTACAAGATATATATACAATGTATTTCCAATGCGATTGTATGCGCTGGC
This sequence comes from Hermodice carunculata, assembly GCA_964020975.1. Lineage (NCBI taxonomy): Eukaryota > Metazoa > Annelida > Polychaeta > Eunicida > Amphinomidae > Hermodice > Hermodice carunculata. The sequence goes on along the minus strand of OZ026625.1, from coordinate 7,894,303 downwards.
TCATTCGATATAACGGCTGTGTAAATATACTTAACACAAAAGAATTCGACAAGGAATATTCTCTGAGATGTTGTTCCTTAGAAATAAAACAGTACCTAAGAATCCCCACCCCAGACAAAACAAAAATATTCCCATGTATGATGATGATAATAATCTTGGATTGCTTTACACCGGAACCGTCACACAGGGTATATCCACAAACATGAGGGATCTACCTTCATGTTCTACAGCTAGCTGTAACATCATATATAGAATTAATGAGGATGTGTGCATTTTTGGCCACACAAACAACTTTGAATCCACATGTAATCCTCCACAAGGTGTCGACCATCTTGGCACAAAAACTCTACGGGTGTGGTTTTTGTCCTGTGAGGCACGCAACACCCAATTCTTTCACACATACTGCAATATTTTGGTCGAAATTTCTGGACGCTTTTGCAGTCTTTATTGTGTATATGTGCGGCATGATCTGGCTTGTACGTTTTCCTGCAGGATGTGAAGTTCTAAAAACAAATTAAAAGAGATTTTTGGGAAGGAGCGTATACATAATAGGACACTGACAATGAAGACAAACGGAAGTGGTTGTCATATATATATGTATATATGTATATAGATAGATATATATATATATATGTGTATGTATATATATGTGTATATATATATATATTATGTTTATATTATAAATCGCAAGACCAAATTTTACAAGAGCGACCATACAAACGTGATTCTTTCAAAATTACAGTAAAACTGGGTTAAAAAGAATACCAAAGGAAGGCTATAAAAATCGACCTCAAATAAGAAAAGTAACAAAAGGTGCCACAAATCGTATAAGCCAAATATCTTTCTTGAAATCACGAATATATAGAATCGAAGGAGAAAAATGTTGCTTTCATCTACCTTGAGGCGGTAAAATATTGTCGCAATTGCGCAAGGCGATTAAAACTTGAAACAAACCACAGACACCCATATAAATCTGCGTCATTTTAGCACTCTGTGAAGTAAAGGCTCAAATTTCCATTTTACGTTTAATGAAACTGCCTAACATACAGTACTCGTCGGTCAAAATATCGGCGCTTTTAAAATTCAAATGCAAGCTCAAAAGACACTGAATTGAATCTGGTATTTCGTAGATTTTCTATGTTATTTAAAGTTGTAAAATTCTACAGAACCCTATCCCAAATTTCTGAACATTTATTAAATGAAGACTTACCTCTAAAAAAACAGCAGAACAAGGTCTTATTGTACATAGGCGGCGCTGCTTTATAGGTCTACATTCATCATTATCATATATGACGCGGGTAGATACGCCCACTCCACACGTAAGAGAACACGGGGTCCACTTTGTTGTCCCTTTCGCGCATTTGGACCGCTGTGCGGATTCTGAAAAAAAAATAGATAATACTTTAACCAATATCGCTCAGAAGTAAACCGGGCAGTCTATGGTCCAGCTTGAAGACCACCCTTACTACATCCTGGCTGTTGCATGTGAATCTACCCCATACGACCTAGATAAGTTCCCAGTTTTTTATGAGTTTATACTTGACTCCACATGTGTTTATAATTGATCCACCAAGAAACAAATAGAGTCACAATTAAAAAGAAAGAAAACCGTATATTTTCTAGGACATTTTTAAGACCAAAAAACCTGAATGCACGGAGATTGTCTTATTTTTTTTCCAATCTTAGCTTTTTTCCACTCGTGCATATTGTCAGAGGAGTAGAATTTCCCATTAAAACCACCTCTGTAAAGAGACCGTTTCTCGATAATGAACCATCAGTTTACAATTCAGTGTTTTTTATGCACAATTATGTTATAGCCTCACCTGGATTCATTCAATGGTCAGAAAATATAACTCGATGCAAGGCGTACATGACGTCATCGTGCAGCTTAGTATATCTGAGATGCCTTGCTTTATCTTCTTGATCTGAGCGCGCCTTCTTTTGTACACGTATATGGTGTCGGAGTCTCATTGAGAAATGCCCCCCCCCCCCCTTCTCCCCCACCCGTAGCTCTGTGACGACGTTTATTTTTATAAAACATATTTACATACTTTGGAATAGGGTAACGACTACCAGGAAATGGTTTGGGGCAAAAAGACACAAATTAATGTATTACTTTTGCAGAACCCGGGAACCATCCGATATCTGCATTTCGCAACACTTCCAGTTCACGCTTGATTCCATTTTAGTGCCGGTGTCATTTAAATGAACATCCGCTTAAAATGGTGAACTGCGGGCTTCATTCATTCATTCACTGATCCTTCATTTATTCATTCATTCATTCATTCATTTACTTATATATATCTTGCAATATTTATTATGTGGGAAGTGAAACGTGTAAGGATACACAACCAATCTGCACATGCCTACCTGTTGCAGGTTCACTGAGAGTTGAAATTGTGTGTGTCGTTGCAATATGCGGACAAACCCATTGTTTACAGCAGTTTCCAGTTACGTTTGTCAGCTGAGGCTTGGTGCAGGCCATATTTGTAGGCATTTTCTCTTCTTCAGGACACAAGGACACGCAGCCATATTTCCCATCCCGACATAAGCATAGACTTCTGCAACTCGGATTAAACCTGTCTCCGTGTTTGTAAAGCTTCCCATTAAGTAAGCACTGTTTTGGTGGTCTCTCTGTGGAGCAGTAATGACCGTTCATATAACTTCTAACAACGCTATAAAGTACCTATATCTTCAAATTTAGTGGTACCACTTTAAATCTTTCAGTGCCAGCTGGGACTAAAGTCGAGCTACTGAAATCGAACTGCTGACTCATAATCAGCGTGCTAGATTCACGTTCTTAGTACAAAAAACATAAAGAAAAAACAAAAAACAAAAAAACAAAAACAAAAAAAAAAAAACAAAAAAAAAAACAAAAAAAAACAAAACAAAACAAAACAAAACAAAACAAAAAAAAATCAAAAAAAAAAAAAAAAAGGCATTTCATTCAAGTACAAGCATGCCTATAGTTGTGTAGAATATAATAGTCCATGTCATCAGCTGTCCTCGGCGCGCTTTGGGGACATAGCGCCCAAAGTGTGCCTCGGAAAGTTGTTGACTCAATCCAAAACATGGCACTGAAAGAGTTAAACTGTATAGAAAAGAAAACTTTATTGGGCGCTTCGTCTGGCACGATAATTTGATGAAATAATAGCACTGGATACAATGTTTCATAACTCCCTAGTTTTATAACCGACATGTAGCATAAAGGCGCTTTGTCAAAGAGGTATTTTATGGTTATATGGCCATTTAACTAAAATATAAAGAGGAAGCGCTGATAGTATGTGGTTGAAAATGTCTTGCAAGGACAAAATAGCAAATATTATGTTTATATTGTGATGTTTCCTTCTCGAGAATCCCTAAAAATCTCCGTGTAAATGTTAAAGTACATGTATACAGTCTGTATTGAAACAAAGCCCATGATAATATGGGTATACAGCATAAATTTTTAGCAATTTTCTACTTTTCTCTACTGCAATGAAGTAGGAACTGGTGCAATTAATGCAGCTTTGTGATTGCACCCAGTCAGGTTCTGTGCATCCGGTACAATCAGGTGGAATCCAGCATACCAGTGCAGACACATGCTGTTAGACTGGTCATAATAGTGTTTTCAAGTGCGTTGATATTTAGACATTATTCGAGTAAGACAAGTCATGCACGATCGCGGATTGTCCTTGTTAATCAAATGACTTATGCATGAGGACGCTATATAAGTGACTTACTTTTGCAAAGTCCACTGATTTCTTCATGTACTTTATAATCACAGAAAAGTTCTTTGTCTTCGTCACATTTCAATCTGTAGTCACATGACTGGTTGAGTTGCCTAGCGCATATCATGCAACAACCGCAACCATCTTTGATTTGGTTAACTCCCGCCATGCAATGCAACCCCTCATTCTCGCAGCTGCACGGAGATTGGCAATGTGGGGCAACCTGAAAAGTACATACACCATGAAAAGTTTGGTACTTTCCTCAGCAAAATCTCCTTCAAAATTCACATTGATTGTGTTTTCAAATCTTATGAAAAGAGAAAAACAGCAGGGCTGAGGGACTGAACCAAAGAGACCTTTAAAACTTTGACGGAAGACTTACTTGTAGTAGAGATGGCAGTTAGCAAATATTGTAGATTTGGCTGAATACGCAACCCAATACATAATATTCTTGCCGGATAGAACTTTGTATTCCCATAATATTCAATATTAAAGAAACATTTATTACGTTGAATAGTTCGCAGCACAACTTATCAAATTCACGGTGTGTGTGTACCGCGGACATTTTTATACAATATCCTATCTTAATCCTACACCCGATGTAGAAAGATACCCTTTCCTAATCCTGTAATGTGTTGAAAGGAGTTCTACATTGGTGCATCCTGGTGCATTCTGGAGACCAACATTCCAATTTTAAACAAGTTACAGCATATGCTTACGTCCCGCAAGAATCCCCATCCCCAAGAACTTACAAATTATTTAGACAGTGTCAATTCAATATCCAAACCGTAGCCCCAATGGAACAAATCCAAGTCAATTCCGACCGAAGGCAATGCTCCTTGGTATGTATAGCTGAATCACATAAATTTGTAGTTCGTCTTTACCCAAAAGAGTCCAAAACGTATATGTGCAAAGGTCCATAGGGTCCAAAAAAAAGCGTGTCTCGTTTTAACATGACAGAGTGCAAAAAGTTTCGTTTAAAATTATAGGCCTATTTCAGTAGATTGGTTTGAACAGGTGCATCACTCATGTGCATATAAGACCGTACAATTCATCAAAAGGGACCAAAATTTGCAGCACATCAGAGAATTTGCAAGCACAGGTTCCTACTTTGTTGATAATATCAATAAAATTCAGCATTTAAAAGGTACTAGTTGCAACCACCGTCTAAACAATGATCATCATCCATATAAGTCCACAAAGTTACACTAACACAACATCAATCCATCAGAAAAGCCCCCTAGGCCTAAAATGACCATCAACAAAAATCCAAACAACATGATTATACAATTCGATGTGTTTTAGACATGTAGTTAAAGCCACGATGTTGTTTTAAAGGAGATAAACTGAGAGTATTTCAAAAAGAAAAGTGTTTGAATGTGCAAATAAAGTGGTGAAAAGTCAATACATTGTCAGAGTTTGCAAGTACACTGGTTCAAATGTTAAACCTCAGCCAGAAACAAGTGACGTCAGGCCTCAAAACACAAAATCGTACGTGCCTGTTCTGACAAAAGTGTCATCACGTGAAACAAACAAATGGTGCTGATTTTTTTTTTTTTTTTTCAGAGGGTCGGGGATGTAAAATTTTCAGTGTACAACGAAACAGGCTGGACCCGGCGACATGGTCAGGCTGTCGGAAACAGAACATGGGCGGGCAAGTGGAATGATTCAAGCTGGCGGAACTGCTCATGTTGTCTCAGCAACTCAATGTGTATGTGTCCACACAATACCGACTTATCAGTCGATTTACAGAAAGAGACAGAACGTCCGGGCGGCCCAGGGTAGCAACGTCACAAGAAAACCGTATGCGCTTGGCGCAGTTGCGTAACAGGACCAGACCGCTATCCTCGCAGCACAATCCAGCCCTGGCATACAGAACCCCAGAATCAGTGCACAGACTGTACGGAGACGTTTACAATCAGCTGGCTTGCGGTGCCAGACCTCCATACATAGGGCCATTCCTAGGCAGGGACCGACGTCAAGTTCGCACGAACACATAGTCAATGGACCAGATGTGAGTGGCAGAATTTCGTATTAACGGACGAGTTACAGTTCAGCTTACATCATGCCGACGGTAGTACCAGAGTGTGGCGTAGGGGTGGCGCACGCTTTGCCAGTGCTGGTGTGTTGGAAGCTGAAACTAGGGGGTTGTATGTGCAGGTATCACCGCTCAAAATCACACAGAACGGATGTTTGTCGAAGAAACTTTGAATGCAATCAGGTACAGAGAAGATCGAGATTTTGTGACCAGCGGCTTTGCCTTTGGTGCGTCAACGCAACTAGCCCTAAGTGTTCCAGCAAGACAACACCCGCTCGCATGTGGCGAGTGTTTGCAGATAATTTTTCAATGAGGAAAAACATTGATATACATCCATGGCCAGGCTTCTCCCCGGATCTGAATCAAATCGAACATTTGTGGGACCACCTTGACAGGCGAGAACGACAAAGGCATGTTCTGCCAAACACACGTCTTAAGTTGCGAGATGCTCCGATGGAGGAGCGTCAAGCTTCTAGACAGCCTTTCGTCGCCAAGTTAGTGACATCCATGCACAGATGATGTGTAGCATTGCTAGATACCCACGTTGGCCGTACAAGATATTGAACCCCTCTGAGGTGATTGAAGTGCCCGCTGACACTGTATTATGGGCCAATAAATCATTGTGTTTGTTCCTCTGAAATATTTTCGCGTTCCTTTTGTTGTAGAATAATAAATCACGCAGGGAATAATGCTGAGCCTGTGTGTCACTTGCTTCGATAGTGTGAACCCTGAATAGTCCATCAATTTCTAACGTCAACTCGTAATATACGATGTAATTATCCATAGCATCCTGTCACCACTTGCCGCATTATTAACGCTGAATTCACAGATGCATGTATGTTGATGCCTGACTAAAAAAACACTTTGTACAGTCAAAAGTATAGACACATTTGTTTTACATGGATTGTAAGTCACTGTTAATAGGCCGCAACCCGATTAGATGTTCCCAAAAGAAATGCAGCAAAAGGCAAAGCTACTGATTGGTTGGTCGCACGAAACATGTATGCCCACATGTGTGACCACTAGCGGGGTTAAACAAGGGTTACTAGGCCAGACTGCAGACACTTTGGGCCCTTTGACAAGGCCTGTATTTCCCTCGGCAATTTTGACAAACGAGATGTTATCGTAAAGTTACTAGAATGGTTCATGTTAAGTATAAGAGAAAACGTGTGCGTGCGTGTGTGTGTGTGTGTGAGTGAAACAGGGGGGTACAACTACTCTGTATTTCTTCTATTTCCGTTTTCCACATGAGCAATACAGGTTAGAATTAACGGTACACGCCCACACTAAAAGTTTGATCAAAGACTTCAATCACAGATCAACTGACGCTAACGGTAAGCTGAGACAAGGAATATGGAGTATTCCTTGCCGCAACAGTGAGACATAATTTATCGACCACCTTCCAAATGACATGACACAACTAGAAACTAGCCGATGATATCGGTCAAGGACTGAGGGATAATTATGAGTGTCTCAGACAATTTGACTCTGACCAAATACAGTGCTACTGAAAAAGTTGAAAGTTTATGAAGGTGACCGCAACGCCCTCCTTAATTTATGTCCTGGTGCTACATGCCGTTTCCTGTATATGTTGGCCCAGTTTGATATTATATTGATTAATATTAATGTGAAAGCCTTGGGTAAGTCCTGAAAGAATCTCCCTAACAAAAATAGGGAGACCCATACATTTTCACGCACAAAGATGGAACATGATGTTAGAAGTCAAAGCAATATATTAGATAATGTGATAGATCCTAAATATTGGATATCTGACACATCAACGCATTTGTTCAACTGAAAGATACAAAGGTCAGTTGCAAACATTCTTTAATTAGGCTAGATACATCGGTTTTCGCACTATTACATTTAAGTCCCTTTCAACTGACAAAGACACATAATAGTTATAAGAGGATCTTGCAGAAGGTAAACTGCAATTTCCGTCAGGATTTATGCGGAACCGTTTCCTGAAATCAGAGTTTACGGTTATTTACCTGGACCGTATCAATGTTCATTACTCAGCGGTGACCAAAAAACGGAACAGTTTGGATATATGTCCAAGATCGCAAAATGAGAGACCTCTGATGAGCCAAACTTTCAGGTCTGCCAAAGAATTACGCTAGTGTGCACATGATGACACCGCGTGTTAAACTATGTCTTGATAGAACTAGAGCTTGTACTCGACAGAACACTTGATCAGTTCGGGTCGCTTCTACAACAGTCCGGTATTGTCATTTCCCAGCTTTAGTGAAGTTCCGCATGGAGCAACTGACCTTGCCGATCGTCATTTGCTTCTTGCTGGCTTGCCGCTAGTCGATATGAGACACTCAAACCAAATGGTCTGCCCTTTCAAAGTTTTATCCTGTAAAACAAACGACTCGTGAAGAATCAAGGAAAAAATTGACGTTTTGCGGTTTTTCTTACAGCAATATTTGCGTGCACCATCAGAAGGAAGCCAGTGATGATCGTTTGGCACGATGGAATGTCAAGAGCAAACAGCGATTATGATGCACTTTTCAACTCGCAAGAGTGGATTACTTATGGTTGTCTATAATGGTCCTTTGGGATATAAAGATAAATTATTTCCTCTTTGGAATCACTATAATGTCTACTAAAACCAACCTTGAAACAAAAGCCGTGTCTTAACACCCACGCCTCTCTTAAAAAACCCATTTCTGTGATCATTTCTTGACCTTTAAAAATAGACTAGACCTCGCAAACGACATGCGTTTTGTAAATCAACCATATGATTACATTATGACACTAAGCCACAATAAAACAAGCAAATTAGGCTGTGTTTTAAAATATTAATCAACCTTTTACATCAGGAGATATTCTCGGCAGAGACAAAAACACAGCTTTGTTGAAACATTTCCTCATCAATCACACATCTGCCTATTATTTGATAACGGTTAACCATGTGTGTTGCTGGACTGGGTGGTGTGAGCTTCGCCTGCTCTCCAGTCTCTTTTTGCAATAAAATACGTTTAAAGCAGTCATACGTTAACAGGCAAGTTTTTAAGGTAATCTCCATCAAATATGCTTAAGGTTCGAGATTTCAGATGATATATTTCATAAAGCTGATGGATGATCTTTGTGAAATACAAAATCTCATTTGTGTATTTTTGGAGATAAAAAGTGTCTGTCCCTTCCACACTCGGTCTTTATGCATTGCAATTGATTGATGTTTAATTTTTAAGATTATTTGGGCATGGTAGGTTCCCAAGAAACGGTAAAATACCCTGCAGGCGGTAGTTTATGGGCGATATGGGTTAGGTTTTTTTATAGACCTGTTTCACAGCCACTTTGGCCACGGCTGATAAATGCACACGCCTTTTCTGTATATTAAATGGCAACGGTTAATACATACAAGCGACTCTTCTGTGTATCAAATGGTACGGCTGATACATGTAACGTCTTTCCTGTATATTGAATAGCAACGGTTGATACGTGAAAGCACCTTCTCTATGTATTGAAAGGTATGTGTAAGAGAACCTATCCTTAAAAGCTCTCCATCCTTGTAGGCCAGGTTCTTGTACTGAAAAGCTGATATTTTTTCATTAAATTTTTGAAGGCATTTATACAAATAAACAGCACCGATTCCGACAAGAAGTGTATGTTACCTCACAATTTTGCAAAATGAAAGGTCCTAACCATGTGCAGATCCGTGCCACTGTATTTCACTCTTGAGGTTACGGTGACAGAAATTTACCCCAGTCCCTGGATAAAAGTTTTTTTTTCGATGAGCCAACCCGCATGGGATTCAAATTGATTACTACATTTATCATTTCGGGCCATTAGTTATTCCAATAGAGACACTTCAAAGGAATCCACTTCGTCTCTGGTTGCGGAGAAAAGAAGATCCCAATCTCTCTTTTACAAGTCGTTTTGACCATGCTTACCCATCTTTATTTATCTGCGTTCTGTCAGATTAACTTCAGTAAAAGAGGCCGAAGGTAGGGTAGATGATGTTTTATGGGTGTGAAAAAAAAACGACAGGAAAGAATAAAAGCACAGACGGTAAAATCAATCGTCTGTAACGAAGCTATTAATTACTCCCACCTCCTGTGTGTTTTGTGCTTTGACCGCCGAAAAGCCGCTCCATCCATTCCGTCCATGTCGAGCGGTTTCCTTGTCTGTTACACTGTATTAGCCTTCCCATTTGTCACGTGATATGCTATTTCCAATTTCCTGTCAATTCATTAAAATCCGTCGTTTGACAGATTGTGTAATCGGGGATCTCTATTCCAGCTCAGGTTCTTTTCAAATATGTCCTAAACCATCCATCTAATCTACCTGCACCTTACCGTTAGTAGATGTAGATATACCATATACCATCAATCTGACATTGAATGCCCGGTGGGTATTGCAAAGAATAATTAGCAAACGCAGAATAAGTACTGGTGAATTTATGTTTGCCTTTATAATCAATATATTGTCACAAGGACTTTTTAACTTTTTTGAAGCATCGTAATTTATTCTGGATTACGTAAGTAGTACAATACATAGTATTAAGAGTACAGGTTCTCTATAATATACACGAAAACTTACCGTTATATACAACACGCACGCACCGGACCAATAAAAAAAGCAAAAGACCACTGACAAACAAGATGGAGATAAATACTCCATGATGCTCCACGTATTTTACAATAAAGATCATGGTGTTAAACTGCTAAATCAGTATACATTCTAGTGGTGAAGCAGTAAATTATTACAAATGAAATCTGGAATCGAAAATGCATCTCTGGACAGCTTTAAATATTTCTCCGTTAGCATAACCGGGCAACTCCTTATTTCCATGGGAGTGTATTGTAATAAGATATCAAACGCTGGATACACAGTCAGTGAGGTATTTACACCTGGTGTGAGAACACTACATACGACCTTCAAAAAATTTCTCCCGCGCCTTTATAATGAGGACAAATACGGCAAAAGTGGTAAATATTTTCAGGAAATAATAATGATCGATATACTTGGCGATGACTGAAGAAGCCTGAGGAAAGTAGGTTCTGCAAGTTCAATGGTTCTTTGGCAACATTTCCATAATTTCAAACAATTACAGGTAGGAGAAATTTGAGTTGCTATGAAACATCAAAAATAATAAATGAAAGTTTCTTCTTTTGGAATTGAACCCAAAAAATTCGGCGCTATTACCGAGACAGTCAGAACTCGGTTAAAAACAGCTGTACACACAAATTCAACATACAAAGATTTTTTCATTGGAACATAATTTATAGATTTCATATAAATAGGTATGCTGTTGATGGTAGATTGATCTTGCATAAGTTCGTTCCCTACAGAATAGTTTACAGGCATTTTTCCTATGTCTGAAGCTTATCCTGAATGGGTTATCCTTCATAGGTATAAGGATAAGGTTTTATTTGTAATCTTTCATATGGTTTGTCCCTCGTTGGTTTCAAGTAGTAGACAAACCAATGAGAGGCCATGCTGCATTCAATAAAATACCAACTTCTGCCACTTTCAAAATACGACGTTTTCAAGCCGGTGTTTTCAAACCTATTTTTCCGATAGAACTTCGATTTGGTGCGTATTTGCCCCTTTTAGACAAAGAAGAAAGAAAATCCAGTACGTGTGGCCCATTGGGGATTACGTTGGGATCACTCGCTGTTGGAGTTTCATGTTTCTGATAAGCACAGCCTTGCGACAACATGAAAGTCCGACAAGTCGTGTTCACAACGTTGTCTTCAAAGGGCTTTATATGCTGGGTTCTCTATATCCATGGAGGTATATGCCTTTTTGATATGTCCTGGCCCTACACCGGTGCAGAATATCCAAGGAAAACCAAACTTTATACAACAAAATTAAATATTGCCACTGTCCATTAGCCAGTCTGTATATTAATAAATGTGATATGTAGGAGCTGCGGAGGCTTATGATACTGAAAAATAAAAGAAGGTTTGCGCATATTACTGTGAAGTTTAGCCAATGGAGCAGTTTGTTTTTTATTGCCCACCAAACACTCTATCAGTGTTACTGAGGAGCGAGGAATCAGCAAGGCACTTCATTTTTCATTCACCATGACCTACTTGCTTTTATATTGATGTCTCTCAGTAGAATAAAAATGTTGGATTTAAGCTAGTCCGTTCAGCACATATGTGTCTTAATTCTGTTTTGTCATGTCAAATCTGTCGCTTTTTTCCATAGTCTGTGACCTTGGTTCATTGAAAAAAATATTGCATTGTATGAATGAAAACGTCCTAGTTTGATCACAGTCTCATGTTATTATCTGAATGCGGATGAAAAAATACTGGAAGAAAGGTGAGGGCCATCCGTTTCACCGCATGATTGAATTTTGTATGCCTTACCTAAGGCTAACACTTACTGCCAACTGTGTGTACAGTCGAATTGCTTCAAACGAACTGATCTCCATTATAATAAGGGTGCTAGATTCAGGTTTCTTGTGAAAAATACCTTGCTTTCAAGTAGAGGCATACCCACAATTACAAAGAATGCGTCCAAAGCGCACATAGGAAAGCTGTTGACTCAGTCCAAAATGTGGCACCGAACGAATATACTTCGAGGACGTGTGATAATTTCAAGGAAACTCAAACATGGACGCAACCCGTGCAACATCATTAAATTTCTGTCCATGTGATGCACAGTCAAAGTTTTCTTTAAAAAGTGCAGCACTTGTACTGAAGACCTATTTTTTAATCAAACACGTGTTTTGTTATATTGATGTCAAGCCAGATTTTAGTTGAAAAACAAATTTTTGTTGATTCTGTACTGAGAAATGTCAAGAAACAAAGGATATATGCCATTTTCTTCGTTGTCCGACTTAGGAACAGTTAAATCTAGGCAGTTTGCGACCTACAGGGTTAAATCTTTAGCTTAATAATTCACGTGGCTAATACAAACTTCCTTGTAGATTTTCATCTGGCAGCACAATGTCAAGAGGAGAACGAGACGTTAACGCAGTAGATTGTCTTTAAATTGTCAATTTCGTCATCTTTTGATTCTAAACGTACACCACACTTTCAATTTGCCACCGCTGCTCAATTTTCTACAAAGCCGGCTGCAGACGACCATAACTTCAAGTCTCGATGGAACTAAAGTGAAATTTGCGACAGTGTTAATTTACAAACTGTTCCTACAACAGGATAACAAATTTATTTAAACACATCTGATCGACTTGAAAAAGGTTTATTCGACCATGGTAGCTCTACAACATGGTCATAAGCTTGCTTGCTTTGCGTCACATTTTATGATCTCCCAGGGAATAGCGTGGAAATCGTTTTAGTATACGAGGTGTTAGCACTCTTTCCATACTGCACAACCATGAATTAACCTATTTATCCCACGAGAAGCCGCATTGAGCAGAGATATACCTTTGCTGGCCTCGGTTGTCACACAGTTATCCGGTGGGTAAATTTGGTATTAACGTCATGTTTACATACAATATACAGGCGCTGCTTCATTATAAATACACAAGTGCCTCCGGCAGTGCCTATGTAACAAACTAAACTGACGTCAAAGAAAGTAATGTGTAAAAGGAGAAAGAACATCCGCGTTAAACATATTTCAACAAATGTCCAAGTTACCGAAGGACTATATATATATATATATATATATATATATATATATATATATATATATATATATATATATATATATATATATATATATATATATATATATATATATATATATGGTTCCGGTAACGCGACCAACCCCACAGACAAGGCTCAAGCCTAAATAAATTTTAATGAAATATCAAAAAAGAAAACAAAAAGGAAGAAAAACTTTCAAGCCGCCTTTCCCTAGTAAAAATTGACCGACCCTAGCTGAACGATTTTATCGAGAAAGTGGGCGTCGTTTGCTGTTATTTAGCAAGTTAAGTCAACTTAAACACAGTATTTTATTTCAGATTGTCTGGAGTGTTCCTTTGGGCCGGGAAACAGCATACCTGCATAGCCACGGTTGTCTGGTGAAACAGCATAGCCTCGGTTGTTCCGTGATCGTTATTGTTATATTTTGCTAGGTTCCAGGTATCCGTTCTCCAAGTTACCAGGCCAAACGGTCGTTAAAGTACTTTTAAAAGATGAGTTACTATCATAACTTTCATCTGCCTACTCGGTTGTTTCTGAAGCAGTTATCATCGTTAGTTAAAGATCCAAATGCGACACGAAACTCTGCAGGCAATACAAATCATGCACGTTGGTAGCATATGCGGTGAGCACAATTTTGAACATGGCGCAATGCATTGCGGGGCGTTTGATTTGTATGTCAAAGTGAATCGCGGCCACAGCATATATCATATTATTGTTGATGCTCTGAAACATTTGAAAATATATACTTTTGGTTTCATATATTGTAACCCCCCCTCCCCCATAGTCCTATTGCTGCCCTCATTTAAAAACCATAACCATTGGGCGCGGAATACACGCTTTTCAAAATGCCAGCCAAGTCTATGGGTAAGTCCCGATTGGATATTTTGAAGAGGAAGTATGCAAAATATATGTGCGATTAGTGTTAACGGAAGGTTAAATTATCATGTTCGGTGAAACAGTATAGCTCTGGTTGTTGCGTGATCGTTATTGTTAAATATCGTTAGGTTCCAGGTGTCCGTTCTCCAACTCACCATGACAAACGGTCGTTTAAGTACTTTAAAAAAAAAGACTTAATATCTCAACTTCAACCTGCCCGCTCGGTTGTATCCGGAGCAGTTATCATCGGTAGTTACAAATCTAACTGCAACACGATACCCTGGCAATACAAATCATGCATGTTGGTAAAATTTGCGTGAGCACCATTTTGAACTTGGCGCAATGCACTGCGAAACAGTCGCACCAAAATACATTTGATTTAGATATCAAAGTGCCTATATCATATCATTATCGATTTAAACATATTTTATTTCAAAAACGGATCGGAAAACAGATATTTTTATTTATGCTCTGAAATATTTGCAAAATATATACTTTTGGTTTCGTATATTACACCCCCCCCCTATTGTCGGATTACTATCCTCATTTACTAACCATTGGCTGCAGAATCCACAATATTTTCAAAATGGCCACCAAGCATGTGAGTTAGTCCCGACTGGGGAATTTGAACAGGTAGTATCCAAAATAGAATTGCGATTAGTGTTAACGGAAGGCTAAGTGGTGGAATGAATGTAATGTACAATATATAATGAGATTTTTCCAGTGTGAGCATTACATAAAAATGTAAATACAACGCTTTGACGTTACCAGTATTTTGCGACGGTGCGCGCCAGAATAGGAATATTGTATCAGACACGGAAGCCCCCCCCCCCCCCCGGCTATGAATTAAGTAGCAACACTGGTCATAGCAACCAACAACCCCATTGAGTCAAAGATGAAGCTTAGTTGAGAAAATTGCCCAGATAGTGGATACGGGTTCGAAAATGCCGGCGCGCTTTTATATACATGTAATTGGTAGATATGGGATTAATCGGACACACTGATGCCTAGGATGCCAGATGAAGTTTGTGCCACAAAAAGTTCAGTCTCACAACAATAACAATGTAAATAATAAAAGAACAATCAAGCGAACAGAACGTTTTATACAGCAACTAATGGTTCTGAATAGCAATGACGAAACTTACGTGACGTCGTCAGGTTTTGTTTTGTTTTGTTTTTAATTCTTGTGATTATTATTTTTGTTTTTGAATGCAACTTTTTGAGTAAAAATTCCTCAATGAAACAGTTATGGAGTACCTGTTCAATTGCCATTAGATGAGATGACCAAAGTAAAACAATAAATTCAGCCAGGGGCATACGTGTAAATACATTGATGTGGATGCACATCAAAGTCTTCTGGACCCGCTGACCACTGAAACATAATGTTCAACTGTTTCCCTGCAAGTATGGGCTTATCACGGGAAATTGCATCTCTTGTTTTCTACGTCATAAACCAAGCAGAAAATGTGGTTTTTAGTAAAGCATCCGCGCAATGAATCTCCTTTGACCTTTAGTACAACATGCTTAAGACAAATCTAGCTTTGTAGTTCCATTATTGAATTTTGATCCCCATATACGGTCAGTACAAACACGTGTCCTCTGTGTGTTCAAAATCAGGTTACCAACGCGATGTGATATTGAATAACTGAGCCAAGGTAATGTTTCAGACAAGCAATCAGCCTTATGTGCGCCCGCATTGCCTCACACTTATCCGGCTTCCTGCTTTGTGAAGCTCCACAAACGGCCTCATGGTTGCTCACGTTTTCTGAATGGAACTTGGTATAATGCAAATCATGCAGTTGGTTAAGGATCCTCTTACGTGTTTGCTCAGCCAAAATGGCTTCATACAAAGCAGGATTTCTCCCCCATCGCCAAAGAAAAGTGAGTCAATGGTGAAACCGAAAACCGCCCGTGCTTCAATTCACAGCTTGTCCGAGAAACTGGTTTTTCTTCCGTGATATTTCGGCTTAATAAACACATCGAAAGGTAGTAGTATAACTAACATGTTTCAGTCCAAATATATAAGAGCGAAAGCACAAATTTTTTTTTATCAGCGCAAGATAATATGACTGAATATACGGTTTCATCTCAGAGCAAACAAAACCTAGTTACAATGGGGCCGTCCTTCATAAATACGATGTCCAAATCGATAGAAAAAAAAATTGCTGTTATTTGTATTTTTGTACGAAAAGAATCAAATGTTAGAATTAAGTGTTCTACAACTATGACAATCTACATAACCTGTCAAATGCAACAACAGCCAACCATAATTAAACGTGCCCCAAATATCAATACCATTATGATGTTGGCTTCTATTAATTGTTCTTTCACTCAGCGTGCAAGAATACAAATAGGCCCAGAAATGTTATCATAATTTATCCAAAGATATTCAGGAACTTGCTATGAATGAAACTTAAAAGTTGGTTAAATCTTGACAAAAATGGTTATGTAATCGCGGCCTTGCTACTCCGACCCCCTTGTGTTAAGGTTCATCAAAGATCCTTCAAAAGATACGGTCTTTCTTTTATCCAGCTGAAAATTCTGAAAATAACAGATTTTCTGGCATTCCCAGAAATTGAATAAACGTATAAATGTGTCCAACATTCCAGTGTACTAACGTCATATATATGTATATATTTATATACTATATATATATATAATATATATATGTATATATATATATATATATATATATATATATATATATATATATATATATATATATATATATATATATATGAAGTAGAAGCAAACTCAGTCCCAGTGATTGTAAAATAAACAGTTGCTAGATCACCTGTACAAACCAAGGGAAACCCTAACAAGGACTGCAACAATGAACATCCTGCACCCGAAACGTAAAATAAACTCCATGATGACACCTACTCCTCACTTTGAAAGTCTCCAAACAATTGAGCTCTATTTCACTGCCAACCCCGAGTCAATCTTTCAGCGTTATGTGTCATGTACGTAAAATTTGAAAAAATACTGTCAATTTTGAGTATTTTTTTAATATTGAGTGAATGTGCATTTAGGTATGCAGAAAAGAAGGAAAGTCATCAGCATTTATCCCAAAAACATGTTATCAAAACAATTTTTCTTCACAGGATTCTAAGTACTATTAGGCAAACCTTGTAACTGTCGTCGACCGCTGCTTGCTACTGACAGCCCTAGGGGGGTTTAACCTGACAGCAAACATGTAAGCCGAAAATGAATGAAAGTGAATATTAAAACAGAATGATGCCAAAAGATAAAATTAAGTAGCAAAACAGACAAGTCTAAAAACTGCATAATTATTATAACCAAACTTTCTAATAATCTTTGGATATTAACAGCAAAAATATAGGGCTAGTCAGAAAAGAATGAAAGTCATTTGTATTTAAGTCAAGAAAATGCAATGAAAATATAATGTTACTTATCCAGGTATCAAGTACAATGAGGCAAGATTGTAACTGTCGTAGGCCGTTGTTTGTTACCGATGGCCCCGGGGGGTTTAACCTAACAAAAGACAAGCTCGCCTAAAATGTCTGAAAGGTGAACATTAAAACAGAATGATGCCAAAAGATGAAATTAAGGAGCAAAACAGGCAAGTCTAAAATCTCTAAAATTATTAATGCCAAACTTTCGTACCATCTCTGGATATTTACAGCAACATTCGTAGAAATATTTGATCAAAAGTACATCTTTGAATCCTCTTGACTAAAGTTTATTGTGAATAAATTTGGTTTTAGTTGCAAAGTCCTGAAATTAAGAATAAATACGACCAAATCTCAAAATGGGTGACAAAAACATATTACATCCAATAGTTTCCGAAAGTTTACTATCCGGGAAAGGACAGTTAACTACTTCTAAGTTAAATTCATTTATTTTGTGATAGACTTTAATACAAAACCTGTCACTAGTGACCTGAATATCCAAGTCCAGAAACCAATCTCTGAAACCATGCGAATTGTTACCATCCAAAGGGTTTATCTTAAGCAATTTCACTGAAATTGTGTACATTACAGAAGCAATGTCATCAATATATCTTGCGTTGTTTGATACTTTTGCAGCCATTTAAAAGTCCCTTTTCATCAGTTTATCCATATACTTAAAGTCAAGCCAGGTTAAATATAAATCTACCAGTAACGGGGAGCAGTTGCTACCCATCTGAATGCCATTTATTTGTGAAAAAACAATGGTCCGCATTGAACAAATGTATTATCCGAAAGAAATTTTATAGCATCTATCAAAGTTTCAACAGTATAAGATTAAACGTTACCTTTTGAATATTTATTGTGTGACCAATATACTTTCTTTGAATATGAATTAATATTTATGTATGGTTTACCATTATGTTTATTATACAGTTTGCTTATCAATTCTGAAAGAGAACTTTTGACTTGATCTATGGGTAGATTTGTGTACAGTATAGAAAAAGCAAAACATTTGACATTTCTTGCTTTTATATCTTTGACTTTAGATAGATACTCGAAAGAATTGCTAATGCTCCATTATTTCACAGTTTCTAGAAATAGCATTATAGTATTAACTGAAATGATTCCTAATTACTGTTAAACACAATGTTACTTCTTTGGATAATTGTTTTGTTGTATATTTTGAAGCACCAGCTATGAATCTAGATTTTTTAAAGTAATTTGAGTATCCAGAAAAAAGTGGAATAGAGGAGTCCTCTTCAGAAATTTTGATATTGAAATTCCTTTTCATATCATCTGTATGTGTATCTATAAAATATTTAATGGACTGTTTGTGTAATTTATATACGTCATTTCCTCTTATATCTGAAATATTGTTTATACCAAGTTCATTTCTCAAAACATCCAGATAATACTTTTTGCAGATGATCCCAAAGTTGTTACCTGCCGTATCAATGTTAGTGACTACAAATCTTTCTTGTAGTTCTTTGACTGCTTTTGAAACTTTGCTCTTTTAGATTAACTGTATTGAAATTCTTAATGTGGGATTTGTAACGATAAATTCAATATCTAAAGACTCTTTTCAAGTTTGATAACCATCTTCCAAATTTCTGAAATTCCATTTTTCTTGCTTTGCCCGTTAGGCAGTAGGAACCAAATGCATCACATGTATCCTGAATTGTATATGTTCAACCTGGGACATATCCGAAATTTTGTACCTTTTTCATCGCTTCTTTTAAACTCGAAGTTTGTATTATATCCAAATTACCTGTAAATACATGTTTGTGGTATGCATCAACAAAATTAGAATATTTACAGTTAGACAGTCACAATTTTGATTCACTGCGACATCCCGAAGAGTAATTGAAGCCAGAAATTGCTTGAAATTCGTGATATTTTGTCCAAATTGTTGCCATATTTATAGGAAATAATGGGGGTATCTTTTATTTTGCATTCCTTGGGAATCATGTTACGCACAAATTTCAATTTGAAAAGAAACTGAATGTTCAGTAAATCAATAATTTTGTGTTTGACAGGAATGCTGCAAAACATTTGATCCAATTTTTTTTTATTAGTATCTGGTTTCCGAAAAGTTGCGGTGAAAGCACACACAATTTCACAAACATTTTGCGGAAATGTGTGTTCTGAATAAGTAAGACCCAAATATTCATTGATTCTTATTATGTCTCGAAATGATACCGCTTTAAGACCTATATGTAATTGATAAATGCCATTAGTGAAAGTCTGTAGTAAATTTTGGACAAGGTCATTTGTATCCACATTCCTAAATTTCCTGTTTTTCCATGATTTTCTTTTTGCGTGACTTCTTCTTCTTTTTTGAATGCCAGCCTGATTATTATTAAAAGGTGTGTGACTACTATCAAGAGTTGCAAAGTCCAATACCCTGACATCACAGAAGCCTAAAATTCTGACATTTTTTCACAAAAGTGTATACATATATTTATATATATATATATATATATATATATTTATATATATATACATATATATATATGTATATATAATGTATGTATGTATGTATGTATGTATTTGTTGCATCGACATGGCTGAAGTCTGTTTTTTTGCACAAATTTGCCAGGCAGCTTACAACAGACGGCAACTTGTAACAATTGCTAGTGTTAAAACCAGTCACTCATATTAATTTTGTCATTTGCCCAAATTAATTATTTGGTTTATCAGGTCATACAAACATGCAAAATACTTACATAATCTCTGTTGTGGTCTTTTGAGAGATTAACATGATTCACTCGTTTTGGAAATGTCACATCTGGATTGAACCCCCTCTTCGTGATAAGGCATTATCCTAATTGCTTGCAAATTGCATCTTACGTAAACGGATTCAAGGTACACGGGTTGAGCGTAATACATGTACCTTGCTACAGTGATAAGACCTCAATATACTCGATGGTTTTCCTTGTATATTATTAATATTTTCATGCACACAATCAATTTTCGAATTATATGCCTAGATTGGTGCAGCACCGATTAATTTATTACAGGTAGGGTAAATTGCTTGTCCTAGAAGAAGACGCCATATCAGCGACTTTTCTGCACAGCGGTCTTATTCAGAAAAAAAATCTGTCAATACACCACATGAACTACATCATGCGATCTGCAGTCAAATCGGGTTCTTCACTTTTAATTTGAATAATTTCTCTCAAAAATAATGGATGCGTGATACCACAAATTGGTTGTACGCAATATCTTTTTGCACGTTAAGTTATTATTACAGGTCTACGTCAAAGTCAACCACTAACGTACAAGACTTCAGATAGTTCACGTTTAGCTCAATCGATCTCATAATCACATGACGCAATCTTGGCCGTCAATCATGTCTGTACATCGTCAACTGTTTAACTGCGTGTTTCTGTGTATTAAGTTTCATGCCAACGGGCGTCTCACACATTTTCTTTACTCTTGTCGTGAGACCCATCAATTGATCTTGACACTCTATGTAATAATAGTATATGGAGCCCAGTCTCTATGTCATGAAGCGACTAACTGATGGAAATTGTAAAACGCCATTGCTTGCTGAGCCGACTCGCACCAACGGGCTGTTTATGAGATGTTTTCATTTGCAGTTCAGCTGACCTTAACCAAATATTAATAATAAATTTCGGTCGCATTTACATGTTCCTTCAGACCTGTGTTAGGAAGTCACTACCAATTACATTGGGCCTCTTTTTAACTACACTCCAAACCATATCTGCGGCATTTGAGGACTGAGCCAACAGCTTTTCTCGATGACCTATTGGTGTACAGTACAGCAAGAGTACCCAGAGGAAATCTGTTGACCCTGTCTAGTTTTTTTCAAAGACAACCATTGACTGAGTCAACAGGCCAGAGGAAATCTGTTGGCCCCGTTTTGTTTTGCTTTTTTTCAAAGCGAAACATTGACTGAGTCAACGCGTTTTGGGTGCAATGCACCCTAAGCGCCCTGAGGAAAGCTGTTGATCTTGACCGAGATTTATGGTTTCTGGAAGTATAGGCATGTTGGTGTATGAGCAAAAAGTTGGTTTACGAAGAGCATGAAGCTGGTATCGTTATAGCAAGAAGCCTACACGTTGGTTACAGTAATTCGAAGCACATCGAATTTGATCAAAATAGGCCATAGAAGAGTTAAGCTGGGAACTCATAAAACAGAAATCAGTTGCGTGACATCCCAGCAAGCCAAGAATTTAAATGCGAGACTTCATACTCGATTTCACCATTGATTCCTTTCTTTTATAGGGGATAGAGAGAGGCCCGTTGTGCATAAAACCATTCTGGATGAACAAACACGCCAGACGATCTTCACAAAGTATGATTTATAATATCCTAACTTGCAGTGCGAAAACGTGAGCAAACCTGCAGCTCAAATCACGTATCATTTTTGAAGGATCTACACAGAAGTAAGTCGAGTAGGTACACAAGGAAATACCAAGACATATGAGGATGATTGCTTTCTTGAAACATTATCTTCTCCCAGTTACCTAATATTTCGCCTCCTAATAACTGATTTAGAACCAATGCGGGACACTTGCTAATGCGAACCACATTCACCGAGATCATAATTCAATAACGAAACCACAAAGATGGTCTTGTGTTGTGGCATACAACACCAAAAGTTTAAAAGGAGTATAACCCTACGTGACAAAACCACATTGTCTGCCCACTGTAAATTTAAGAAAACAGTGAGTTATTATTTCATGCGCCGGTGGAAGTGACAGGGAAGCCTGTTATGGTAGTCACTATTTCCAGAAGGGAAGTGCATTCTGTGACCCAACATCAACTGAGTTTTATAAACGGGTGTGTCTAATGTTTTTTTGTTCTACAATTTCAACATAACCTAATGAACTGTCTGAGCATTGTACTTCCAAGATAGTCCACTGCCGACAGGGTTTGGACCCCATGAGGACAGAGAATGTTTAGCAGCCACAATACGATGAATTCTAAACGCTTGTATACAACGCGGTCATATCTGTGGTTTACTTTCTCTCACATTATGCGACCTTTTAATTGTGTTAATTACACAAAGCTCCCAATAATTTGTTTTACGAAACTACGTTACAGCTCGTAGAGTTGCATTATCAGTGATGTATGGTGAGTATTACCATAAGACCTGTTTGGTGGGGAACAACATCATTATCACGTCTGAGACTTGCAATTTGCGACATTACAAATAAATCTGTCACAGACAAAAATGGGTTGTAGCCATTAGCACATCATTCCTCTCTTATTGGCCACATGCTGGGATTACCAAAGATCCTGAGATCTATGTAATTCTCAACGTGATAAGATTGTTACCATGCGTGCACTATGTAGCATTGTGACGAAGCACAACGGGCTGTAATTTTAGATGCTGTGTCCAATGTGCTTCCTGTGAGCCGTAGTCACGAAAGCACATGTACATGTATCCATCCCTTGAGCCATACTACTTTCAAAGCGTACATTTAAGATGTGAAAAACATTATAGCGTGTGTACATAGGCATGACAGATCTGAAACGGGACGAAAAGATCCAGAACAATTTTGAAGTATATACAGTATGAACTTAGAAAAATGTAAAAACTGAATTGATGGCGGCGTGTCTGCTTCTGGATGTAAGATCAATATTTTGTTTCGAAATGCAAAACGACGAATTTTTGAAACGATGTAACAACTGTCAAGTAAACTTATTCAGCCTTTTTGTTAGCTCATTGCAGGTTCCTGCTATTTCTTTGCGATTTTGGAGCACTCACTGAGCACTTAAACACACTAAACGCCCGCTGAAATCGTTGTACATGTAATGGAGCTTATGGCGATTTAAGCTGAAGAGACACAGCGGGATTGATTGCAGTAATATTCTGCATTTCCTTTTTAATCTACATATTATTGTGTGTCTCTCCGCGTCTGGAGAACCCATTGTTATTACTAATTTTTGTACTATAGGGTAATCCAGTATAAATATATTATGTTTAAATTAAACTAAATCATGTCAATTTTAATGATAAAGTTTGCATTGATGGCTCCGTTTCAACAGTTGCTGACCTCCCCTTTTGTGTCTCAATGAGCTTTTCAAATGCGTTTGTAATGAAATGTAAAGACTTTTACAGCATTTGTGTATGCGTGGGTATGTGTGAAAAAAAATCCACGCCGAAATTCTGGATCCTAAGAATAGAGTGAAGTTTTAGAAGGGAGAAGCCAATAATATTCTTAATCCATTTGGTTTATAATTTAAACACGGTAGCGCCAGTTCACAATCATGTTGATCTAACGTTCCTTTAAGAATGTTTGCAAAGTCCTCCCCAATGACAATATATTATCAATTTTAGCTTCATTTCATCGACCTAAATCTTGATTCAAATGTGGTCTTGCAGAGATGAAATATCATCTCGCTTTGTGGGTGTCCTGAATCACATCTGCACTGACCACATAGCTAGATCTGTGATAACTGCACAAGGGAGAGATCCTGAGCTTATTACGGACACAACCTTGGCATGACGCCTCAGTGGGTAAAGCCCGTTAAAAACTATGCAGATGTAACCATGCACAATGATAACTTTCGAAATGTGAGAATCGGCTTTGTGCAAAGATATTAGTGAAATTCCCAGCACCTAATAATGGGAAAAAACACAGAATTCATAAAATTTACACAGTCGCACTCTCGTACAATCATCCCACATAATGTATATGCAGCGCGGTAGCGGTGTGCAACAATGCTAAAACACTTATCATCAACAAGGTTGACATCCTTATGATATCCCAACGGGGAGACAGTCTTGGTAAATGGATTGAGAGGCAGTACAATTGCGATATAAAAATTTAACTATATCATCACGTTATATACATTTCAGTGCCTTCTGCCGATGCAGTGAAAATTCAATGGAATGCAAGCGTTGCAAGCCGTTTTGCGGCTCTTGGATACCGTGCTGTCTAGATTAATATAATGTTTGATTTGTGGAGTGGTAGTCTCAGCCAGAAAACTATTACGAAAATACCCTTGACAGACCAAATACTTTGGAGTGAAATTGGACTTGTAAAGAAGGATTATGATGTCGTGTAAAGAACAAACCATCAAGGTCTTGTTTCCAGCAAAAATTGTTTTCTGCCATGTGCAAATGGATTAAATCAAAAGTAAAATACAAAATGCTGTGTCTCAGCTTTGTCCCTGACAAATAAATTGCATGTCACGGTTTATCTTAGCTGCTCAAAAATGAGCCATATGTGACCGTTTGCTTTATCTTTGTTTTGCGAGTAAGGTCTGTGTGATGGTTTATATCCTTGCAAACGAACCATGTGTGACGGTTAACGGAAGCCGTGCATGAAGCCTTACCTTGTTCCCAGCGAGTGACTAACATGTGAAGGTCGACATTAGCTGTTCTTTGTTGTGAAGCATATTGTATTTTAAGTGAATTTTTCGGTGTGCGGTGTCAGCGCACCTTTCTTTCACACGAAATCGATGTTAAGCACATTAAATAGCATTTCTTATGATAATTGATAAGCTAACTTACCATTTTACAAGTGACTGTTAAAACTATAATGAATAAATATCGCACAAAACTAAACTTAAACACCAACACCAAACAGTATTTCTTTTGAGAATCGGTACGTAAACTTATCACTTAGCAATTAACTGTTAAAGCTATTGTGAGTAACTGCCATACAAAACTGATGTTAAACAAACCAAACAGTATTCCTTTTGATAATAGGTAAGTACATTTATCCCTTGGTAATCATTTGTTAAAACTATAATGAATAACTACCGCACATCACAAATGTTAAGCACACAAAACAGTAGTCCTCTTGATAATCTGTAAGTTACTCGCTAATTAACTGTTAAAACTATAATGAAGCACCAATCCCCCACTCCTGTCCCCCCCAAAAAGTTAAAGGTGAAGAGAAATTTGTCTCATATTAATTGCTACGTAATATGTATACTGTGCATATCTTTTTCACCAATTTAGGAACATATCAGTTATTATTCACATATTCGTCCATCCATAACTCACTGGCCATTAAACCGAACAGAAAGACTGATTAAACCTGCCAAATGTACTACATCATCGTCCGCAAGAATAAATGGTACAGTTGAGTTAGCTGAGCTTATATCAAAATTGTGTTTGGAATTGATTTCGTCAAACTGGCTCAATATTCCACCGTCTTTCCATTTCTCTTGATTTATGAAAGGTTGTAATAAGCACGGTAAATTTGGGGGTGTTCTGTCTATATGCCAAGGGATAATGATACATTTGACAAACGTGACGAAGTTAGTTTAATATGTTTGTCTATGATCAATCAACTTTTTTTATTACATTTTCAGCCATCAGTCAGGAAGATCTCTTACTTAAGAATCGATTGATTTCCTTTGATTTTTGGGGGTACGCTGGAAATCGCGACATACTGTATAAGTGGATATATTCCCGAGGCATTTAATTTCCCGAATTTTTCCGAATGGAGCCCCTCGGGAAAATTAATTCTGGGAAATTATTGGCGATTGTACTTGGCTACAGACTGTTGCAGGCAGTTGTGAGTTGGGACACCCTTGACGCTGCCTGCGTAAACAATCATGCAACAAACCGTGACCACATGGTCTAAATCGTTAGCAGTATAATAAAGAAAAACGAAAAGATATGGATTTTAAAAATGTAATGAAAAATATAATAATAGCCTGTAACGGTCATCTTCGATTGTCTTTCATTATGCTGCTGTAAGTAGGATTGATATTCCATGGCATTAAGTTTCTTTAATTGGTAGTTTTAATTAAACAAATGCGGGTTAAATATACTCTGTCCCCTATCAGGGTATAAAAAGCATCAACATTTAAATTGAAGTTTTTGTTTTGTCTGTCTGTTTTGTTGTTTTGTTTTCGGTTTTCTTTTGTTTGTTTGTTTTTTATTTGGGGGGGTGGTGGTTTTGGGGGTATTTTTGTTTGTTTTATATTTTGTTTTGTTTTCCTAGTTTCTCTAATTGTTTTGGAACAGTAACAGACAATACATACGATCTGAAAATGGTGCTCATACAGCGAATCCTGACAAATCTTAATACATTCATAAGAGAGCTCTTATACTTTATGTTAAATTAAAAAACATCTCACATACCGTCTGTTTTTGCAAGGTTTGACTTCTTTTCTTATCACAATGCAACATAATAGGTGTATTTATGCCCCCTGAACTAAAAATGTGGTAGCAATATTAAAATATTTTATGATTTTAAGCAGCGTGGTAACATAGCATACATGGTCTGACATTGCCGACCATGAAAAATTACACACAGCATGGTTCTTGAAAGAAAGGATAACAAGGTGGTCAGGATGCAACTTTCCCATCACATTATATCTTCTGGTTTGGAGACTATCACTGGCTATCCGTTTTAAGTGCTATTTGCATTATCTGCATTATCACTGGCACATGCCTCTGAAAAATTTCGTGACTTTTTCGATTTGAAGAATCCCTTATATATCCTGCTGGATACATTCAATCATCCCGATAGTGCATGGCGTCAGATAAGTAGCGGTATTCACCCACAGTTTCCCTGGAGACAGAGTACACTTACAACGGCCCTATATTTACTTCGTTGCAGCAAAGAGTGCTTACGCAAACTTGATGATTGTTTTGCGCGGAAACATTATCTAGAAAGCCTACATAACCAGTCAAGATTCAAATCTACTGTCAACTCTACATCGCAGACAAAACTTGGACTTGCGAATACCTAACTGGAATAACACTTCAGGAAAATCTTTTTAAAAAAAATGTTTGAATACTTTGCTAATTGCAACTGCATTACACAGACAATAAATAAGATGAAATAATGCATGAAATAATAAAGTAACTGACTGTAGACATAATATATATATACATACATATATATATATATATACATACATATATATATATATATACATATATATATATACATATATATATATATATATATATATATATATATATATATATATATATATATATATATATATATATATATATATATATATATATATATATATATATATATAGTTTTGGTGCAATGATACGATCTGGTATTTTTGGTAAGATATTCTATCAGGAAAATACAACACTGGTCCATCTAGTTGCACTTCATATGTATACTGTCTAAAATTTCAAAATTTTAAACCACAAATAATAAATTTGAATGGCCTTACTACTAAATGCTATGTCTGCCGGCCCACGCTGTGTATGCAAACATTTCATGTCTAAATGTCAAGCAATTACCGGATAGCAAATCTGCTGTGCTCTGGGAGTCTATTTCATAAAATAACTATTTTTAGGTTTTAGATTTTGATGTTCATCTGATTTATGGTTATAAGCATCTTGCTCGTTCCATTAATCACAACTCAAAGAATAATAGCTGTTTACATATAATGTTCCATTTTTTGTCACAATTTGAGTATATATATACAGATCTTATTGGTTTGTGTTGCAAAGGTTCTCGCCTGTCAATTAATATCGTGCATGTTATTCAGCCCAGTGACATAAACCTCACAATATAGCACGACTGATACTGAGTCCAGACGCAAGGTAGCGCTCATAAAATTGTATGCACCGACGAACGAAAAAAGGACAGTCACAACAGCATATGATTGCGATAAAACAGCTTCCATTAAAAGTTGATCCCGTGGATTAAGTAAAATATTTGAAGTGACGAATGCTTTGATTCAATAAAATATGCAAAAATTAATCATTAAATGGCTTCCTGCGCAGATCGTTCTCATTATTCGACAAGAATCGAGGTCACGAAATGAAGTCACAAAAATGATTGCTCCCTTCTATTCTGTCTCTTTTATCTGTCTGTCTGTCTCTTTCTCTCATATAAATATATATATATATATATATATATATATATATATAATATATATATGAATATATGTATATATATATATATAAAGAGAGAGAGAGAGAGAGAGAGAGAGATTGATGGATGGCATATCAACATGTCAACCATACAGCCACATTTATTCTATGTTGAAGACAAACATATGTAATTCTTCGTGCCATTCCATTTATGGCCCATAAACAGGCGAATCATTATTAAACCTTTCCTCGCCTATTCCGCTATAGGTTCTGTTTATTCGAATGATTGCAATCATATACAGGTACAACTGATGAAGTAGCCTTCATCTTGTGTCCCAGACAAAAGCATAGACTTCAAACTAATCATGGGTAAAATATTTCTGAGCTTTCCCGTTGCAATACATAACTCGGCTGAAATCCCCACGGCAATTTGAATGCACATAAATTGAGTTAAAGATCTCCAGATAAAGTGATTATTGGAACCATACAGATGGAGGACCCTCTTTCCATTGATTAGAAGAGGAACGTTAGCTTCGTGAAATATTGTTCCCAGATCCACGTAGACTAGGTATGAACATTTTATAGCCACCGGAGTAAGCGCACTTCTCTGTGTTTCATGATATATGCGAGGTTGCGTAGAACTCGCGCTGCAAGACGAATCATTACTGGACGGCGACGACAGAACAACGATATCAATTTGATTCTTCATTGTCTAATAGATAGGTTTCAGAGCAGAAACATCCCGAGGTGTAATTAAATTGTAATCTGGTATTCATTCACACAAGGGAACCCTTATACCTTACAAACTTTTTAAATCTGCTAGACATAAAATGGTGTTTTCCCCCCAGTGGAGACACAAAGAATTGCTTTGAAGGTTATGCATGACGCGTCCTTAAACAGGCGCGGGAGCTGCAGCCAACCAAGTAGACGTACATAACCATATGCAAATGGACGTAGACAGGCCAGTTGCTTCATAAAGCAGGAGACACGTTGCACATTTTCTCATTTTAAGCACAACTACTGTTGAATTTGTTGTGTGTAAATCAGTCATTTTTGAAAATGGCAGTCAGGCTTTCCAAAGAGTTTTCAGTCGGTGACTGGAGGTATGAGAAAATGTGAAAAGGAAGCTAAACCCCGGAACTCGGAGAGAAAATATTTGTCCAATTGTTCCCCTAGTACACCGACTCCACCGACTGTTTGTACACACATAATTCTGGTACATACTTTCGTAGTTTTGCAGTGGAACTAATAGGATGTATTCATATTTATATGCGGTCCTACTCTAACACCTATTGAACGAAAGAGGGCGCCACCTGCATCAGGGCAGATTCGTGTATTTAGCATGGTCAAAAGTACTTTCTCAATAAAATAAACAACACGAACACATAATAATCGTAAGAAAATGTTTTATCATACATTTGAAACATAAAGGATGCCTAAATTGATTTGAAATGAGCTCTCTTTTGGTTGAAAAGGTGTTATTTATGGATGTTTATTTAGTTTATAATACAAATCTGCCCTGATCATGGTGGAAGCATCAGTCTGTTGCCCCGGCAACGCAGGAAGTGAGCAGGATAGCAGTTAAGTGTGACTGGCCTATTCTGCAGCAAAATGAAAAAAAAAAAAAAGGACAAAAACAGTCCTTTTTGACCTCCGCGGCATTCCATATAATAACAATGCATGCTTTGGTTAACTTTTTTAACATTCTGAACGTATGTCAGACAGTTGGAAAAGTCCGAATGTCAAATGTGTTTGTAGAGACCCCATTTCACAGTTCATATTAACACAAGACGTGAATGATTTCCATAGAATAGATCAACTATCGCCGCAAAATGTTCATCCTGCACTCCGCAAAATGTTCATAATGCACAGTATATGCAGCTCGTTAGCGTAAAACTTGATCCCTCATTGACAACCTCGTTGTTTACTAACTTATATCATTCGACCAGGGTGCTACGTTTACTCCCTTCGTGTTTTGTGTGTTTTGTTGTGCTTTAAAATGCCAATCATTTTCAATCGCATATTTTTTATGTCACACACAAAGAGACACACAGAAGAAAAGCCGGCCGACCATGGGGTATCATTTTTTTTCAAACTATGTACGGCCAATGAAAGCATGTTGTAGGTTTGTGTCTTCAATTGCTGTTAAGCTTGGCGTGCTTCCTCGCGTAAACATATGGTGCAGGTATTAAGCCCTTGCTGACTTCACCGTTTGGCATGTACCTTGGTTTTTCAGGTGTACCGTGCACGTGACGTAGAATTTGCAGTTACCCGATGGTATTACAAGCTTTTTAGCTCGATCCAAATGTTATGCATGCATAATAAACTTATTCTAATTTCGGATAAATTTCTTTGAGTACAGAAATGATGTCCATTTGATAAGCATATAATGTTTTGAATTAAGGATAGTAGTCATTTGTGGGGCTTAAGTTGTAAAAACCGTACAGAAAGGACACCCAACCCGCCAGTCTGCAGATATTTGCATATAAAAAGGAGTGACGCCCAATGAAATCAGCGAGGAGCTAATGTCAACATTTGCAAATCAAGTACCTTTATGTGCTATTGAGGGAAAGGCTTGTACTGAATATAAATGTGGTAAGGCGTTGAACGTGAACCTAGGTACGGCCTTTCAAAGGACGCCATATCCGAAGTCAAAGTTCATATTGCCTCAAAATATATACTTAAAGATGGCTTATCGATCGCTCATAACGTTTCAACCAGTTTTGGGTCAGCACAAACGATAACCATTGAAATTCTGGTCAGGAGCAAGCTGTAAGCGAGATAGGTTCAGAGAGGGCTGATCTTTAACCCGAAGAAAGCACAATTGATATTTGCAACGACCCGTTGTCATATTTCCAGAAAGACCCATAAAAGCCTGCTTGCCACACTCTAACCTAATATAAACTTGCAGTCAATTTTTTTATTCAAAACTTAAACTTCGGAAACAAATTCATGTGCTGCCAAACATTGGCTTTTTGTCTCAAAATTCGTTCAACCACGTTTGGTCAGTCCGTCAAAGTATCGAACAGTATTTTTTTATTGTATCAAAGAGAAATTATCTTGTGCGTGACCAAATTGTAACTGAAGCCTTCCATGCTGCCAAATAGTGTGAATGGATGAGAAGGATTGGATTGAGAGGGTGGACACAGCAAATCACCCGAAACTTTGAGACAAACAGGGCTTCTACTGAACTAAAAAAGTCTGCCCAGGCGGCTTTGACATGTATGAGAAAACATGGCTTCACGAGCGGTCACAAGCCACGGACCTGTTTGTTCCATTATAATTCCCTGCAGTTGTAAACTACGTTTCATACGTGAACATTTCGAATTGATAATCAATTGAAAACTTATGCGATGGGCGTTCCTCAATGCAGAAAGCAGGAGCTTCTTCAGTGTGGAATACCCCAAACCCAGCGCATATTACTCTCAGGAAACAAATTTTGAAAAACAATATCATTCTTACCTATATGCCGAGTACCTTTCTGGATCGGATTACGAAACATTTTTGTTGCATTACTGAGTCCCTGCTTTAGCCTTTATTCATTCCCAAATAGTTATAATATGCATGACCAGTTACCCCATCTGTTTGGATATTTTAAACGCGATATGGATGCAGTGCTCAAGTATTAAAGGTTGCATAACAATGTCAACTGACTTTAGGATGACGATTGTAAGTCACTGATACATATCTATACACATAGGTTGGTAGGAATTCAAAAAGTACGGATACCAGGGCCCACCAATTCGCATGCCACTAGCCATGATGGTGAAAAACTTCCAATCAAAACGAGCAACAATTTGGAACAGAACTGTCCCCGGCCACAACCAAAAACTTTTGCTTCATGATGCAAAATTCAAGTGGATGGACAAGCGGGTCAGAAGGAGGGTAACCAAACTCGCAAAGGAATTCAATCACACTGGTGACAAGGTTGTTAAATGATGATTCTCTGCTATACAACGCAGTTCCTGCCCACATTTACATAGAAAATTATGGAAGTTCGTATTTTTTGTTGCTTCCGACATTCGACTGTTAACATCATGTGGTGAATGAATGAACTTACTGGAAATTGTAAGCTCTTCACACTAGACGATAGATAATTTGGATCCAAAATAAGCTCACAGATATATATATATATATATATATATATAAGGATTGGTTAATACATACGACCTCGCATAATATGTGAGAAATGTTACATCCGACCCTTTATTTGGAGTGGGCTGCACTTTTTATAGGCCCTATGATATGCTCATGGATAGTTAGCGGTCACTCATCAACTTTGAATTACGGACTGCTCAAACAATAGCTTACCTGTTTGTCATGTAAGGCTTTCTCGTGTTGCATCATATGATAGAACTGACATTTATAACACGGTGCGTGTAAATTTGCTACTTTTGCACCGCGCCCGACTCCCGTCCACAGCACCACAGACACAAGGAACGACCACGCTGACAACTCCAGATGCATACCGCCACAGTCGTGTGGAGGATTCCGCAATATTAGACTCCACCTATCCTTTCTGCTTTTTAAACACACGACAATCCACGCCTGGATGGTGGCATCATCCTCCAGGATGGACCACATCTAATTTGTGAACGTTACGTGCATGTAGCTAACGAACCATAGTCTGTATACTAGCCCCGTCTGTTCACGTGTTCGTATGTAACCGATGACACAGTCACAAATCAATAACAGAGGAAGTATAAATTTCCATTTCCCTTTGGCTCTTCTCTGTGATTCCCGTTAATCACCATGTCGTCTGCTGTGAAATAGTTCTTGGGCGTGCTGAACGAGAAGAGTGCCGGCAGTTGTATCAGTTACAAATGACGTCATTGCATTGTCTATCCTATCAACTGTGGATGTCAAACCATCTGATCAGTTATCGTATGTTCCTTACATTGCACTTCTGTAGAGGATGCTGGACAAACCTTTTTATAGAGGATGCTGGACAAAGCTTTTTATTCCCTTTAAATGTTACCTTTAGGTTCTGCAGAAAAGGAAAAAGAAGGATGACAAGATACAGTGTAGTATAGATGAACAGATAACTTAAACATCTTAGTTATGTTACAGATGACAATGTCATTACTGTGTTGGTTGCAGTGTAGCATTATGATAGTTAATAAAATAGATATTAGAGGGCAGCACAGACTTCCCGATCAGTTAAACTGATTACGCACTATTAGAGGTGCATTAGGTCAGATCCATTCAACCAAGCTAACACGATTTATATCACGGAATTTATTATGGCAATGGAGTTGCTCCTATTTTACGTTGGAAAGCAAATACTAGGAGAAAAAAAAACAATGCTATAGTGGATACGATTGACTAATCTAACCATAAATGACTGGGTATCATAATGTTATTTGCATATTGGTCGGAGGACGGTAAACTAAAGATATAATAAATAATAATCCGTTGATGTATTTGGCGCTCATGTTTCTTCTTAGCACCGGCTTTTTTGAGGGTTTTATTTTTCTTCTCAAGTTTACTTTTGATAATTTCTGATCCAATATACAAGATAGGTATTTTTGGAATACATATTTACACGTTTTGGTGCTTTTAAAGTTTAACATGCCAAATGCTTGTGCAATGCAAAACTTCTAAAAAAAAAAAAAAAAAAAAAAAAAAAGAAAGAAAAAAAAAGAAAAAGAAAGAAGAAGCCTCATACTCATCGGGATCCTCACTGAAAAAATATCACTAAATGTAGAATAAACTCTTCTCATTAAAACAATTGCCTGTTGTTTTCAACAAAGTAACGCATCTGTATTGCTCGGAGAAGGTCAAGGAAATGGGTTCTATTGGCACATTTATTCATCAGACTAGTCCGAACATTCCTATCGTAGCTCAGGCAAAGTTGAAGGTCTGAGTACCTGATCGTCGGTTGGGCAGGGAAATAAAATATTAAGGATATTTATTTTACCTACTGAGAAAAAAAATCCCGGCAGTGATATATCGGCTGAGAAAAAATATATAATTTGTGAAGATATCTCATTTAAAAATCCCCAGACCCGTTTGGGGGGGGGGGGGGGGGGAGGCATGATCAATTCAAGGTGTTTATGCCATAGTGAATTCTTGTGACTGAAGTCACGAACATCATAGTTATGTATGACATACAGTCGATAGAAGAAGTTTGACTATATAATGGAGGAAACAAAAAACTTGTCAAAAGTCAAATATTTGAATCCTAAGATATCCACTAATGTATTTTGTAAAGGATGCCAGCACAACATTACTATACATGTTACTCTCGCTGAAATCGAAATATTATGTACGTATATATATATATATATATATATATATATATATATATATATATATATATATATATATATATATATATATATATATAGTGTGTGTGTGTGTGTGTGTGTGTGTGTGTGTGTGTGTGTGTGTGTGTGTGTGTGTGTGTAGGGGGGTTGGGGGGGCGTGTGGATCTGATCAGGCATTATCCATTTTTCCAGTTGGACATTCCTTACAGGTCGACATAAATTTATCGTATTTTTCACTTTGTGAACATTATGCGTGTTTCTGTATCCAGGCTTGTACATAAGAATGGTGACAAAATTGACTTTGTTAATGCGGCATAATTGTATACTAGGTATTAGAACGCACAATTGAGATTCTTAACGCGGCATAAAAGTATACAGCTTCGAATCGTATGTGCGTTCGTAGAAGTATACGTATACTATACTTATACGAGCGCACTCATACGAGCGCACACACATAAACACAATATACCATTTATGTCCATCTCATCCGAAAAGCAAATTAATTTAGGCAGCGCTAAAATATAAAACCTGTTTTCTTCCATAAGGGCCAAATTCAGTACGGGAGATGCACATTCATTTCCCCCAAAATTCTAACCCTATCACTGGGCAACGGTTTGGATACTGGCGTACTGTCGGAACACCAGCAGGGTTGGTAACATTATGTCAAAATAAAGAATACTCATGTCAAACATAGGACCTCATATGATATGAAGCACAGTGCGGGTCATGAGAACATGACTCTGATTTTCAAACAGTTAAGTATATCTAGGTTGGAAGTTTGGCAAGAGCAATATGTTTTGCCATGTTTGATATAGGGATCTGCGAACTTCCTTCTTGAATGACTCTAGCTAAATCAGCACTTACGCTGATATGAACGTGCGGCATTTACTCTCGGCCTCGTCTCTCCCTCTTCAAAGGCATAGTGATCACAGGGATAAATGGGGTCATGCACGTCTCTATCAATGTAAAAATGTTTTATCGTCATATGGTTGTGGATCAATGCTGCTTACATGAGGTTTTATTTCGACACACCAATACAAAGGCCAAGGCCTCGTTTATAGATATTGCGGTCCAAAATATTAGAGCTCTGTTTCTTGTGCCTTGGATAAACTTTCCATGGTGCTGTTTTTATGGAACACTCGGTCAGATGAAAATACAAATAGTGCAGTCTGTAACATACTAAATAATTATATATTTTCATCATCTTACATACACACATATTCTGCTCATCTGATTTGTTTGACTGTTAAATTTGATCAAAAATATTTGAGTGACAATATTTTTGAGAATTTACTTTACAGTGTGCACTCTCGTAAAGTCTATAGCATACCCGTTGAATATCCGTATGGGGTTACAAAGGCTTAAATGTCAGTCCATGGAAGACTGTTATCTATTGGATCTTATAACAGTCTTCCCAAGCATATGCAATCATGATCACGTTTTGTAATTCATGCGTGCTTCCTAAGGCCTCACGTGGCTTCATGGTGTTTAAAAGCAAGCATTTGGATGGATAAATACAGATAGAAAACGATACATAAACTACTTATAATGTTGAAGATGAATGGAAAGGAACAGTTAATTCAAATGATCAGAACAGTATTATATTTTTCTTTTTGGATATCAGTGAGCGGTTTATCCCTAATTGGACTATGTAGGTCAAACCCCGCCTCGTTCTGGTTTCAGTTGAGGCTGTTGTTTCCTTTGTGGCGTGTGGATAGTATGGCGTCTCATAGCTGCTCACACATGGTCACTTTCAACTGCCAGAATTCACTGTCCAGGTTCTCCCTATCATTTCCCATTTGTGTGTATAATGTTGCCAAAGAACAGTTCTGTCAAATGAACAAATTGTCTGGATAAGAATTCCAGTGTAATTAGACATGTGGGGGATCTACCAAGACAGACTCAGTCTGGGAGGGGCCTTCCCATGCCTTTGAATTAGGTTACAGGCGGGTCCATTGCTCGTACATCAAATTTGTCACCTCTGATTGACAGGTCATTTCCTTAGCTTTCTGCAGATATATATATGTATAGGGGTTAGATCACAAGCAAACGTACAGGATTGGCTGCAAGTGGGGCATGTCAGATCACCCGGCCAACCTTGATTGATGAATGACAAGCGTCTCCAGGACCCCAGTCACTTAGAGACTGTTTATTGATACAGATTAGAGCTATCTGGTGTCACTTGGGTGTAAATTGGTTCATTTCAAGTGAAAACATACGTTTCCTGGTGGAATTTTGGTACTACAGAGGAGCCGCTGATGACAAGGGAGAGGTCACTTACTAATTAAGTTACTGCCGGGTCCACTGCACAAAGACACATATTTTCCTTTTCATGTCCTTCTGGATGTCTTGTCAAAACAAACCATGTCAAACTTTGAGCTCTAATTTGTGCCATTAAGCCAGAAACAAAGATTTTGTTTGCATCACTGTCTGTGATCAACAACCATCACCAGAGGCCATATAGGTCACGTGACCACCATAGCGCCTGCTCATTGGTTGCTGGCCAACTCCTGTCGTCTGCTGTAGGTACAAGCATGATGAGAAAGTGTTTGAAGTACCATAAAGTTTGTGTTGTGGTAATTTCTTAATTCTGACAGGAAATACCAAATGAAAGTATGCAGGAACCTTCAGAACAGTCCATGCTTACAGCTTTTGAGGGAATATATGTGAAATTCAGGATAAAAAGTCAGATTTTCTTTAATTTGGTGTGGTGAATATATTACAAAATTCTTGCCATTCATTCAAGATTATGTCTTAATTTGTGAATTTACAATGAAACTCAATTGCTTCATCATTCATAATATTGCTGAAAACAAATAAACAAACTAACTAACCTGTACCTCCCTTCAATATAATGAATATGACAATGCTGACAGTGACTGTTCCTTGTCATTTTGTGGAAATTTCATGAGACACATCCACCTCTGTACATCATTTTGAATCTTACACTTTTGTCAAAGTCAAGATGCGTGTGAGATGGGTAATTTTTGTGCCTTTATTTGTCACATTTGTTTACATACATTATATGACAACGCTTTTATGGACAAGGCAGATAGACAATGATATTAACACTGACCTTATTCAGGTATGTGTAGCTGCTATCCTGGGAATGCAGGCTACAACTCCCAACTCTAAAAGTGGTGTATCTGATCAACATTGGCAAACAAACTTTGTAACTTTTAAGAAAAGTACATGTTAATTCATGACAAAGTATTGCAATCCCATGCGTTAGGGCAATAGCCTATGTGCTATGTGTGAGTGCAGTGTCCACTCTAGCAGATTCCACTGCCAGCACCCCGTGTCATGTTGCTCAAGTGAAAGCGAGGCCAGCCTTATCTTGAGCTGGGGTATCAATTACAAATATCCCACATAAACTGCTCACTGTATGATAGCTTGTGTGAGGAGATATCTAAACAGGGGCGACCGGGCACAAAACTGTCCAAGTGAAGCAAATATGCTGCTGTGGATCTGAATTGCAGGGGG
Organism: Hermodice carunculata; assembly: GCA_964020975.1. NCBI lineage: Eukaryota > Metazoa > Annelida > Polychaeta > Eunicida > Amphinomidae > Hermodice > Hermodice carunculata. The sequence goes on along the minus strand of OZ026625.1, from coordinate 7,856,154 downwards.
CTGTTTTAGATTACGCGATCTAACGCAGCTCGATAAACGTTGTCTTTCTGTAGACTGAAGGAGAACGGAATATGATACCCTTTCCTACTTTACATTTTTACCGCTAGGCTATTCTGTAGGCCTATCCCTTTACGATTCCAATCATAGAAGGAGTTTCGTGAATTGCTGCCAATATTTCTCTTTTGAGAGCATTTTCCTCACTTTATGTGTCTTGTGTCTTTTGGTTTTTCTTTTTTATTCTTTTATTTTTCGTCTTTATTATCTTTCTTTTGTTGCAACGAGTCACCCTTAAGTTAGTTAGACTTTGGACTTGTGTATCTTACGGTTGATATCAACGTTCGTCACAAGAGTGGTGTTACAGACTTCACAACTCATTCTGGCGTAATTGCAGGCGCATTCGCGGTTTGAGATTTATCCTTTGGTCAAGGGCAATCACGAGCCAGTGGATGCCCTGTTATGACTCCTGGGAGGGTTGTAAAGTCTATTCTGTTATATCTTGAGGTGATATGCTGACAATGTTGCCTATTTTGCCGGTCCTTCCCAACATACGAAGCCACAGGCATGCATACATAGTTCAACAGGGTCGTAGGTGAAATTCGAGTTTGTGGACATCTGCTAATAACCTGCAACCCTGATTTCCGATTGTAAGAAAGCCCTTAGCGACAAAACAAACATAATAGAACACATCTTCACATACTATTTTGAACGTCTGCTTTCATATCCAAGTTTGCCTGGGTGCAAGGTCTCCCAACGTTTTTGTATGAGCATACCGGTGTTTATAAAGGATGACGCAGGCACTCAAGTTTTCCAAGGTTATGTTCTGTGTTATAAATTGCGAGATCACACCATTATCTAAACCGAGCAGAAACGATGCTCTGTACAATAAATACCCAGCGACTATTGAATAATTTCAAACTATGTTTACGTCGCACCATGGCCATCTGTCGTAAGCAACGAAGTGCTATACATACAGTGTTTTTTTATGGTAACCTGCCCACTGTTTGTTGCAAGAAGTCCACAAAGAAAACATTTTGCGCTATAGGCCTTTAGAATGTTTGCAGAAGGACGCGAGTGCTTTGCCGACATTACTCCAGATACAGGATTTTAAATGATATAAAACATAACTCATCATCAACATATGTAGCTCATTACTCCGCCCCCCCCCAAAAAAAAATATCCAATCAGATCTATGTTAAACCCAAGAAAACCACCATATAACGCCGAAGTATCCGACTGCAAATTTTGCTGTTAAAAATACAAAAAATGACGCAGCTTCGCTTCGTGAATATTGTCTGCTTCTTTCTTTCAGAAATGATTCAGGTGATTATTCAACAGATTTTATCGGCGCATCCTGCCCAAAATAGCGTGCTGTTGACATGCACCAATTTTTCACATACTAAAAGCTAGCACAGAAACGAGAGTCATTAAGCAAACCGGTTTCAAGCCAGGAGTGAAATTTGTTTCTTCACATTGGTATTGGAAGATGAATGTTGATGCTATGGTAACTCTGGAATTTCTTTGTTGTCATTGTTAGGTTTGAAATTTTTGAATCTGGTTCATGTTTTTCTGTACTATTTGAGTATCAGAATAAGTTCTGCAACTGGATGATACTATATATTATTATTATTATTATTATTATTATTATTATTATTATTATTATTATTATTATTATTATTATTATTATTGTTATTATTATTATTATTATTATTATTATTATTATTATTATTATTATTATTATAATTCGGTTTTCACTCATTAGTGAGGGTTACTGGTACACTTTATCCGTCTGCATCATATAGTGGTGATCTGTATTAAAGATACTCTCAATTGCGGGGAATTCGAGAGCTACCAGAAAACAGATCACCGTCATGGATTTATATAATCAAGAGAATGTCAACTGGAGGCTTGGTTTAACAGAGAAGAACATGCAGATGATATGATCATTACCTTCATCAGTTCTCAACACTCAGTTGCTCAGATCATTTATTAACGTTCATTCGAAAAAAACACATACCCTTATATCCAATCAAACAGGAATAGACACAAATAAAGACGTTGGTTTCTTAATAATGACAAATTTAATAAAACCACGCCACTGTCCATACCTAAATATTGCTTGGTCTGCCAGCAGCCAGGTGTCACCAGCCTATATCTTAGAGGTGAGCATTTTCTATTGTCTTCCACAGATGAGCGGTCATTCTCTCCGCTACTTTAACCAATTACGCCACTTTGTTCTTTTATAATAATTACCAAACCAGTATCTTCTACTTTAAACTACCTGCTGAAGATATCCTAAATAGTTTCACAAAGTATGCTTGGTCTGTCATTGATTTTCGGAGACAATTAACAACGAAAAATATTGATTTTAGTGCATTAGACTCCACTCATATGAATATCCGCCGGTAGTATCGGACCTGTATCCACTATCGGGGCAACCCTCTTCACTGAGCTCAATCTTTGACTCCGCAGGGGGTCTTGCTGGGGCGACTTCAGTGTCTGATACAAAACCCCTATCTTGGGGGCAACCGCTGCCTGCAAAGGCGTTGTATTTGGATTTTCATGTAATGCTCACTCTGGAAAAGGCCCATTATAAATTGTACATTACATTCATCCACAAATTAACCTTCTCTTAACACTAATCACACATATATTTTGGATACTACCTATGCAAAATATCAAATCGGGACTAACCCACAGACTTGGGTTTCATTATGAAAATGGTGGATTTCGCACCCAATGGTTTGTAAATGAGGATCGTATTGGGACGATTTTGGGGCGGGGTGGGGGTATTATGGTTATAATATATGAGACCAAAAGTATATATTTTGCAATAATGATATGACATATGTTGTGGCCGCGATTCACTTTGATATCCAAATCAAATGTTTTTTTGTTCGACGTACTGTTCCGTAGTCAATGCATTGCGCAATGTTCAAATGGCGCCCACCGCGTGGCGGCTCCAGGTATCGTGTCGCATTTGGATTCATAACTAACGATGATAACTGCTTCAGACACAACCGAGCGGGCAGATTAGAGGTAAGATAGTAAGTCAAGTTTTAAAAGTACGTCAACCTCCGTTTGCCCTTACAACTCAGAAAACAGACACCTGGAACCTTGCAAAATATTACGACAAAAATCACCCAACAACCGGGGCTATGCTGTTTCAAAGAACAGCTGTAGTTATGTAGCTACGCTGTTTCCCCAGCTCAAGTTACCCCTCCAGACAGCTGAAATAAAATACTGTGTTTCAGTTGACTTTACTGCGAAATTATGGCACACGATGGCCACTTTCTCGATAACATCTTTCAGCCAGGGTCGATCCTTTTTTTTATTGGGGAAGGGCGGCTTAAATGTACTTTCTTTTTGTTCCATTAATTGTAGGGTTGGGCCTTTTCAGTAAAGTCTCTCAGGTTACCGGAACCACACATACGTTTTTGTCAGGCCTTAGGTAACTTGGACATTTGTTGAAACGTGTTTAAAATGGATGTTCTTTCCCCTTTTACACATTACCTCCTTTGACGTCAGTTTAATTTGTTACCTGGGCACAGCCGGAAGCAATTGTTATACAGAAAGATGATAGAAGCCTCCATGGCCATGTCTTTTCATAGTAATATATACTCCAAATCGTTTGTTACATGGTATTTTATGTTAAGGGCAGTTATTTATAATGTTTACCTTCATAGACCTTGTCATTTTATATATATGTGTGAATATGTTTGTATTGGCAATTCAAGCATAACCCCATGTACTGTATTAACCCACTTTGTATATTGAATTGCACGTTACAGTAAGCTGCTCAAATCAGAAAACCGAGAAGATTGATTTCTTTAACATGCCACTAGAATACAAAGGGGTCAAGATAGACTTGCTCAGTGACATCTTTTAAAGCCTTTAATTCAATTTGTGTTCTTTTTTCAAACGTGCAAATTGTAATTAACAAGTGAAACAGGAAATTGAAGTTCCGATCTATGGCAACTGCTGTCTGTAGAATCCATTTGAGGCAATTCCCACCTGTTCAGGGATTTGTTTGATTATGCAGTTTGATTAAACATACATTTTTATTTCGAAAACGGCGATTGGGAAAAAGGACAATGGCCTCTATAAATCCCTTTCGTCCATGGAAAAAGTGAGAGAGAAGAGGACGATACACAACAAAAAGGCGCTGGTACCCAGAGTGGATATCACTGCACGAAGAGAGCTAGATCGGCAAAGCTACATGAGGAGAATTGTTGACAAGACAAGACATCCCTGATAGAATAAAGAGTAATGGGTTATGCTGCTGTTAATACGCACTTCGTTACTCGGGTAGGGCTACTAATACGAATCGGTATATGATGCACGATTATGCAGTTGAAATAAGAAACCTGGGACTTGGGGCCTGCAAAGGGATTCTGCACAGTAGCGCGGTCGAGGGGGGGGGGGTGTTAAGGGACGGAGTTCCTGAAAGGTCATAGTTTTTATATATTTCTGGAGGCCAAAAACGGTGTTTTCAGGCACCAAAATTGTGCTGAACCTTTTTTCTCTTCTTTTGATAAAGAGAGGGCGGAGTGCGCGTGCTAAGGGCGCTTCGCTTGGATCCGAGCCGGACCGTTCGTCTCGTGCAACATCAAGAAGCTTGAATGCATGTTGCAAACTGAGGAAGTACATGTAAAAATCACGCTTCCATGCCACTTTATATGGCGATGATGTGCAGATAGAAAATGACTTGAACAGCGTATTGTCGATTAGAAAAAGCTCATTCAAACCTGATTAGAATTTCAGCTCTGCTTTATTTTAAATTTCTCTCAAATGAGGGATGTTCTTGTAGGTGGCACTACTAGTTCAGAGGCTATGTTATATTTTTAGGTTAATAATCACTAGCCAATAAGAATACTATATTTATAAGCCCCCTCCCCCCGCTCCCGTGTCTACCTGCAAGTTTTAGTAGCCAGGGTGCTTATGAACAGTGGTGTCATCTACCGGAACAAGTCCCTTCGGGAACTTTTGAAGACATTAGCATTAATTTATCAAACAAATTCGTTTCTTGTCCCACATATTGTGAATGTAAACCTGTTTTTGGCCTATACATAATGTGTCTGATCTTGTTTTTGTCGCATAATTTTCGTATATAAACCTGTTTCCATGCCCTTATATTATGTATATATATTCTCATTAAATTCCGACTAAGATGTATGCTGTGCTTTATTTTTAGACTTGTGAAAATGTGAACATTTGAACACATCAGTATTTATTAAATAGCTTACCTATAAAATGTGCTTGAATTAAAAGACTTGCTTCCGATTTAACTTCATCGTGCAAATATCTAGGCTCATGACAGCTTCCTATTCAAGGAAAAATAAGTTTGGGAATGTGATTTATAAAATAATGTACCAAGAATACTTCATAGTTTGAGAATAAACCAAATTTTGTTTAGAAGTTATTTGTATTAGGGACAATATAATTATAAGAATCCAGGAACCAACAAGAAATTGAAAAGGTAATATTGCGGTTTATCTCTAATACAAGAGTTGCAAATGAGAGACACGTTTCTGAAAAAAACAAAAAACAAAGTAGTATAACGGTGCTACATGTGTTTATGATTTGTTATCTGCTAGTGGAACGTTTAATCTTTTGCCACCTTCGTTCATAAATTCCAACTGTAAACAAAGTATTTAGTGTATGGAGATTTTTCCCCTCTTTTTTGTAACTAGGGAGACTGAAAAGAAAATTGAGAAATCATTACAGTTTGGTACAATACCACGCTGTATGTACCTCTTTTCTGGAGAAAATGCAGAAACTTACTTAAATTTGATAGGAAAATGGAATGAACTGAAGTGTGAAAATAATGTAACAGAGTGGTACACCTGTTTTGAATCATATATTTAGCGACAATATCTTCTGAAATAAGGAGTTTTCAGTTTAACTTTCTAAATAGATTTGTATTGTCAAATCAGAATTTGTGTGGAAAATTACCAACACAAATTTATGTAGCGTTTGCAAAAGTGCAAAAGACAGCACCAAACATTTGTTTCGGAAATGTGAACTATTTTACTGTTTTGAGGAACATGTCTTCACATATTTTAGGGTAAATTGTGTTAGAATTTACGACTTGCCAATTAAACAGGTCCTTAAGGGTGATAAAAGTTTGAAACCAATTTACAATTTGATATTTAGTCTGGAGACTGAAATCAATTTACTATTTAAACATTATTCTAGGCGAAAGATATACTCATGTATTGTATTTCCAATAAAAGAAGGGAAGGTTAACGAACATGAAAATAGTAGTCTTGATTTATTGTATATTGGAATCTTTATGACTCTTGAGAGATACGAGTGAATGATCATTGCTGTGTAATCATAGCAATCTCTTTTAATTGAAAATTATTTGCAGATTTCGAGTATGTGTTGTTAAAAAAAACATGCCGTGCACACTATGTATCATACAATTGTAATTCTGCAATCTGTATGTACTTTACGCCTTTCACATGGCCCATGTTTTAAGCCTATGTACATGATCATGTTTCTGGGCCCACAAATAATGTATATATTAACTATTTTTGACTCATATTGTATGTGTCTAAATATGCCTCCTTTATTTTTCAGGTTCTCTTAATACCAACAGATGGGGTACGCTACAAAACTGTTACAGAAAGGGTACTGCTAGACCTGATCACAGGTATACTTTTCCGGAGAAAACATCCATTGGCAAAAGTCAACCATTTTAAAAAAAATCTTAAAATATGGAGCATATTTATCGCACCGGATCCAGAATAGTAGAAAGGCCGTATATGTCCTAGACAAATGTTGCACATTTTTTTTTTCTGTGGAGCTATTTGTACATTATTTTGCGGACTGCATACTTCATCTTGGGGCTTAATTTTCCCTTTCCAAGCTACTGGATTTGGTGAAGAGTACCCTGATAAAATTCCCGTTTTTGGGCAGCATGCACTACACGTGTTTAGACTGTAAGAAACAATCGAGTGAAAGAAATTCTTAATGATTGAGCAGGCATTATAGCCACAGGTGGGTTAGACCGCCGTACAAATCTGCAAGTGTGTGGATGTTTGCCGTTCCTGTTTCCATCCATATCTGGTGTGTGTCTCGTTAAGCATACCTCCCAGCTGATTCCCTAAATTTCCCTCGGACAGATGGTACAGACGCAAAAAATAGCTACTTCAGACACATTTTTAAGCACTAACAAAATCCTTGAATAAATCTAAATGAATAAATACTCGAAAGCTTCTACATATCTATGGGATAACAAAGTTATGCTACCTGAAACTATCTACATGTCCTTGGGTAATTTTAATTTTGCGTTTGAAAGTTCTGCATGCGGGGAAATGTATTTCAAAGGCGTTGGTGAGTATAAACAAACCGGATAATTGCAGGTTAGTGGCTTCTTCTTTATCCATTGACCACTAAACACTATTGTTCGCCATGGAAAGTTGATGGGTGAAGCAAACGTTATTTCTCAGTATACACACATGCATACTTACATACATACATACATACATACATACATACATACATACACTCATCAAGATCGTCTTTCATAGCCATAACTTTTGAACGAAAAATATGAATAGGGGAAATGATTTTGACGAAGAAATAGTTGTTTGAGTAGAGGAATGCGCCATAGCCTACAGTGTTTTAATAACTTATGTATCTAAAACTAATTCTATGGCCCCCGTCACATGACTATATCTTGGCAAGATACATCTAAATTTTGAATAAATGTTTTCGTTGGATATGACTCAGATTTCATACGCCTTCAGATGGATGTAAATGACAAATTGTCACTCTAGAATAAATTATACCACATAAATAACAATATAAATATTTGAATCTCTTCAATGTGGAGTAATCTCTCAATTGATTTACAGCCAACTCGTGGAAGTTGTCAACAGGAAACCCTAATATGAGACGAAAGATGCTCAATGATTCTACACTCATCTCGCCTAAGGCCATTCAAACAGTCCTTTCATCTTAACGTCACCATTGGCGTATGCACTCTGCTGAAGACCAAGTCAATAGTTGATATTTGGGCTTTAGGTCATTTGTCCTTCCCTACCTCCATGCTGATTAAGAAACAAGGCTGGGCTAGTCCAGCATAGGAATTTATGCAGAGCCAACAAAGATTGAGACACTTCAGAAAGAGATAGTTACGTACTGTGGTGAATATAAGTCAATTGAACTATGTGTTAGACTATAAGCTGTCATTTAATTTAGAAGGTATGAGTACGAGAAAATTGCGTCATTCCTTCCCTTAAGTGTCATATTTTTATGATTGTCGCTGGTCTTTTAGGCCTGTGTTTTCTCAACAGTAAACGAGATTCAAAAAATATTTGTCATGTACTAGTGTGTGTTCTTGCATATTGCGGATTTGCAGCGAAATTGTGACATATAATGAGCTTCAAATCCCCAAAGCAGATTGTTTTTTTTTTTTGTGTGTGTGTGTGTGTTTTCTTTTTTTTTTTTTTTTTTTTTTGTTTTTTTTTTGTTTGTTTGTTTGTTTTTTTGCTTTGTTTTTTGTTTGTTTTGTTTTTTTTGTTTTTTGTTTTTTGTCTAGTTTCAACCAAAGGTAGCGACCTCTTACCTCCTGATAGCTAAAAAGAGCACATTTATGTCATGCAAAATCAGATAGGATTAAAAAGTTATGTGAAATATAATTGATACAGGAGAGTGCCAAAGAAGCGAGTTTAGTTATTAGAAATATGACTTACACGAAGCCCCAAACACCTCGTCACTTACCAGGTGGTTATCGGTATCCTATCACTCATTACCTTTGCCTATGTTAGAAATGTTTAAAGGTGCAAAAATACAGCATAAAAACCTGCAAGATTCTACCCAAGAAGAACTGTGAAGAAAATCATCTAAAGACGTATGTTGCAAGATTTTACTGGAGGGCACACAAAACTGTACGTTATATGAAAGTACTCAAGGACACATGACGAAGTGCATTTCAGCATTTTCAAAGTAAACGCATAAAGAAAAACGTTTTAGGGAAAGAAAAAATGCGCTGCATATTGCGCTAAAAGATACGTTAAAAATGCATTGATGGATTGCACATATCGTATCTCTCACGTTGCAAATAATATCTAAATCATTCTATATATCTCTATAGATTATAATAAGTCATACCACTATTTGCTATCTCCTGAAAAAAAAAAACAGATGGAAGCATATGTCACAGTCACTGTGCTTCACACAGAATAAATGTGCCATGAGAATCAGTTGAATCAATACAGTGACTTACACACAACCACTTTCGGAACTGTTTGATATGTTTGGCTCCAATTACGTGGGAGTATCAACGTTTAATCTTTTTTGCGTTGTAAGCAGAAGTCCAACTCCTCTTAAAGGACCTTATGATAACTGTGACCGAAGGGGGTATCCGTAGAGCCTAGTCTGTTTATCAGACAAAGTTACGTGGTGCCGATAGTACTTACAGAGAAAGGTTGTTCATTAAAATATTTTTTCTTTTTCTGGAAAAGTATTGTTTCAAAATCAATTAGAGCGATAATGCTGGTGGGGTAAAAGTTGACCAGTCTAAAAAGACAACGATATTTCAATGAGACAACAGTTAGAAATATCGCATACTTCCATGCATCGTGGGTTATCTGTACAGAAGTTTCATTTTCCTGAAACGAAAAGCATCGTCAAAATCAAGTTAAGACATTAATTGGTTAACAGATAGTAATGCTATAGATTTGGTTTCTCTTTTACTCATAACTAAGAATCGAAGCAGATTTGTCGCGCACTGTAACGAAACTAACCCCATTACACTTAACAAATAATTTGCGACAAATGCAATGTTCTGAAAAATGTTGTCAAATTAGATAACATGGGCGATTTGCTACAAGTGCTATTCGAACTTTGAAACCGTCTTTTTTTCTGACATTTTAAGATTTGACTTCCATTGATAAATAGGCATGTCTATCATTTGAAGAAATCCCGTTTTACACCTGGTTTCGGGCTAATGTATCTTAATACCTGAGGCTACTGGTTGTTGGTACCTTGCCAAGCAGCAGCAGGGAAGTGTCCACAGCTTGTGCAAAGCATTTTCAACCTCCGTTTACTTGGCATTTTGGTTTCATGAAAGTTCCAGGAAGCTAGCTTAGTCATTCATATGTTACCTGGAAGCCGCGCACGTGGAAGGCTTTCTTACCTCTGCATTTCCTCCCGGGTATCTAATTCAGCGAGTCCGAATAGAATGTCAGATGCACCCCACCCCCCCGAAAAAAGATATTAAGCAAAGAAAAAAATAAAGAAAGGAAATTAGCGGAGTAAATAACTTCTCAAATCTCGCAATTCGTAAAATCCTGAAAAAACCGTCATTTATGACATTGCGTTAATATTGCAAGCAACATCTATATTAATTGAATAGGAATATGCTATCACGTCCCAATGTAGTAAACATCATTTACGCGTACATTTTATTTTGTTTGCGTCTTAGTTGACGCAAGGTTGTCTGTTGCTATTCTTGGTGCAGTGTATGGTGCTTCTATGTTGTAACAGATTGTACTTCTTGTTTGTGTTTTCTGCAGCTATCGACTGTACATCGGGAAACACAAGCCAGGAAGCATTCAAATTGATTATATGAGGTCAATGTATTAATCGTCAATACACAATTGTGAAACCTTTGGGTCTTTTGCTTTGGTTGTTTACCAATTCCAATCTTGATATGATTATGTTAGCATACACCAACGGTAATACACTGAGTCTATTGTTAGCTTGATATTATTTGCCCTTTGGTATAAAAGACAAACGTGTGGCTCCGTATCCGAAAATATCTTAACTTTGAAATTTATGGGAAGATAAAGGTCTGCGATCCCAAATTAATTCCGATGAGCCCAGTATTTGTATAATCATATAAGTGATACAATGACGTTGACCAGTTTCATATTCTTCATATTGTTGTGGAGAAAAAAAATCAGTATACATTCTTTACAGACTACCAACTGGCAATGAAGTAACTGCTCCTGTAGCGGTGCATACTTCATTAAGTACATTTAACTAGACCTAACAATACAAACTGTCATTCCAGTTCCGAAGAAGGAGTAAAATTGGGTTTCTTGTTGATTGGAATTGGAGCTTATAGGAACACCAGGTTTATAATAGAGAGATACGCGATGGGTGTGGAGAAATATTAAATTGTTTCAGTTTATGGCAACCATAATCGTTGTTGGGAAGCAAACGTCTTTAAGTCCATTTAGAAAACGCTTAAACTGTAACATGTTTTAGCTACAAAGCATTTCTACGCGTAGATCTGGGAAGGCAAATTCTCGCTAATGCGATTTGTTCCGTAATAGAGACAACTGTAAAAGTATATCCATTCCATGCATCTATGGCTGGGTGAAATCCAAATGCAAAACAATACATCAGAACGACTGGAACCTTGCACTGTGGTACACATAACAAGAGGGAAGAGCAAACAATGATGTTCTTGTCTCCCTCCTGCAGAGGGCATTGCAGTCATGAAGGCTAGATCTATGTATTCTTGTTACTTTCCATTGAATTTGCAACCTAATAGTTCAAAAACTACTATATACAGAAACGCCAAATTTTATCGGTAAATCTTAGTGCATAGTATCGTGATTGCGAAAAATGTCATCCCATTAAAAATCACAGATTTATTGAAGGTTACTCTAACATACAATAAAATGAGATAATGCAATTCTAGCCAGCAAGAGTTTTTTAAGCTCTGCTGACCAAACGTCGCACAGCTTATGCGACCACTCATGTATGTCTGTCCGTCCGTCCGTTAATTTTTACTCGTTAGCGCGATACCGTCCACAGTTTTCAGGTTAGCCCAATGTACCTTCCAGGACTAAAAGGGTGTATAAAAATCTAGGTCGCTTTCGATACTGGTGGCGCCACCTACATTATAATGAAATATAGGGGCAAAATGTGAAAATCTTGTGAACACTGTAACGTCTTTAGTTTGTGGCGGATCTTCACCAAATTTGGTGGGATTGTAGGGGAGATCAAAGTCTTAGTTGCTCATGATACTAGTGGCGCCACCCATAATTTGACAGAAACTATGTGCCAAAATGTGTTTTCAGATGTAAACATTCCTATTTGGAAAAGTAATTGGATTAGACTTGCTAAATTTATATGATATATAGACCATGGCAAAAGGTAGGTTGTTTTGTAATATCGGTGACCTAGACCTATTTTTGTGAGGTCACCATGCCTGTAAAGTTGAAAAGGTGATTTTGTAATGGCTGGGTGTAGCTTGGACATCAATGGCAAAAAGAAATGAGCCTCCAGAATAAAATTGCATTTTTTTACATAATACCTTAGACTGTACTTGGTGACCTGCTTTTTGGGTCACTGTGACCCAGTAATAATGGAATTTGGCGCTTGGCAACTTAATTGTTTTTCGTCAAAAACTCGAAAAGTTATTAGCCTATTTGAACAATTAGACTATATATGGAAAGCTGGATGTGGAGCGCTTATTTTGAACATAACAATTTTTAATCCGAGTTGAAAGTCAAGAACAAATGGCCAGTTTGAATATTGGGGTCATATTGTGAATACTCTGCACCCCAGAATTCTTGAGATAGGCCCATATAACGTTTAGGAGTTATAATGTGTATAAAAATCTTTGTCGACATCAATGTTTGTGGCGCCACCTATAGTATTATGTAAGATACAGGTCAAAATGTGAAAATCTTGTGACCGCAGTACTGTCCACAGTTTTCAAGTTAGCCCAATATACCTTTCAAGACTTATAAGGGACATAAAGAAACTGGGTTTCGATATTGGTGGCGCCACCTACAATATTATGCAATATAGGGGTCAAAATATGAAAATCTTGAGAACACTCTAGCATCTTTAATTTGTGGCAGATCTTCGCCAAATTTGGTGGGAGTGTGGGGGAGGTCAAAGTCTCAGTTGGTAATAATACTAGTGGCGCCACTTATAATAAGATGGATATCATGAGCCAATGTGTGTTTTAAAATATATAAAATTCCATATCTTGAAAGGAATTGAATTAGACTTCCCAAATTTATAATATATATAGACAATGTCCAAAGCTAGAACTGTGTATAATATCAGTGACCTTGACTCATTTTTGTCAGGTCACCATGCTTATAAAGTTGAAAGAGGTGATTTTGTCATTGCAGGGTGTAGCTTGTACTTCAATGGCAATGTCAGCAGAGCACCATGCAGGTCTATTGGCCTCTTGTGTTACAAAATCTGGGTGTCCTTGATCTTCTGTCCCAAGGTCACATGCAACAATATTCATCACAGGAGTTGCACAAACAAGCTATGATTACATGTGGGGCGAAGTGCTATCTGGTGGACAATTTTTACATTAAGCTTTATATGTTCAGAAGCCACTTGAGGACTCACAGCTTGGAAATGAACATGTGCAATATAGCCATGATGCCAGCAGAGCATTAGGTCCATGGGCCTCTTGTTTTTATTAGGGTGTGTATTTAGCTGCATACACGTAAATATGCCGATTGTGACCGATCCTATTGTATGATGTTTAAGCATATAATTAGCTTTGCGTTTAAGTAATAATGAAAAAGCCAGTAATTCCACTATTCTACATGAATTGTATTTTTTTTTTTAAATATTTGTGGCTACATGAGAAGTTGCTCGCATTGACAAATCTGTCGAGTTTCCACTTTACAGCTTCTTCTACATGCGAATGTGAACGCACACAAACTCATCACATTAAAGTACCTCAAAATAAATCGATCACAAGATTTCTAGACCTATGGTATCATATTTAGCATTTCGCTCCATTTTAATTATTTGCATGGTACGTTTGTTTAATCGGAAAATCTTGTAATGTGGAATAACCTGCTTGATTTTTCAAATGATTGTCGTATGTGAGACTTAACTCACAATGTTTTGCTACAGAAACAGTGAGATAATGGAAACCACAGCTAGGAACACAGCAAACGTGGATCACAAAAGCTATATCTGTATAACTTTGTGCTTAAAACAAATAAACGGCATCCGCTGTAACTGATATATGTATTACCACAAATCCGTCGGTACATAGACCCATAATTTCACTGGAGCAGAACAAACTTGTTTAATAAATGACCCAGGAAAAAAGTCAATCAATACAAAGGAAGTTAACATGATAGGATCAACACTGTATGTACGAATAAAACACGTACAGATATAATTGAAATTTGCTATCTGATCTGGAATAGCACTGGTACATCACGGAATCGTTAGCCATTGGGTTGTCTCTACTGTACGCTCTGTTGGTTCCTGCTCTATTCGACTATACATCTCATTTATTGCTCCCCCACGTATCATAAAGCGAGCGTTAGCCGACCTACTCAACACCGTGTCATCATACTTACCAAGCTACCATTATTCACAAAGAACGTTTTTATTATTTGTCAGACTTTGTAGTTGGCTGGTATTTTACTGGTCATGATTTAGATTTCTGTGTGTCTTTTCTTTAATGGCACGTTACATTATGTGCTAATGAAACTATGATAATTATATCAGAAGTAACTGGAACAAATGCTGGTCATGTAAACATTGAGATCCATTGTTGAACTGAATATATGCTCGAAAATAATACATACAGGCAAACATAAGTTCTTTTTTACTTTAAGATGAGAAATCGAGATCATGTTGTCACATCAAGTCATGTGTAGCCTCAAAAATTGCAGTATAATATCTGTTGTTTCTAGAATACTTCAGTCTTTTCGCTAAAATAAATAACTACTGCAAAGGTTCTAAATTTTTGTTTACATATGCGTCATTATATTGCTGGTCGGGGAAATACTGCTATTGAGATTGCCATCAACTAAATATATTTGACCGTTGGTTTCACGATGCTTTTTTTGCGAACGAAAATAAAAACAAATATGATATATTCAAGTAGAAAAGAAGAACATCTCCGCAACACAGCATTCCTGTAGACCAAAAGTAATAACACAACTCCGCGGAATCTAATGACATCAGTGGCAGGTAAAACACAACATGAAGCCTTTTTATGACTGAGGTAAAACAAAACATCCCGGACAAAACCCTGTACCAGTGAATAACACGAAATATGAATACGCAATTAAGAGTACTCTATTACCGCACATGTTGCTCGTAAAATATGAATACAAGACAACGAGTCCTCTATGACAGTATAATTTTGTTGGGAAGTATAAATTCACCACCACGAGTAATTTATTACAATACATTACTCGTATATTCTATTACAATAAATTGTGAACAGACCACGTGACATTTTGCACTAATTCCAGATTGGCCGAAGGCTTTGAGGTGCAATTTAAAGACATATAGAAAAGAATCATTCGACCAGCGTGAATGCCCATGGACGGTTTTGAAATGACTGAAAGCAGTTTTCTGCTGTATGGTGTGGTGTATGTTGCTAGCTTTGATACGATTAATGGTAGTACATCTCACCACGGAAGCCAGCAGTCGAGTATGGTTTACTTCAATAATTATTGTACGATAAAGTAGGCAATCATTACTATGATCTGGCGAAATTCAGTGGTGGTCTAGTGCAGGATACGTTTTACACACATACATTATAAGTACTGATATATTATTCTTATTTTTGCTTCGATACTTGGCATTTTTTTAATACTATTAATTTCACGTGATTAATTTTAAGTTTGACGTCTTCATCAAAACAGAGCCTTGGTAAATGGCAGTCAATGTTTATTTTACTTTGTAAACATGTTGAGGGTTTATCCAAGTTGCAAAGCAACATAAACGGGGAAAGAGGATGAATTATTTGAAATAAACTTATCGAGTACATGTTCGACGAAAGCATCTTATTAGTGCATATTCGCACACGTACACTTTTTATCTGAAAAGTCAGACAAGCACGACAAAACACACGTATTATTCATAATTTTTTATATTTTCGAGATATCCTCCAGTTCCAAGACTGCAGTCTTCGGCCAAATTCAAATCAATTCAGCAAAACAATTTCCTTTCCACCCTTTGTTTAGTTCAGTTTATATTCTCATATTTTTCTTTATTCCACCACTTTTGCTTGCACCAGTGAGATAAACAGTACACAAAGAACAAGTGGAATAATTTCATCCATTAAAATCCTGCATGTTACATCGGCGAAAACATGCTAGTAATGCAGACTACAAATGTCCCGTTTGACATCCATGGCTGTTAGTCCCAGACGGCACTGACTCAAAGGTGTCCAAAGGTATAATGACGTAATTTATAGCGCGCCCACGATGTTTTCTTAAACACCACACGGGGGACGAAAATGCGCAAGGTTCCCTTAATACACCGCAAATAAATTTCACTGTGGGACAGTTGTACGTGCTTTGGCATAAAATCACAAAACTACGTGTCGCGGGATAGTAATTTACCTTCCATGATCGTCTCGGTGTTGTCACATTGAAAAGAAACGTTTCCCGCTGCATCGTATTTAATGTCTGTGTGCGCATTGAATTCCCCTTTGCTCACTGTAAAGTCGGTTTTATGCCGATGGTAAACGCAAACTTAACCCTCTAAATCTAGGGCACCTTCCCCACCGCTACAAATTCTACTTAGCAATTAACCCACAAGATATTTATTGCTAAAATGATATTGCAAATTTCGACTTATCTGCCAGATGAAGGGATTAATTTAGTGCCGTGTATATTGTTCTCAAGTTATCTTGCATCTTTGACATATACTCCTTACTCATGTATTGGTCCTGACAACTTCACGAAGCCGACTGGCCGTGGTCACATAGGGCAAGACGTCCACCTGTAATAGCCTTTGATCCTACAACAATCTTTTTAGGGGGAAAAAAACTGCTATCCAATAAGCTTGTGCACATTTGTCATGTTGCTGGAGTGATAACTCCACATACTTTAATATTTATGACTTCAGAGCGAGACCACAGTGGAAAGAGAAATCTTTCATTACAGCAGTACATCGGTCGCACGAATGTCAACATCATTTTTGTCGTGACATCCAATATTGAAGAAACTTCAAATGGCCATGAGGCATTTCAAATACCCACTTTCTCGGATCATATTTAACAAGCAAGAGGATTGTGACAGTCCTGTACTCATCTGACCTTGTACAATCAAACTTGAATTTTCCATGAGGAATATGTTGAGATGCAATTCTCAAGGTCACAGGCAACTGAAGTGATTTGGTTTGACGATTATAACTCGAGACCTTTTGAATTTCGCTTCAATGTTGCATGTACGGATGATTTGAAATAAGGACAGAGTTAAAGTTTTACATGGGTAACCTTGACATAAGTGCGACACTGGATATCAATCCATGATAGGAACTCAGATGATCAGGGAGTCTACTGAACTGAACACGTCCGAAGTAAAAAATATTTGTGGTTTATCGTTTGAACGATTGCACCGCTACAAACATTATTTTGAAAAAGTATATAAGTGCTTGGAAATCTACAACACAAATCTGAGGATGCTGATATAGCCGCATTTACAGATCAACTGTTCATCTGGTTCTGGTTTTGCTTGCAACCTAGTGAGGCTAAGTTCGTCAGTTAATCCTACAATGGAGGTCACTGGGAAATTAGTTTGTTCAACAGACTACTAGAACTTTTTACCATGTTTTCGAGAGCAGTACTGTAGTTTCACATTCATTTAGTGTGATGATATACAGAAAGGTGTATGTTTATAAGTAAAACTTTATCAAACATGAAAAGAGGGCAGGAAAATGCAAAGACTTAATTTGGGACGAACACAGGAAGCGTCATTGTTAAAGGCCACTTCCATTCTTTGTAACGATCATCAGCCCAATGGCATAACCACTATCTCAAATATGTTGATGCAGAGTCACCTGGTAGTTCTGTGTGTTTACGGCTTTTCATGTAGGAATTGTAATTAACATTTGCAAAATTTGCAATTTTTTCACAAAATAGGTCAGCACCTCTCAGAGACATTTCTTAAGATTTAGCGATAAGAGTTTCTGCATGATGATTAAGGCATGCTAAAAGACTGAGGTGCATAGCCTTGTCGCGAATACTTCAAATGCCAACTAAGATGTAAATAGCATCTTTATTCTATTACTTTGTGCTGACAAATGCCAATTGCTCCTATCAGGAAGGTCATTTACCATGTTGGGGGCCACATGGCTACTTCTGAAACATCACCTAAAAATTTAATTGTTTCCATGACAACTGCGACTGATGTCGAACTACTTCAGACAAACTGCTCTCAATTATAATAGGAATGCTAGAGTCAATTTTCAGTGAAAACACCTTCTTTCAAGCACTAGAATACCTATAGATTCAGAGAATATAATGGCCCAGGTCAACAGATTTCCTCGGCACACTTTGGGAGCAATGCGCCCAAGAAAGCTATTGAATCAGTCCTAAACTTGGCATTGAAATAGTTAAATGCATTGTTCAGTCAGATTCTATTTATCTTTTGCATAATTATATTTTACTCTTTATCAGTGATATGAGGGCTCGAGAGGGAATTAGACATTTTATGTAAAATACACAGTTCTTGTTGCGAGTTCTAGAAGATTGTCATTTGGTGTACAAGGTTTAACTTAGGGATCGTGTACAAATAAAAACCTTTCCAAAATTCCAAAAAACCAATGGAATCTGATTAACCCCCTCCCTCCATGCCCATTCCAATATCACCAAATTTTTGGAAAACCAACATGTCAGCTGCTGCAGACATACATCTCAACCCATACATTCTTTCACCCATATAATGGAAAAACAACAGGTATGTGTCACTTTAATATATTCTAACTCCTAGCACTATATATGCCAGTATCTGGTATCGCACACAGTGTGCCACCGGGCAGTCCTCTAATCACTTGCGCAAGAGAGGACATGCTGGATTGAACGTGCCTGGGCTCTGTGAGTTTTGCAATTCAATCCTAGTGATCAACACAAAGTCGGTCGGAAATTACATGAGGTATAATTCTGTGCAATTTTTATTTCAATATAGCCCCTAAATTTTTTTAATGCTTTATGGGATGTCAAGCGTCTGGTCACCTTTTTTTTTTACCAACAAACACGGTCACGGTCCGTGCAACACAAGCGAGTGTGAACAGGTATGAGTCCGGGCATGGTTTTCCGTCATGTGCGTATATTTTTCCAGACCTTCGGTCATAAATTTCATTCCTCATTTGTTCTTTTATACAGATTTTTATCCTTTCAGACATTTTAATCAAATTAACGCAACAAACTTTGGATAAAAACATCGTGCCGTGACGTATCTGAGACAGCGATCGACAACACATCGTGTTTACGCAACTCTCAATCAGGCTTATCTTCGTCACTGTGCAGTGACGGAATCTGCGTATTTTCCTTGCCTTGCATATGGAATTTTCATTCCTGCCTTTATCTGTGTCTAGATCTGTTCTATCGAAGTCGTTTTGCAAAAGTATGATGTCAAAATTTCGCATCTTGGTCCTATAATCTTTGCGTGAATGCGACATGTTCACCTGCACAACAAATCGAACTTGACTCAAGCACATGGCAAACAACAAGTTTGATTGGACGGTGACTTGCACGTGACCAAATCCATCCAATGAGAAACCTGGTAATGACCCAGCGCATTTATAACGAGGTTCGATTCTCATTCTGGGCTACTTTTGGAGGGATGCCCCAGGAATATTTATTTCTTAGCCAATAAGAGAGCTTGTTACATTTAGAGACGAAATTCTCAGAATTCCAGCAGTATGACAAACAATGGCGGACGACGCAAAACGTCGTGGCGGCAAAGGGGCAAAGTTACGAAGTTTTAGCGTAAATTTTGGGAGTTGTATCATTCAAAATGTCACGTTAAACGGGTAGTTGTTTCATTTTTATCCATATAATAAAAATATATTTCTTTTTATCTCAAAATCGAAATAGCCATCCGTAAATAATGAAGTTTGTCTACGACAAAATGCACACGCTTGACGGTAAATAAACATAACGGGCCGGTGGGAGGCTGTCGACGGTCGGCGTGCTGTGTTGGCAGGTATAACCGCCTACGGCGACAAACGATGTTCAGATACATGTCGAGTATGACCGCCGACGGCGTGCTAGGTGTTAATTAATGTCCTCCAAAAACTACACCTCCTTATTAAAACAATACATGAAAATTAAGTTGCATTGGAAAGGTTATGCAGACCATGCATGATCAGGCTAGTCTTTAAAAATGACCGCTACCGTATTATTACATCGATAATTTTGAAGCTTTCCAAAAAATTGGTGAAATTCCGATTTTGCCATTAACCCCCTCCCTCCATTCCGATGGTTTCTCGGAATTTTGGAAAGGTTTTTATTTGTACACGATCCCTTAGTTCAACACCTAGAGAACCAAATGTTGTAGTCAGTAATCCTAAGGGAGACGAAATAGGAAATGTTGCGTGATGATGACGTGTTGTCTGGCAGTTGCGCAACATTCGTAAGCGATCAGGAAGTATGGGAAGAGGCCTTGGGGTCATGCACGGGTTGCTTCTTCTTCTTCTTTTTCTTTTCTTTTTTTTTTTTTTTTTTTTTACAGACACGATTATTCTGACAACAATACCATTGTAACCCTAGTGATATGCCACTCTGACTAATCGCAATCTCTTATGACACTTATGCACGACCACAATAGAAATCAAAGAAAAGTTTATTGCTGCAAATGTCCTATGGCAATAGGAATTAAAATCCTTCGGGGATATGCTAGAAGTTTGGGGCTTCCAATCGATAGAGACAGACCCACAGAGGGGATACTGCGATACTCCAAGAGTATGTAATGGCGTTTTATCCTAGTTTTCCCGACAGCTTATAGGATTAGGCTGTGGAATCCTTAGGAAAGACATTAACCACCCAAAAAGTAAATATTAAATGCATAATTAAACAAGGACGCTTGCGTGTGTTTAGTCTGTGTAATTGGGCTGGGACGAGAAATGCCATATTGCTCCCATTTATTTTGCTGCATTCCTTTTATTATACCTTTAAATCAATACATGTCTGAGGCAAAAAATAACCGTTTTAAAAGTGCCTATGGGCATGTACGTCTCTTCAAAAATACATTGTTCTAAGCACTAATGGCATTTCTAAAAGGCTCATCAGCCTTTTGAACCTCTTGCTTCCAGACAAGATAATGCTCATCAATAATGTACACAATGTGTATGGGACTGAAATATAACAAACTGAGGAATTACGTAACGGATGCCATTAGTCTAGCTGGTTTATCTAAGGCAAGAGACCAGCATACATTACAATACCATACCTGTAATAAAACTGGCATATAAAACTCAACTACCCAGCTTTTTATGATGCACGACTTCTCAGTTTGGTCATTCACCTCATACATTCCACACAAGCTTACACTTTCGTAATCATATTTTAAATTGTCACACCAATTCATGTGCATCAAAAGACTATTTTCGATTGATCACTTACAAGTTTTAGCTCAATGAAAAGAAACATAAAAAAAATCTTACAATGGTCAATGCAGGGAACACTTAAAAGGAATACACATGCTGGTTTGAAAAAGTCATGGAATAATTAGGTTTCAGCTATAACTTCAAAGCGACCCTTTGACATTTGCAGAATGTTGACCATACCATTCGGGCAGCCAAAGAACTGAAAAGTGTGCTGTAGGTTTTACAGTATTGTGTTTTTCGTCCCTAGCTTGTCGTCGTCCGAAAACATGCAATCAGTTGGGGGGGGGGGGGGGGGAGGAGACAAAAATCGAATGAGTTTGGTAAGGGTCCGTAGTAAAATTTTACAGTCCAAATTGCTCACAAAAATCACACAAGGATACAGGTATATGCTGGGCATTACAGTATCAAACATGGATATTAGACTTAATGTTATTCCAAGGACATTTAAATCTGAATATCTTAAATGGTCATATCAACTTATTCCTGGGCGCTAGCTGGATGCGGCGCTCCAGTCACTTGAAAATAGCAAATTTAACATTGTAACCGGACGAAGTTTGATCATATATACAGCTCTTATATTCTACACAAACTTACACTACCGCAAGACAAAAATTACAAGACAAATGGATTATACATAATTCAATTCAAAATGCACACTGACGGCATTACATGTAGCGCAACAAATGTAAATAGCAGCAATGACAATGATTTATTATTGAGGTACTTGGTAAATGGGTAAGATAGACACGCTAACCAGTTACGAGAGTATAAATGTGGTAAGATCTGGGATGCAATTGAAGAGATATTTGCCATTTATAGGATAACGGCTGGGCCCTACGATGAAAACAAAAGAAAAACTTCCATTACTTGCTTTTTAACTTGCATAGCGATTCCTAGTTTTCAACAGAATGTCTTGAGCACAGATAGAGCCTGCTTGGACGACTGTAACATAAATGGTTTCCTAAACACGCAATTATGATATAGATAGTTATTCTAATGCCAAAAACAGCAGCTGGGGTCTCCAAGTATGTTAATTTTGATTACAGTAACTACTCTTCCTGCATCGAAATATTTTTGATAGAAAGTCGTCACAGTATTGACCTGTATTGCTAATAATCCGAAGACATTGTCCTGACTTAAGCTTCGGCATGATGTTTTGAGCATTCTGGCTCCATCGATTTTCCATTTTTGTCAACAATCTTACTTTGTCCTTTGGAAAATCGATCACACACAGAATGTCTTTGAATTACTTCTACAGGGATAAACGCCCTGCATTATTAAGCTAAATGACGTATAATGAAAGCATTATTGAACAAGCAGATATACTCGTGTAACATAATGTGTATATTTTAAGGATCATTTCATGTCAAAGTTCCAGCAATATGCAGACGATACACGGATTTATTTGAGCAACCCTCGCTTTACTATTGCAGCTGGTCGTCAAGATGGTTTAACTCTTTCTATGACAATCGATAAAGTCCTAGTACTTAAAACGAACAACTCTAAATTGTAATAATTAATGTTTCTTGTATAAAGGCTTTTCGTTCAGGTACCGAATACATGTAGTTGAATAAAATATAATAGTCCAAGTCAACAGCTCACCTCGACGTTCTTTGGCCGCAAATACGGATCGAGGAAAGCCGTTGACCTGGAATATTAGTTAAGGTGTTTACTTAGTCCAAAAATGACACAGAAATAGTTAAGAAGCCGTATTTTGTATTTGTCCAACAATCCAGTGACCAGTACCCTGCAGTCGACTGACCAAATATCTAGTCGACTAGGAACGTTACCTCATATACTCAGTCGGCGTTTTGGTACGGAATTTTTAAAAAATGTTTTTCATTAGCTTAGCTTAGTTCGATTTCCAGCTGCAATGGTTTGCAGGTTTTAAAGACTTGTAAGAAACTTTTCTCATGTGTTCGATTTTTTAAATGTAATTTTTATTTAAAGAATTACCAAATATGTCATGGCTCTTCGATGATTCTGAGTTCTTACCTGCGTTTTTTTTCTTTAGGAGAGGTCTTTTATCTTATTATTACTTCTTTGTTTTCTTTCCCTTCTTTCGGGGTGGTTGTGGTGGTGGTGATTTTTGTGGTTGTTGTTGTTGTTGTTGTTGTTGTTGTTTTTCAAGGGGACCTTTTAAAAGATACGAACCTATTACATGTACATTAGTGGCTATTTATCTCTGGTAAGTAAAATCAGAATAGGAACAATTGATGGCACGCTTTTAGCCATATATCTATGCAGCTATCCATACTTTTACTGACCAATGGCCATCCGATGACTGATTGTCATAAACTATGAAAAATTAAACTGTCACAGAACACGATAAAAATTGACAACCAAATAATTTGACAACAAATCAATCATAAATTTACAAAATATGTACGATCAAGTAGTTTGCTACTTATCACGACAGCAGAGCTTTGAATTTCTTTCGCGACGCAAGGGAATTACGGACGCCTCTATTGCTCTATTGTCCTGTCAAATAGCGAGGATCATTCAATAAGATGCGATATTGGGAACAGAGTTCCATATGTCAAAATTAATATACGTTTATGATACTTGCTGCTTAACATTGATCGATCCCGCAACACACCCTTACCGTTAGCTCTGTCCATGATGCAGTATTTGTTGTGACAAGCAGAACCAGTAGTGCTCTGGAACGTGATCGGCCTCCGTGCTTTAAGCATGATGTTAAAAGAAAGATAGTGACAGTCTATTAACTCTTGCCACTTGCTACTCGAAGCAACCCCGAATTCTTATTCGGTCACAAGTCAGAGACAACTTGTTTCCAGTCGGGGTACGCTTTTTTGCTTCATTTCATATTAGCACAGGAGTCCATAAGAATATATATATTGTTGTGTACCAGTTGGTAGTTGAATTGTTCATTTCATGATTTTACTTTTCTTTTAAATTTAAGCTGGGCAAGGGGTTAAAGAGTCAGCCATAACAGAGTCTGTAGCGTATACTCTGGTTGTAACAGGACACCCATAATAGGGGACCCAGTGTCTTTCCTTAAACATTTGAGGTGTGAAATCTCTTGATGAGTGTTTAAGTGTGCCATGTCTGTGGCATCCTTGTTTGGCCATCTATGGTATTGCATTCACTCTTCTGATGTGGTTGTGTTGTGACTCTTGTGCTGGTTATCCCGTGAAATGTGCCTGATGTGAGGGTAGATAGTGCTGTGTGCACACAAGTCACAGTGTGGGAAAATGTGAATGTGCAGTGTGCAGCACAAGCCAACCCACACAACAAAGGATGTGTGCTGTGAACTTGTTAATTGTGACCTGCTCTCACTTTATATGTTGTGTTGTGCGTATGTTATCTCATTTGTGTATCTTTGTGTAATGTGCATTCTCATTGTGGTGTTATAGTTGTGTGTACACATTGTGTCCCTGTCATAATGCACATCCATCCTATATAAAGCCTGGTATTTTCTGATAGAGAGAATTGAAGTTTGAGGCTTCTCAAGTTGAGCAGCAAGAGTTGTCAAGCCATTAAAGGTGTGCTGTCTACTTCTATGTAAGCTATGCCATGTTGTACACATGAATGCATCAGGAATAAAGTCATCTCAACTGCACTGCAGACCCTGACTTCAAGAACTTGTCTCTAGCAATCCTAACATTGGTGGCAGCGTCGCGATCCGGATTTGAGACACGCCAAGTATGGACATCCATTTATTTGAATGTGAGTTCTGTTTTGCTATAATACCAAGTCACAGATATCCTCACAACTGTCCAGACTCTACTGGCCATGAAGAACCTGGAAAAGCAGTTGAAGAATACTGGCAATTTATTGGGATGCTGAACCAAACCTTTGATTTGCTGATCAAGAGTGGAACCAAGCTTATATTCACAGAGGTTTATTATTGAAGAATATCCTGCTTGTTTTGTTTTGAGACTGTGTTGTGAACTGGTTCTAAAAAAAGAAAGAAGAAAAAAATGGAAAGGAATCAACTGAAGAGAGTCATGCTTCTTACAACACTTTCATTGATTGACATGGTGGAGACGGCTATTTGTGATGGCAGGTACAGTCACCATAAGCAGGTTGAACTTGTATGGCTCATGAGAAGGTTGTTCCATCTGATCAAGTCTTTGTAATCAATTTGTGAAAGCTATAATTGTTGTGATATGGCACCCACCAAAAAAAGTGACAAAACTGCTGCTGAGGGCAAGACTCCTCCTGAGACACAAGCCAGTGGTGAGGCTGCAGAAAGTGAAGTTGTTGTGAAATTACGAGAGGAAGTCGCCTTACTCCAGCAAAAATTGCAAGGGGCACTTATCCAGTCAGAAGAGACCGTTCAAAGGGCTGCTGTAGCTGAGACAGAAAGGGCCAATATAGCAGAGGCAACAAAGAGACAGATGGCACAAGTGGCAGAGGAAAGGGAGTCCTCTCTCAGAGAAGTGCTGTATTCTGCAGAGGAAGCCAAAAAGAGAGCAGATACTGCAGAAATGAAAGCAGCAGAGGCAGAGAGGAGAGCAGCTGAGGCAGAGAGAAATGTGGGTTTGACGGTGAAGGAAACCATGGATGCCAATAGGACAACCCTGACTGGCCAGCATTCAGCAAACATCATGGAACAAAGGGGGGCAATGAATGTTTTAGAGCAATGGAATCAGCGTCCCATGCGTCCCCAAGCTTGTGCTCCCCCTGGACTGTCTCAGCAAAATTATTCTTTCATGCCCAGTATGCCCTCAGATCCAGCCTGGCCACCAGGACCGACTGCATCATTTGCTCCATCTAACACAAGAATGCCAATGCCAGCAGCATTTACTCCACATCATTCTGCAACTACAAGTTACACCAACCCAGTGCAACGTCCCTGAGACATGCCACTTCCTAGGCAAATGACGTTCAATGGTAAAGCACCATGGGACAGTTTCATTAGACCATTTGAAACTCTCGCCCTGTCCTGTGCCTGGAGTGAGCAAGAGAAGCTGTTCCGCCTAACAAGTAGCCTTAGGGAGGATGCAGCAGAATTTGCCTTTTGCCATTTAGACCCAGATATTACCAGCTCATATGAACTGCTAGTGACTGCTCTGGAAGGCCGTTTTAAGGAGAAACAGGCAATCACCACATACTTGGCTCAACTGGAGGGTCGACGAATACAGCCTAAAGAGAAGGTGGCAGACTTCATTGCAGACATCAGGAGACTCGTCATAAAAGGCTACCCAACAGCAGATGAAAGGACAAGGGAAACCATAGCACTACGTCATTTTCTTAAAGGCCTGACAGATGAACCAGCTGCTGTAGCCGTAGGAATGACAAATCCAAAGACAGTCACTGAGGCCCGCACTGCGTATGAAACCTATACTAGCCTCAGAAATGATCTAGGTAGGCCACCTAGAGCACGTGCCGTCACTTTTGAACAGGACCAATCCAAATTTGTGACCCAAAAACAATTGATGGATTTTGGGAAAGACCTGAAGGATACCCTGACTGGACAGATGGAGGAGGTTAAGAAACTCTGCACACAAAACCGGAGGCCTAAGAAAAAGGTAGACAAGTCCACTATAGAGTGCTATAAGTGCCATGAGATGGGGCACTATGCCTCTGAATGCCCTCTTGCTGCAGATAATACCACCTCCACCAAGGAGCCAGCGAAGTCAGCGTCTCCACAGGAAAACTAGCAAGGACCGGGCCAAACGGCCTAGACCCGGTCCAGAACACAGGTGATGTGACTGTAACATGGAAGCAAATTACACAAGCTGGCATATCTTTGATGCTACCTCTTAAAATATGTGGCATTGAGGCCAAATTTTTGGTTGACACTGGAGCAGAGATCACTATTTTGTCAAGGCGAATCTACGAGTCAGTTCCAGCTGCATTTAGGCCCAGACTTAGACAGCCAAAGTGTAAAGTAACTCTTGCAGCAGCTAATGATGGGATCATGAACATTGATGGAGTGGTAGACATCAATATGGAGACTGGTGGAGAAATTTTTTCATGGCAAGTGTTTGTGGCCAACATTAAGGATGAAGGTCTACTTGGAATGGACTTCCTATGTGCCAATAATTTTTCTCTTAGTGCCGATGGCAGGCTTGAATTGGGAGGCAAGCTAGTCTACACTGAAGTACATGGCGATGTTCCAAACATATTGGAAGTTTCTACAGCAGATGATGTAACAATACCTGCTTTCTGTGAGTGTGTTGTGAGTGGAACAATTTTGATGCAAAAACCGAACTCTAGATATTGTATTGTGGAGCCCTTGTCTGATAAGCCACCAGGGGAAGGTCTTGCAGTTGGGAGCACTTTAGTGGATGTGCAGAGGACCGACATTGGAATTCCCTTGCGAATAATGAACACAACCAGTGAGAATTTCCTGCTGAGGAAAGGTAGCGTTGTGGCTTCATTACAGGAAGCAGAAGATGTCCATTTCTTGTCAGATGTGGAAAATACTGCGGAGGACTGTCAGGAAAGGTTGCTCGGAGTTCGCAGGGTTCACAATCACAGCAAAGCAGACGAACCACAATTTACAGCCATACCAGTGCCAGACACGGCAAGCTGGCCTGATTCAGTGAAGGAGCTTTTCCTTAGGAGCAAAACTAATTTGTCAGAGACTGAGGCAGCAGGGCTTGCCAGAGTTTTAGACAAATACATAAACGTTTTTGCAAAATCACCTGAAGATTTAGGCCGTACATCAGTCGTGTGCCACACCATTGATACTGGAGATGCCAAACCTATCAAACAGCTTCCACGTCGGCCCCCAAGAGCTTTTGCTGGTGAGGAGGAGAAGATCATACAGCAGCAATTAAAAGCAGGTATAATAGAGGAATCTACATCTCCGTGGAGTTCCCCAATGGTCTATGTTAAAAAGAAAGATAACACAACCAGACCATGTGTTGACTACCGACTTCTCAACCAAATTACCCAGAAGGATGCCTACCCACTACCTCGTATAGATGATTGTTTGGACTGTCTTGGTGGTGCAAAGTTCCTGTCTGTGACGGATCTCCAGTCCGGCTACTGGCAAATTTCTGTAGCAGAAAAGGACCGACCAAAGACTGCCTTTATAACCAGAAGTGGCCTCTATCAGTACCGAACCATGCCGATGGGTTTGACAAATGCTCCAAGTACCTTTACTCGGTGTATGGAACTTGTAATGAAAGGGCTTCAATGGAAAACATTAATAATATATCTGGATGACCTAATTTTGTACAGCGCCACCTATGAGGAACATCTGAAACATCTGTCAGAAGTCTTTGAACGACTAATCAAGGCAGGCCTAAAATTGAAACCATCTAAGTGCCAGTTGTTTCAAGAAGAAGTTGCCTTCCTTGGACATATTGTGTCAGAAAAAGGTGTCAGGCCAGACCCCAAGAAATGTGAAGTTGTGTCAAACTGGCCTGTGCCGAAGAATATCCATGACATTCGCTCCTTTTTGGGCCTATGCTCCTACTATAGACGTTTTGTTAGAAACTTTGCTTCAATCGCCAGTCCTCTCACACGCCTGTTAGAGGCCAAACGGGCATTTGAGTGGAATGACAAGTGCGAGGATAGCTTTATGATGTTGAAGTCTTGTCTCACTGGAAATGAGGTCATGGCTTACCCTCGAGATGACTGTACATATATCTTGGATACCGACGCGAGTGATACAGGAATAGGCTCAGCCCTTTCTATATCAGTATGGGATGAAGAAAAAGGGATGGAAGTAGAGCGACCTGTCGCGTTTGCCAGTAAAACTTTGAACAAAACACAGAGACGTTATTGTGTAACCAGAAGGGAGCTCCTGGCAGTGATTGTATTTGTGCAACATTTCCGACATTACCTGCTCGGGAGAAAATTTATCATTCGGACTGATCATAGTGCTGTTCGCTGGGTGATGAGCTTCAAGAACCCAGTGGACCAGATGGCCAGGTGGTTAGAGGTTCTGTTTCAGTATGATTTTGAGATCATTCACAGATCAGGAAAAAGGCATGGGAACGCGGATGCCCTTTCTAGACTGCCATGTGATCCCGATGATTGTCAATGTTATGATGGCAAGACGATTTTGGAAGACCTTCCATGTGGTGGTTGTGAGCAGTGCAAAAAGAAGCATGAACAGTGGTCAGACTTTGCAGAGATTGACAATGTTGTGCCTCTGATGTCAAAAAATGCCTTTGCCAGTAGAAGCTGTGAGGCAATCCTAACTGCCAGTAGTACAGCTGACCAAGAGGGGAGCCATTCACTGAAGCTGCAACCATCCCAAATGTACAGCAATACTGACCAAACCACATGTGCAGAGGGACAAAACAAGCGCTGTTTGGTGGAGAGTTCATGGAAGACAATTTGCACACTTTATGTGTATGTAGGCATGATCTTTGGGGCCCTGTTGCGTGGTGCAGTGGGTTTATGGACTGTTGTCGAAAGTTGTGTTGCTAGAGTCCTGCCATTGACTGCCAACCTAGTGAATAGAATTGTCAAAGCTGTACCATACAGGAGTGACATGGATGGCAAGGTATCTTGTCTGAGCTTGGACAAAGACTTTTCAAGCAGTGATGCAGGTTCAGGCCACACTGGTGTGCACATTGTTGACTCTGACTTCTGCTTGAACTTGAGCCATGTCAAGAAAAAGGAGGTTAGACAACTCAGCTTTAATTTGAAGAGGGGGAAGGAAGCTGATGTATCAATGAAAGGTGACAACCCCAGCTTCCAACTTTTGGATATAGGGAGGTCAACAATGGTAGCTGAGGATAAAGTGGAATGTATCCCAGATGGGAAGGATAACCTTGGAGAATGGGAGTCCGATAATCAAACAGGTGTGTGTGCACAGGAAACTGATACTGAAAAACCTGCACAGTTGCCCAGGAGAAGTAAAAGACAAAAGAAACCCCCAGATAAACTTTAAGTACTCCTGTGAGGTTCCTACTTTGGGATGTAAAGAGTTACAGCAGTGCAGCCTTTTCAAACTTTTGCAAATGAGTAGTTGATTACCCCCAGATGGACTTGTGGTCACTGGTAACTTTGACACACCTCCTTTTGGTGCCAGCTCTATCTTTCTACACATCTTGCACAATCCAACTTCCTGTGTGTTGGTCTGTGCTCAACTGCCCAACTTCCCGTGTGCTGGTCTTTGCACGCACACGCACACACACACACACACACACACACACACACACAAAATGTGTCCTAAGTGTGAAGTGATTTTCTCTTGATGCTATGTTCTTCTCAATGTTATTGAATTGAATGGGTTACCAATGATGTATCTTGCTCTGTTTGTATTCTGCGTATGTTTATCTGTGTTCACATGTATTATTTCCATATGTATTGCTATGTGCATGTGTATTGTTTGCTATATGATCATGTGTATTGATGTCATATGTTGACATATTATTGTTGTTGTACCTGTGCTTGCATTGTTATTATGTTTATGTGTTGATATCACACCTTCTATGACAATGTCATGCTATGTATGTTCCTGTATGCTATCAACATGGTGGGTGGTGTTGTTCTGTATGGAAACACTGCATAATATGTGGTATTTGGATTGACAAAAATTGCCTGTACAATGTGTGAAAAAGAGAATAGTTGTTCAAATGTATTGAAGACAGAATGGATCATGTAGGTCACTGTTTGTGTGAAGTAATACCTTGTATTTCTTGTGTATTGTCAGTTCCACCCTAAACCCAGCTGGGATGTTGGCCGTACAGAGACTGGTATATATAGAATTACGTGTCAATTGATAATTATGATGAATTCTAAAATGTGAATGAAACACTGTACTCTTTAAGTAGGGTGTGTTTCCCAGGCAAGCAGCCTCAAGTAGTTTGTGAATTATACAGGCATATATTTTGTTTTCTGATGCCCTTCAGTGACACTTTCTACTGATAATGTTTACCAGGCAAGTCATGTTGTTGAATATATGTCAGAATATTTCTATGTAACTTGAGTAAGGTGAAATTTAGTTATAGCTTAGTATATGACAATGGTTTTGCAAGTAACTTGATTCACAGCTCAAAGAAAAAAAAAATGGCATTAATTTTGTTTAGGTTTCCCTTTTGTTCGGAAAATACAAAATTGCTTTGGGGACAAAGCAAGCCAAGAGGGGAGCTGTGTTGTGTACCAGTTGGTAGTTGAATTGTTCATTTCATGATTTTACTTTTCTTTTAAATTTAAGCTGGGCAAGGGGTTAAAGAGTCAGCCATAACAGAGTCTGTAGCGTATACTCTGGTTGTAACAGGACACCCATAATAGGGGACCCAGTGTCTTTCCTTAAACATTTGAGGTGTGAAATCTCTTGATGAGTGTTTAAGTGTGCCATGTCTGTGGCATCCTTGTTTGGCCATCTATGGTATTGCATTCACTCTTCTGATGTGGTTGTGTTGTGACTCTTGTGCTGGTTATCCCGTGAAATGTGCCTGATGTGAGGGTAGATAGTGCTGTGTGCACACAAGTCACAGTGTGGGAAAATGTGAATGTGCAGTGTGCAGCACAAGCCAACCCACACAACAAAGGATGTGTGCTGTGAACTTGTTAATTGTGACCTGCTCTCACTTTATATGTTGTGTTGTGCGTATGTTATCTCATTTGTGTATCTTTGTGTAATGTGCATTCTCATTGTGGTGTTATAGTTGTGTGTACACATTGTGTCCCTGTCATAATGCACATCCATCCTATATAAAGCCTGGTATTTTCTGATAGAGAGAATTGAAGTTTGAGGCTTCTCAAGTTGAGCAGCAAGAGTTGTCAAGCCATTAAAGGTGTGCTGTCTACTTCTATGTAAGCTATGCCATGTTGTACACATGAATGCATCAGGAATAAAGTCATCTCAACTGCACTGCAGACCCTGACTTCAAGAACTTGTCTCTAGCAATCCTAACAATATAGTATCTAAAGGCGCACAAAACGTATGACACACTTATGGTGCTTGAAACCTTCTTTTCTGCACTAAATATCTGCTGGTGAACTCTTGGGAGCTGGCACTTTTGAAGTTATGTTTAATTTTCGAGGTTAAGGTCTGGTAGCGTCATGATTGCTATCGTGAAAGGTCACGTTTGTCGAGACCTATTTAAATCACAGCACCAGGAAAATGGCTTTCTCATACTATTGCTTCAAAAGGCGAATATCCTTTGTTATTTTGTCGTGTACACTGCACAGGGTCATGTACTTTTTTTATCTGCATCAGATAATCAACTACGTGATTAATACACATCCCAATAAACTACCACCTCAAAGCCAACATTCCAGTTGGAAGTCGTGTTGCGTAATCTTTGTAAACGTGTACTGAGTAAGAAAAATTTATACTGGCATGGTCAATGCATGTGTAACAATCAAATAAACAAAAACGTTGGACCCAAAAACCCTATCGGACTTTAAAAAATTACCATAATTTTCTCTAATTATGGATCACACGTTACATTGTTGTAAAATATGTTTACGTAAATCAAGAGGCGTAGACAGAAAGTTGTAATTCCAAGATACGCTTGGCCCTCGAAAGGCCTCAGAGACAAATAAACAACGACAAATTTCTCTCAAGCCTTACGGTTCACGTGCTGGCATTAAATCAAAGGCAAAGAGAGCCTGGACACCGTAGGGAAACAAAAAGCTACCCATCGACATCGGGGTCAGGCGTGTGTTATTTAAGGCCCAATAACGTGCCTGATGAATAGTAATTAGACACGCTGCACAGAGCCGCACACAGGCAACATGCACGACATTGTACTCTGTGGGTTTAAAGGCACTGAAACAGGGAAAGTTAAGTGGTGGGCAGTAATATAGCAGCACACCAACATGCCGCAGACTCAACTGTAAACTTGCTGGCGAACATCTCATGGTTGATCTCATTTATTTATTTATTTATTTATTTATTTATTTATTTATTTATTTATTTATTTATTTATTTAATTTTGAAGGGGTATTTTTAACTTGGTTGTTCAAAATCGGCAATGTAAGCAGCTGTAACACTTAGTAGATCTTCTTTTCAATATTGTGGGTAAAATCAGTTTTGAAAATTAATGATAATGGACCGTGGCCTCTCATTATTGCACAGAGTTTCCGGTTCTCGTTAAAAATTGTTTTCGTGCTGTAAACAAAAGTATCCTTTAAACCAGGCAACTCTCTAAATGCCATCACAATTATGTTTAAAATATAAAACATAATTATAGTGTTGTTCGTTTTTATATTTCAAATCTGGTACTGCTGAACATTATTATAACAGGGCTTCCTGCGCCTTGAATGTATATGCATTACAAGTGTTACTTTTATTTGAAATAAATGTATTTGGCTTCATATTGTATGTCCCGACAGTACAGATTTATTATGGTAGCGGACACATCGCTGGTACTTGAGGCCGATGGTTAAGACCCCTTGCAGCCATTAATTACATAAATTGTAAACCCCAAATTCCACGTGGTTACAATGGTGATCAATCCCCTTTGATCTGACGAGACAGACTCTGGTCACATTTGACATCATTGATGTCACTGTCAGTTGTACTGGAAAATTTAGTTTTTCAATTTTTAATATAGCCATCACTTATCAAGGACAATGACTCTGTTTTTGTGATCGTATGTACAGGTGATACTTCAGCTCACACGGGGTTCATAATTCAGTGTGTCTTAGTCAAGAAAAGACATTGCACTGCCAGGTTTACAACATGTTCAAAGACATTTTAGGTGGCTTCACTAAGGATGTGCCGAAAATTAATTTCCTTGGTCTCTCCACATTTCTCTGTGATGAAATCACATAATTATGTGAACCGTGCGCGAAAAAAAGCTTGCTCCAACGTCAATGGACTTAACTCTTTGCACTCAAAGCAACTGGAAGTTAACACCTTTCCCCCGAGCTGAATTTAGCGCTTACCACGGGCACATTTCTAGTTGTTAGCTTCGCAATAAGCTTAGCGGTTTTCTTTAATTAACAGGCGTAGATAATTTGAGATGCATTCCACTTCTTTAGCCCTTGCCAAAGGAAAGACAAATTTCTTTCAAATTTGTAAATGTTTGTTTACTCCTTCTTCTTATTGTGGTTTTTTTTTTTTTTTTTTTTTTTTGTTTAGTTTTGTTTTGTTTTTGTTTTGTTTTTGTTTTCTTTTTTTTTTTGCGGGAAAAACCAACATTCACAACCAACAGAATTTTGACAAGTTATCAGTATTTTACTATGATTTTGGCTGCAATATTGCTGCATAATTTATAGTTATCGGGGTTGTGAGGTTAAAATACTCCCAACGAGAAGTTGTTACTACACCGCTGTGGCACGTAATAGGTAAGCTGAATGGAGTCATTTTCGAAGATCAACTGGCCCTATTATTTCTATTTGATCGTTGATCCGCAGGGTGATGTGCAATGAAGAAAAGGTCAAGTTCTGTTCATATGAACACAAATTACTGACCCACCGGCAAACATGGCTAGTCCTATCCCCTAAAGACAAACATCTGGCCCCACAGCGTGCTGGGCAAGCCTTAAGCCTTCAGGACAAACAGCGGACCAAAAGTAATACAGGGTTTGTCTTGCCCCTCGAAGAAAAA
Organism: Hermodice carunculata; assembly: GCA_964020975.1. Taxonomy (NCBI): domain Eukaryota; kingdom Metazoa; phylum Annelida; class Polychaeta; order Eunicida; family Amphinomidae; genus Hermodice; species Hermodice carunculata. The sequence continues at coordinate 7,821,398 of OZ026625.1, read as the reverse complement.
TAACTGGCTCCATGACTCGAGCACACTTGACAGGTCTTATTCCTAAAAAGACTTGACGAATCCCTTTAGTCTACCAGCATCGTCCTTTCCATTGAAACAAATAACTTGCCACTGCAACATACATGCTGGTCTTACTCCTTCAAGCACACCAGGATGGAATCGTTCAGTTGAATACAAACCGCGAGCATGCCGGACCGCGCTTTCCCTCGACTAGAAAGACATATAACTGACTCCAGGAGCAGGTTGGGCGGGTCGTTATCCTTGATGACATATACAACTTACCCCATGAGCACACTAAGCAGGAGCTATGCCTCGAAGAAAAAACGACTGGCTCTAAGAGCATGCTGGACAGATTATAGCCCTTGAAAACAAATAACTGGCTCCAGGAGCATGCTGGGCAGGTCCTATTCCTTGAAACTGAAGCCGGGTGAGTATTCCTGGTCTCACTTGGGGACGAATGACCTCATGAGTAAACTTGGCAGGTACTGTCCATTGAAGCCACATGACTAACCCCACGACTTCTAATTGACCATATTTTATTGCACTGCCTGCTGATATCCACGACGCAGAGATCGGCGGTGAGTCATTCGGGGCTCTGTCAACACACGAAGGGGGGGGGGGGGTAAGGGGGGTTTCACTACGCTGGTAAGGTTATCATTTTTCTAGAGTACGCAGTATGGAAAATGAAAATCTTTCAAAATTTTGGATAGTACGAAGTACGTAAAATAAGAGGGCTTCCAGTACGCCAGTACGGTAAATAAAAAGCCCCAGTACGCCAGTAGGGGAAACCCCTTACCCACCCTCACACACGGGTTCAAACTCTCTGTAAAGGTGACCAGCAGTTTTTGCATTCCATCATGAAGCAATTGAGTCGAGGTCCCACGTGGGATACACAAGAAGTGTGCAATCTGCTCGTACCGCGAATGTGTAAATCTTGCCGGTGATTTGCTGTCTTAGTTATAATGCGCACCACACTCTGATTTAAAATGTGCTGGGTACAGATGCTGCTTCTCAATAACAAACACCATTCACTGCAAGTCTGCCGATAAAGACAGACCCAGAAGTGCGAGTAATTACGAGAAAGGATCCCATGCCACACTTTGGCAAAGGTATATTTGAATAATTAAAAAGGCTCGACTTTAAAGTTATACGATAGAGAGTCAACCTAACATCTCCATTTTTCAACTGAAAATGATCCCGCTTAAATCTATGCTACTTTGCCACGTCCTGACATATTTAATACAAAGAGAAACCTAATTCTGTAAGTCCTTGTACCGTTTGAACACTATCGAGTCCGATATTCTAAGAGCAAAGTCCTATTCCGTACCATTTACTGAAAAATGCATAGTTCTAAATCATAATAGCAAATTAATATATAAAAGGAACAAATCATTTTCATAAAACTGATCGTTGATCTGCAGGGTGATGTGCAATATGTGAGCTGACTGGTCTTTGGTAAACTGAAAACAATATTTGAGATATGGGCCTACTTGATTGAGGACTTTTGACAGTTGGTTTGTGTTTCTTTCAAAGAATGACGTATTCAATGGTGACTAAATTCCACGATTGCTTGTGAATGGATTCTGTCCTACGGAGCCCCAGAAGGGACATGAAGAAAGAAAAAAAATTATTTCGTTCCCTCGAAATATATTTCGTTCCCACGAAATAAATATTTCGTGGGAACGAAATAATATTTCGAGGGAACGAAATATTATTTCGTGGGAACGAAATACTATTTCGTGGGAACGAAATAAAATACGAAAATCTACCATGTCCCTTTAGGGGTAAAATGTGGAGCCCCTAAGGGGTCACTTTGAAAATATGAATGGATATCAGTATATGTACCAGGCATATATTTCGTTCCCTCGAAATGTATTTCGTTCCCTCGAAATATATTTCGTTCCCACGAGATATTATTTCGTTCCCTCGAAATGTATTTCGTTCCCACGAAATATTATTTCGTTCCCTCCAAATGTATTTCGTTCCCACGAAATATTATTTCGTTCCCACGAAATGTATTTCGTTCCCTCTAAATATATTTCGTTCCCTCGAAATAATTATTTCGAGGGAACAAAATAGATTTCGAGGGAACGAAATAGATTTCGAGGGAACGAAATAATTATTTCGAGGGAACAAAATAGATTTCGAGGGAACGAAATATATTTCGAGGGAACGAAATAATTATTTCGAGGGAACGAAATAATTATTTCGAGGGAACGAAATAATTATTTCGAGGTAACGAAATAATTGTTTCGAGGGAACGAAATATATTTCGAGGGAACGAAATAATTATTTCGAGGGAACGAAATATATTTCGAGGGAACGAAATAATTATTTCGAGGGAACGAAATAGATTTCGAGGGAACGAAATAATTATTTCGAGGGAACGAAATAATTATTTCGAGGGAATGAAATATATATATATTTTCTTCTATCACTTAGAGGTCTCTATAGTACCCTTCATGTACTGGTTTTTATATTTATTTCGTTCCCACGAAATATTTATTTCGTGGGAACGAAATAAACATTTTTTTTTCTTCATGTCCCTTCTGGGGCTCCGTACTGTCCAAAGCGGAAATGTAGGTCTTTTTCAATTCTGTGTCATGCAAGGCCAACAACGTGTCGGACGTACAGTAATTAGACACGCTGTGCGCAGCCGTGCACTAGCTACGTGTATGACACTTAAGTCAGTGTATTTAAGGCCACTGGCATCAATAGGTTAACGTATCTTTATTGCATTTTTTGCCCATACGGGTTCACATCATATATACAAAATATTAAAATACTAAGTGGTAAATATCACAAATTCATTTGTAGACGTCGCCGCTGTTAACATAGACCATGTATAAATTTACAAACTGGCACTGCCCCACATCAGCCTCTGGGAAAAAAGACAGGATTATTATCCCAATTTGGTCGTGGCAGCAATGAGAAAAGTTTTCTCCTGATTAAATGTCATAAGAACATCTATCAATTTTAGATGCTGATGTGTCAATTTCTGTCCCGCCAGTTGTAACACTGGTAGGCATTCTTCCTGTTTCGCGGTGATATTTCACCACCCTTTTCAGTGTAGTACGTCCAACAGTTACATGGTGCTGTTGAATCAGCATCTTTCTAATTTGACTAAAACTGTGTCCATCCTGGTTTTCCCAAACAATTTTCCATTTCTTGCCCTCACTGACACGCACCATCCTGCTCTGGCGGTAAACAAGACGACATGCCGTAAATCTTGGAAATCTTTTGCCGGGAAATTAACTGACGGCACTCACTTTTTTTTCGCACCTGCAAGACATGTACACTTATGTACAGTAGCGATCGAGTCTTTTAACCAAACGCGCATGGCTCCGCGAATGTCCCGCGATGACCGCGGCCGGGTTATGACTTGGCCGAGTGTTTGTTCCCGCGTGGACAAGCCAGGTGCACGGCCGAGTCCTCAAGCTTCCGCGCCCGGGTAACAGCCGCGTGTGAGGACCTTTCATCGTGTGAACACGGACATAGTTCCTTGTCACATTGATTGTAACTTTATGAAATAACAAGGCCTATCCTTTGCTAAATAAAATCTGTCTATCTTGCCCTGTCTATTGACTCTATAGCCTACCGTAATTAAAATGTGTGTGTCAACACAAACTTTTTTGTTTTTCCTCGGATTCTTTTTCTTTCTTTCTTTCTTTCTTTCTTTCTTTCTTTCTTTCTTTCTTTCTTTCTTCTTTACCAGCAAATTTGTCCGACACTTTTCTCGGACACTATTATACATAGAAACTCCAAACTTGGCATGATTGTACCTCCATACAAGAAGTTTGACCGTTTTATACAAAAGAATGAAGATGTTTAAAATTATGCAAATTAGGGGCCTTTGAAATTTTAAATCTTGAATATCTTCAAAAGTATAACAGATAGAGATATCATTCCAATTTCTACTAGGAGATTATTGACCATTGCGCATCTAATGAATGTAAAACAAAAGTTGTAGCAATTTAAATTATGCTAATTAGCAGCATTGGAAATTTTAAAACTTGAATATCTTCAAACTATTATAGATAGAGATGTCATTTTAACTTCTACTAAGGGGTTATTGACCATTGCACATGTAATGAATTTAAAACAAAAGTTGTAGCCATTTAGATTATGCTAATTAGCAGCATTTGAAATTTTAAAACTTGAATATCTTCAAAACTATTATAGATAGAGATGTCATTTCAACTTCTACTCCTGTGTTATGGAATAGTTGTACATTGCCATACCAATATGCTTTGAAGACACACACACTGATTTGCTATGCAGCAAATCATCTTTCCTAGTTGTAATTGTTCCCTTTCGAGTTAATATATACGGATACAAGTAAAAACTACACACGTGAGGATCATCAGCTAGGCCGATATGTTTGTACATGTATGTAGTATAAGTATATATATACATACAAAACATATAAGTTATAACTAATGATCCTAACGTGTATGTTGTTTTCATCGGTCTCCAGTGCATCCGTTGGGGTAGGCCCCTGCATGTTTTTTTTTTTTTTTTTTTTTTTAAATTAATTTGGTCTGAGCGGGGTCCAAGTACATCTATATTGGAGTACCCGCCTGTTAACATGCTTTTTAGAAGACTATCGGCATCATATGCAACTTCAAGTTCCCGTACATGACTACTATGTACGATTTTGTCATCGCGGACGACCGGCAGCTTTTTCGTAACTTCTGACACTGACAGCCGGATAATGAAATTGGGCGATAGTAGGGTTAGTTTAAACATATTTTATTGGAAAAAACAATTGGAAAACAGGGCATTGCCCTATAATAATCCCTCTTGTACATGAAAAGGAAGAGGGGTTACAGAATTCACAATATTGAAGGACAAAATACATTAGGTAGGAATATATCACATAGGACATGAGAGATAGAGTGGCAATGCCGTACATGGTTAAGAAGGACGTCACCCGACGCCGTACAGATAGATAAACAGCGAATGAAGTATACGTCTACCAATACATGTATACATTGTATATACAATAGACTAGGTCTGGTTGCTTTTGCTCCCATCAAATATGCGATACAATGTGTAGCTTAAGCTACAGCTCCCAGTCTGCCCGTGGCTTGTATGTAATTGCGGACAGCTTCAAAAATAATTTTTTGTTTCATAGTGCATTTTTAGAGCCTAATAGTAGAGTGTAGATATCGAAAGGGGCAAAGGGGATGATTTTGCTGTGTAACAAATTTCGCTTGGTAATGTACAAATTACACTCGCAAAAGAAATGAAAAGAGTCTTCATTACCATTGTCACAGGCACACAGTGGAGAGTCTTTAATACATTTCTTAAACAGGTCATAATTAAGCTTGCTGCATCCCATGCGCAAGCGAGCATGAGATACAGCAAGCTTTCTTTCACCTTGATAATATCATGGGTTGACGGGTTTGATGTTGCAATTTAACCTTTTCTTAAAATCGGCCAGGTCCTCAGCATTTTGAGTGGATACAGGAAGATTGTTCCATTTTCGGACGACGGATTGAAAAAAAGAAGAGCTGAAGCAATTTGCTCGAGCTGGAATAAGAGATAAATTTGCCCTTGAGCGAACATTATATCTATTGCGATCTTGAACAGTGTTAGGTACAAGGTTTGGCAAATATTGTGGGCATCTCCATGGAGAATTTTGAAAAATACAATAAGTTTACTTTTATTACGACGTTCAGACGATTTCTCAAGACCGGACTCTTCATAAATTAAGTCATGATTTGTGCCAGATGTGGCCCCTGTTATAACTCTTGCTGCAGCTAACTGTAGGTTTTCTAGTTGTTCGGATTCCTGCGCGGTACAGTTTGCCCAAACAACTGACCCGTATTCAAGAAGTGAACGGATGAAGGAAAGATAAAGAATTTCGAGTGTCTTACTGCTAAAACGAAACATCAGATTTTTAAGTACATTTACCATTTTCATGCCCCTCGTTATTAAGTCCTTGATGTGACTAGACCATGTTAGGTCACTACGAAATATTAGACCTAAATGCTTGTGTCCGTTTTGGTTTCATAAAGTTTCATTCATAAAATTAAGACCAGGATATTGCAAGGGTTTTAGTTTCTTAGAAATGGTCATGCTTGTGGTTTTGGCAGGATTAAAAAATATCAGCCATTGCCGCAACCAATCCTCTATTTCCTGCAAATCAGTGTTAAGAGAACTGGTCGCGGCATTGGCGTCATCAACCCTTATAAAAAGTGTTGTATCGTCGGCAAATAGACGAATAGATGACCGCACAATTTCGACGATGTCATTTAGATAAATTAGAAACAGTAGTGGTCCTAGGACCGATCCTTGGGGGACACCTGCCTTGATCCTTCCCCATTGAGACTGTCCACCCCGGACAACAACCCTTTGTGTCCGCCCTTCTAAGTAGTCACCAAACCACTGCAACAGCGAACGATTCACTAACGACTTTTTTTAGTTTATATAGGAGTCCCGGGTGATGAACACGGTCGAACGCTTTATTTATGTCACAGAAAACTACTTGGACATCTTTCTGCAGATTGACTGCCTCGCAAAAATGGTGGTATAAGTAAACACGTTGACTTACTGCGCTATCCTCCGGGATAAATCCGGACTGGCTTTCGAGTATAACCATGTTGTCCCGAAAGACATTAAAAACGTATTTGAAAACAACTTTTTCGAAGACTTTACTTACACAGTTTAGGAGCGAAATTGGTCTATAGTTGTTGCAGGGACTTGTAGACCCTTTTTTTTTAAAGATAGGAACCACGTTTGCTTTTTTCATTGGGCAGGGAACCTGCGTTGGGCCACGGAAATATTAAATAATTTGGCAAGTTGCTCCAAAATTGACGGAGCCCCTTCCTTGAGCATCTGGGCACTTATACCATCGGGCCCATTTGCCTTGGAGATATCCAGGCTTTTAAGAATCCAAAGAACTTCGTTACTGTTTATTGAAATAGATTCCAAAGTGTTTACGGGAGTGTCGGCGGACTCAGGTAGAGAGAAATTCGAATCATCGACTTTGCCTTGATCGAAGAAAAAACTTTTTGGGATCTCAGCTTTGGCGTCATTATCGGTAAACGTTTTTTGTTTTTTTCCCTGGAGTAGTGCCGATATTTCGGATGATTCGTTTTTGTGTAGAAAAAAATTTACTGTTTGCCACCAGTTCTTTTTCCTGTGTTGTGTATTATTCTCAGAATCTTTCAGACGTTTATAATAATCTTCTTCTGCCTGTCTGAGATCATTTATGTATTTGTTGCGTAATTGTCTGAGGTATGGCGACAGTGATGGTCTAAGTTTTGCTTGCGAAAATATTCGCTCGACTTTCCGTTTGGAGGAAGGAAGAGCGGACGTGTACCATGGTGTATCGCTAGGCCTAATTGTAGCGTCTTTACTGGGTACACAATCCTGTACAACTGACAGAAAAGTGCTAGTCCAGTTATCACAAACTGAATCAATGTCACCAGAGTCAAAGCAGGGGTCCTAATTACATTCCAGAAGCTTTTGTCTAAAATTGTCAAAATTTGCTTTACCATAGTCGCACAAAATTTTTTTGAATGCGGGTGCCTTCTTATGTCGGAATAATAGATTGGCACTAAAAAGACAGTGGTCACAGTTTGCAAGTGGGGCAGATACATTTGTGTTTCGAAAAAGGCTGGGCATATTAGTCATTATTTGATCCAGGCATGTTGCTGTGTTGTCTGATATTCTGGTTGGCTTATCAATATGCAAGGTAAGTAGGTTAACTGTACTGAAACTGGCCAATGTATTACCTTGGCTGGTAGCTGGATCTGCATTTGGGTCTCCCATGATAATTTTGTTAATGCCCGAGCTTTTGGCTCTGTCAACACTGTCTTGAAACATCTCCCAAAAACTTTGCATAGGCACTAGGGGGCCTATAATACGGAACCCCAGAGGGGACACGAGAGAGAGAAAAAAATTTGTGTTCCCTCGCACTGATTGATTTTTTTTCTTTTACTCATGTCCCTTTGGCTAAAACATGGAGCCCCAGAGAGGACATGAGGAACAAAGTACTTTATTGCATTCTCACGCAAAGGTTTTGCATTCCCTCGCAAAACTTTTGCGTTCCCTCCCAAAACTTCTGCATTCACACGCAAAACTTTTTTTGCGATGGAACGCAAAACTTTTCCGTGGAAACGCAAAAGTTTTGCGAGGGAGCGCAAAAGTTTTGCGAGGGAACGCAAAAGTTTTGCGAGGGAACGCAAATCTTTTACGTGGGAACGCAAAATATTTGTGAGGGCAAAAATAATTCTTTTAATGGAAGGGCATAAATTGTAATATATTATGGCGCCTCTGGGGCTCCAGATATTGCTTTTTGCTGTGAAAAAAATTCTTTTGCGTTCCCAAGCAAAAGTTTTGCGTGGGAAAGCAATTTTTGTTCCTCATATCCCCTCTGGGGCTCCGTAAAGGTCGCACCGCCTGTTCACTGCCAAACATCTTGAGGCATAAAGGGCCACGCCCCCGCCAGTACCTGTTGTGCGATCACGTCGAAAGACAGGATGGAAGCCGGGGATCCCCAAATCCCGGTCTCAGTCTTTTGGAGAAAGAAACATTTCGGACAAAGCTATTATATCAAAAGAATCGCGGCAAGGGATGACTTTATACATCGTAGTTTGTTGGGCGACAAGCTACGTATGTTCGCACGACAAACAGTAAAATCAACAAATGTGTCATTGTTGGGGCCCGGATTGGGCTGAACGTCCCCGCACAACAAGAAAAGTACTACAGAGGCACAAAATACATAGTTGACAGACCTATCGATTACAGTATGAATAATGTTGAGTCTGACCAGAGTTACAAGATGTACATGTACATTGGAGGAAAACAGTATAACAACTATAAGGGTATGTCAGAGCAATCAGGACAAATATAAGCCTACAAAGTGCAAAGTAACAAGTTAAAACATAGGTTATTATTATTTCTTGCACTTGACAGCTTTCATCAAGAAAAACGCCTAAAGCTTCTTGGAATAAAAATAGGCCTATAGAATCAATTACAACCTTTGCGAATCGTACAATGCTTTCCAAGAGATATGTGAACAAGTCGACATATATCCCATATGACTTAGAGACAAGGCTCTTGATTACAAATAATTTAACACATGCGACTACCTTGTTTGTGGCAAAGTAAGAATCTGGCAAATCCGATGAGGTAATTGTGGTTAAATCAGCTGTATGCGACTCACACATTGACAATATTTGGAGCATTAGATTATAGAACACAAACAGTATACTGTTACATATTATGACGACTGCTTTGAAAAAAAAGTAGGAGTCTTAGATACTTGCATGGTTAATAGAGTTAAATCTTATCTTACAGTGGACAGGTAGCAAGAAAATATTTTCAATTAGGCCTAAATAGTATCCAATACATAGTACACTGTGTCACTGGTGCCTTGTACATGTACCAAGGAACATCTTAAGCGTATCAGTATCTTGTGTCTTGACTTGTGTGATAGTAGGGTTGGTGTTGTCAAAACTTTCTTACTGTGTCAAAGCGTACTTCTACTTGGAATCTGAGCGTAGAAACAATTGGCACTACAGTGCTGTGGTCTTCAATTTAATGTTGGTCAGGCCAAATTCAGAAATTTGTAAATTCTGAAGCAATTTTCTGTACATTTACATAGTTTTGGTGATAACTACACCTAAATGTTGGTCCGACCAGTCTGACCAATCGGGCCCCAAGGCTTCGACCCTGCACTATACCTGCTAGTGAACAAATCATGGCTTTGCACACAACATATTAGGCCTATTATTACGATCGAAATTTAGTTTTCAAGTTGTTACTTTCATTGACGGCAATTGCGCAGTTCCAGTGCCCCTAACTTCGATCAGGCCGAGAGTATGGTGTCACAAACACCCGCAGATTTCAATCTGGACGTTCAACTAAGGCCGCACCATGAAGGCTTGGCAGGTTTAGTCCATGCCCGACGAAGGAGGGCATGGACGGCTGCCAAGACTTCATGGTGCGGGCTTAGTTGAACGTCCAATCCCCAGAAGTAGTTTAACCCCATTCTATCCTCGTTTCCGACAACATAGTAATGTTGCAAGAGACAAACAGGCAAACCTGATCAACTTAAATATCAAAAAACGCCTCAAGTGACAGACCCATCCCCCCTTTTATTTTTTTAACGGAAATAAGCTGTGCAACTTGGGTTATCACGCGGTGCGTGCGGCGCGTGCTGTTCTAACAGCAGACTTCACGTTATACTTTATTTATGAAAGCAAGATCAATGAAAGACGATGTGCTGGCTGCTGACGTAACAAGCAACGTCAGCAATGCACGGTAGCGCATGGTTGCTGGGATTTGTTACAAATTTATGCCCGGGGAAAAAAAGACGAATTTACCTTGTGCGCGCATGTGACTGGGATAGAATGACCGACCATGGTAACGTTAAATTCACTGCTTTTCAGCACATTTCCTGTCTCAACACAAGTGCCGTGGCTGTGTCTCGGAAGAAACAAGTTTTGACATTACGAACTATTACAGGTTCGTCCAGCTAGGCTAATCTCTTTAAGATTTTGTATATAGTAATTAAGTACTGAGACACCATAACAAGCAATTCACCCATGCATGTGTGTGTCACGCGGCCGCTCTGATTACATGAATGTTTTCTTTTTTACCCTTCGGCCTTATGAGGCCGACGGGTATTGTCGTACCCGGCGCCGTCCGTCCGTCTGTCCGTACATCCCGTGGTTTTACCACCACAACTTCAGAAATTTTTGAGACAGGACTTTCAAATTGCACATGATATTACACTTCTTTAAAGCCTACTTTGTTTGCAAGCATAGGCCTAGTTGTGACATAATTCTTAAGGTCACACAGTGGTCACATGTGCTAAGCAACGTTAAGGCTCTAACTATTGAAAGCCTGCATCTAGCAATCTAAATCTTACTCACAAGAAGCTTCATAGGGTGATCTAGAAGCCTATTGAAAATCAAAGTCATAGCTCTGTATTTGACTTACTTTTTGAGGTCAAAGTTCAAGTGCACAATGGTGGTATTGGTACAAGTAAGGACGTTTTTAAGTCAGTTACATGAAATTTTATACACACATGTATTACAACCAAAAAATGTGTCCTGAATCAAAAGTAGGTCACTAGGTCAAGTATCTGGGTCACAGTGACCTATTCATTGAAATTTTGTTTACCACTATAACTTCAGAAGCTTTTGAGACAGGACTTTCAAATTGCATATGATAGTACACCACTGCAAGCATAATTGACCTTGACCTAATTTTCAAGATCACACACGGGTCACAAGTTTGTTGAGTGACATTGTGCATCTAAAAATCTAAATCTTAAAACGAAAGAAGCAACATATGGTGATCTAAAAGGCTATTGAAAGTCAAGGTTATACCTCTATTTTTGATCTAATGTTTTTGAGGTCTAAGGTCAATAGTAGTATTTGTGTAGGTAACTGTACCTGATAGTATGGGACACTATTCCTATTCACTTACAGCAAAAGAGATTGAAGGCGGCCGAAGGGTACTGTGTTCTTTGAATGGTATTTTTGATAGACGAAAACGAAAGCAGCTTCTGTCATTCGTTTTCTTACCCTCTTTTTAATTATAGCAGATAGCCAGTTAATATTTTATTCTTGGAAAAACATAATCCTTCGTTGCATTGGCGCTAAGAAGATGCTTGTAAACAACTTCTGCTCAATGCTTATACATTGCATTCATGACATACTTATGTCTAGCTAAGGTCCGGTGACCGACACATTGTCGAATTCCACTCCGCCAATGACAATTTCGTCGATCTTCCGTTTCTTCCAAATCAAACTGCGTCAACAATTAAAATAATCGAAGACAAGAACAGCTGAATAATCAATGATGCCGAACATAATTGTAGGCGAAAAGTGCTAATCCTTTTAATCAAAATTTCTGTGATAGTTAAACAAGTGTCTGCAGAATTGCCAGACGACTGTACCACTGCCACTGGAGGGTAGGCCAACAACCTGTAGGCTGTAGACCCAAGTGTTTCCTTAGTTCCTGAGCTGCGCGAAAGCCAACAATAAAAAATGGAAAAATAAAATACCTCTGTTTATTTATTTTATTATATGTCAGCGAACGGAGAAATCTGAATTATTGTTTCGTTAATCAATTATCACATCATTGTCATCAATCGAGGTAAAACGCCTTCTGCAGAAATAACTGAAATACACTGATCACTTTTCCTGCATGCATGACGGAAAGGCGGGTGCCTCGATCAAAGACAATCTGCTACCTACTTTTCCTGGTGAAAACACAACAAAACATCCTCCTCCTCTCCCCATTTTTTTTTTGTGGAACTTCTAACGAATCTTTGCCAAAAGTTTCTGATAAATTTACATTCGCCAGAAATAACTTTTCTGCCAATTTCTCATTTGACCATATCTAATTTTTGCCATGATGTTTTTCGCCTTCACTGATTTATCTACGATGTTGGTTTCGGAAATGGGGTATTTTTGGTCCCAAATTTTCATTCTGAATCCGTGAAAACCTTGTTTGACGAATACATTGAACTTCTTTATCCAATCAAAACTCATCAACTTTGGGCCTCAAACAATTTTACATTCATAACTGTGACCAGGAAAATTCCAGCTCCGAGATAAAATAATTGTGAATATCCAAACACATGCATTTATACTGTGAAGCTTTGTGCCTTTGATTTTACTTCAACCCAACCCAACCCACCCACCCACCCTTACCCCCAATATATAAACAATCACCAAAAAAATGCGCCTATAACGGTGCGAACCTAATATCTATTCAGTTCATACAACGGAAAGAGAGGAGGGGAAGAATACAGGCGACATCAGGTGTGAGTGGTTTTTTGCTTTTGTTTTTCTGTTTTTTTTTTTTTTTTTTTAAATTTTGTATATTCTATTTATTTCAAATTCATTAACGGTGTCAAACAATTGACTCTTCAGGGAAGGACTGTTGGGAGTGTTGGGGTTTAATATCATTTGAGGTTGAATGGTGCTGCTGTGCTGAATACGGGGGAGGGAGGATCAAGCCTCATGGGACCGATGAATGCAGTGTTAAAGTACAACTTAACAAGCATACAAGATTGTTATAGTCCTACTAAGTTTGAGGAGCGTGCATAACCTGGGTGTTGCTGTATGATAGGAGACACCGGCATATTATAGACAGTCAATACAGATAGAATACATTTTGTTATACATGAACTGCCAGGCTTTATCCCTCCCCCCCCCCCCCCATTTTTTTTCCTCGTGGGACGACCTCTCATAATCTGTGCAAACTTGGGCAAATGAGCGTTGCCGCCTTAACTATAGGCCTATATATTTATGAATTGTTGTTGCTCATTTTACTAGAAACATTGCAAAAATAAAATATTTGCCGACCGATTAATATTTTTCATACCAGTAGTTTCATTTTCCGAGGAAAAAGTTTTTCACGTCCGTTACAAATGTACAGATGATAACTATGTTCATAACAATTGACATAGCCAGTGCCATGGCAATGGCCCACAGCAACTTTGCCTGGGCTGGTTTTGTAGAACTAAAGCAATTCCAGCCTAACGGTAATATTAATATAATATGAATGTATCCTTGGGTGTTAGAACTTAGATATACTGCCATAATATATCAAGATGCAAATACAATGTTAATGAAAAGACAACTGCAATTTTGTGCTCTGTGACTGTGAGTGTGGCTGCGTAAGACCGTATATAATATGCTTGAGCTGCATCCCTGGTCAGGGTGCACTTAGTTTCAGACTGATTTCCAGGCGTTACTAACACCAAGGAGGGAAGACTACCCTCCTTGCTAACGGTGAGCTTGTAACTAAGTTGTGCATCGCAAAGCGTCGAACAGATTACGTGCACACTGAATTTTATTAGAAAGCACACTGCAAACTTCCACGGCAACTGCAAAGATAATAAGAAAGTTTCGACTTGTTTTGCCGGTGGCACGCCAGGCACGCAGGTTTTCGTTTCTCAGTTTCTGGAAAATTTGGATCACGCGACCAACCGTGCCCCAGAAAAATTATCTTCGTGGTCATGCTATGGTCACCCATGACAACGGACGAGTCCATCCATATCCACAGGGCATCACGGCTAGTTTTTCATCCACAATGTGTGTACAGAAGAATTAATATTAACTTCGATATAACTTTACATTAAAATATATTTTATTTAACATGCCATAGCTCTCTTCTTCCGGTCAATTTTGATATGAGTTCCATGCAACTGTTTGGGGCCCACCAGGAAGCCTACTGACACTGTATCCCCTCCGTGTGCAAAATGGTAACAACGAACTGGTATTTTTCATTCGCCTGCATGGATTTGATTTTCATGGCTGTATGAGTGTATCAGGTATGGAATCATTGATTTAGGCACATAGTTACACATGGGGCCTAAATTGACTACTTTTCTATGTCGCCGTATATTTTTACAACCACAGTTACTAGGCAAGAAAGAGAAGACCGAAAAAAAAAAAAATCATCGCAATTAAATGGGAAATCAAGGATGGATACATAATTTACATTGTAAATGTAATGTCAAAATACTGACTGCTCAGATGACGATCAGGTTCTGAATGATGCCGGCACTTCAAATTGCCGTTACCATGTACTGCAAAAATAATGGCTACAAAACTCGCAAGATCTGCAGTGAAACTTTGTGAAAGTGCACAAGCAAGAAATTGTGTGTGTGTGTGTGCTGTAGATTATCAGGCAGTGGTTTTCATCCCGGCACATGTTAGCCCTGGGACCGGTGCCTGAATCAGTCGATCACTTGTCGGCCATATTTCAATTTGTCGTTACACTTATATTTCGGCATCGAAGTTTGTCAGCCAGTTGTGACCTGTCGGCATATTGGTATGACCAGCTTCTGTTGACTTGTGTCAAAGGCACGCGTTTAAAACTGAAAGTTTGAAGCCAGTTCTCTGCAACCGACGCTACTTCAAGCAGTCCCCAAACCAAATGGTGCAGTGTGGTAATGTTGGTACCTTGCCACTTAATGCTAGTTGCCTGCGTCACCAGATTCTCCACGACGGCAGGCAAATGATTGACAGCTCTGCAGACCAGACTTCCAGCTGCATGGTCCAGACTGGTACATACAAAGTCATCGCGACTCGGTCTTGGCAGCTGGAGCATATTTATTTATTTATTTATTTATTTATTTATTTATTTACCAGGGTTACGTGCCCATGGCATGTATGGGCTAACTGGTTATTGCATATCAATCAAGGGTTAGCCTACCAACTCAGTGAAAGCGCAGCACTGCCACTGGTCACTGATCTCACCTGTAACTTTGTTGTAAGTTACTTTTACTTGTAAGTTGTAAATTCGGACAATCGTACTCATGGGCCTCGAAGTGTATTGTAAGAGTTATTCAATTCATGTTTCTGGAACAAAATTGAAGGTGATATGAACTATCCAACGGCAAGACCGCGGAGCGCCCATCGGTCTCAAGTTAACGGGCATGTTACACTATACCTAGCCCTCTTATTTTATCGGCAGTAAAATAGTTGGCCTATTTCTGATGAAGTCCACTCTCGAGTGACAGGGTATTGTGATTTCAGATTTGTTTATTTAAATAGTGATGGCACACACAGTTGACTCCATCTGTTGACTATATGCTGGGATTCTGGACACCAAAATAATAGTGCTTGTGAAGGATGATTCCTAAACTGTGACACTGAAAGTGGATCTGCATGTAGGCCTACATGTACGTGAACCTTGTTATTTTACTGTGCAAAATAAATCCTGAAGTACATGTATACATGTAGGCCTAAATATACACATTGAAGAACGAACTTAAGATATGGTCAGTGTTTTTCTAGTTCTGAGTGGAACAAATTTCGTTGAATGCCTTTTTACGACTTTGCAATCACATGCCAGGGTTTTATTTTTATCGTTTATGCAAATTTAAAATGCGAGCCATGAATTGTTCCTCGCCCTGAGACCTACAGTGCAGCTCTCGCCAAATGGACCAAATTGCTAACCCGTCGAGCACGCTGGCGCGCCAACAGAAAAAGAGCTAGCCTTGTGTAGCATGCTCAAATAAGATGCTCGCACCATGCGAATGCGTGCTCGTCCCTCTTCGCATTTGGCTAGCAATGCGTCTGGCTACGTGCCCATGGACGATCATCGTGCGAATTGCAGGCGAGTTCCGTGCGAGTGGCGACCGCATCGTGCAACATGCTAGATCTATGCTTTTAACGCTTGCAGTCGCCTCGCGCATTTGACAAAGTGGGTTGTCCTTAATTCTAAACTGGCAAGCTGATGGGAACAAAAAACAAAACCAGAATTGAGTGAAGTCCATCTAGTCAGTATATAAACGATCTGCTGCGATTACAGCTCGCTGCTTGTTTTAAGTGTTAGACTATGAAAAAACTGTTCATAATGTAGTGATGGCCACATAGAGAGGTTTTGTCACCACTTTTGGTTAAAGCTTTTGTGACATCATCTCTTGGTCTTTAGGGATAAATTAGGTGTAGCAAGCAGAAAAAATGCTTTTGCGACAAACAATCATCGACACAGCCCCAGAGGTCCCCGCTGAGTATTCAAATGGCTATGACTCTGCAAAAATGCCCGTTTAAGTGGCAAACGGTAAAATATTTATGTACCAAATGATACCGTGTGAGAAAACTGAACAGATCGAACACGCTTAACTAATTATTATTAAGTAGTGGTTTAAAATCTAACGCCAATAGAACTGCACACACAAAAACAACAACAATAACAGTGTAAGGTTATCTTAATATTATTAAAAGTTAATATCGAAGTTTGTGATGTTAATAAACACTGCATAACTTTACAGCTTATAATAAGAGAGAAAATCTAATGTTTCAAAGGTGGAAAACACGAACCGTTTGTCGTGTAACATGTACTGACACTTGAACGTCCTCGGTTGGTGGTATACCCTGTAACGATGAGGTTATTGGAATATAAAGGTTATTTGTTCACATAATTAGATCAATGCAAGACAGCTGCCATTATAAAGCCTCGCAAATATGTCTACATCAGAAATGAGAGAACCTTCCAAATATTTTTTTTATCATGCATTGCCTATGAGTGTAAATGTACACAAGACTAGTTTGAGAGTAAAGGCCGGCTGCAAATAAAGACTACTTTAGCTTCAGCCACAAGCAGTCTTAATTGCTGGACGGCGTCGCACCTAAAGCATACAATGTTTACGAATACACAAATCTTCTTTGGCTGGTAGATATTTGTGTGGGTTTAGTAATGAGACATGATAACTTGCAATGTGTACTAAAACTGTATTTTTTGTGGTCCCTGTTTAATCACAAATAAACTGTAAACGTCTTCAAAAGCCAGCCGCTATGTACACTTTAAGCCCTAAAGGGGCATATTGTTGGACTGAGTCAATAGTTTTCCTCGGCATGTTATCGTGACAAGTCTTCCTTGAAATTTCATGGAAAAATGGTATGCGAAAAGGTGAATATCTAATTGAATGGATGAAGCAGACGACATTTCAAATACCCGGTCGCAGTAGACCGTTTTGATCGGGAAAGAGTCAAATGTTATATGAAATGAATATAACACAGAGTTAGATGCTCTTTCTGAAGTGAACACCAAAGAAGAGAGGGCACCCGTGTTATGAAGTTAAATGCCAGGCAGACTATCAAAAGAGGATAAAACGGTTAAGACTCAGGGGATTAGATATTCATCGTGGCCAAAAGAGGCACAGGGTTGAGTTTCCATGGAATGAAACACAGAAGGCATGCCGCTACTAACCTCAGATCAAGCTGCTTAACTAAATGATTTCCTTAATGTAAGTGAGTTGCACTCTTTTGGCATTAACTATGGGATCTAGGGGTCAAATCCAGAGGTAATCCTCTTTAGGTATATGTCAATGGAGATCAGGACAACAATCCCTGCCTGCTAAGAACGTTAACACAAAAGTATGACGCCAAGGCAATATCAAAAACATTTCCTGGACTTCTGAAAATAAAAACAGGCAACATGATGCTGATTGTATGTGTAAAATTGAAGATGTGCTTCATGTTGATAATGTTCTAACAATAATTTGCATGCCACATTAGTTATTAACATTGGATCTCAACCCCAAAACCTATGGCCTCTAAATCAGTCATATCACCGCTAGAAGACCGGGTTTCTTTGAAAGCTTTAGATAGATGAAAGGCAACAAGTCCTCAAAACCATTGCATATTACCTGACTTGGTTATGATGAAGAACAAGCAACCACAGACCTTCTTTAACGGGAAAACTTCACATTTCATTTGTTATCGTATTTAGAACTTTTCAGACATCTCAGCAAGAGATCAGAAAGGTCATGCTAATTGTGGGTAAGACTTCAATGGAGTATGTTTTATGTCATAAGGCATGATATGCCAAGAATGTCAGGTATTTATTTCTGGACATGTCAACATGGTCAACGTATATGCCAAATTAAGCCATGCATAATTTTATGGAAAATCCATTTCATATATACGGGAGAGAGCTACACTCTCCATCTGGATAAAGCTGCACAGCTTTGGTCCAATTACGGAAAGCAAATATGCATCTGTATTGTATCCTTGCACTCTAATCGACCTGAGCATGGATGGGACTGTTACAAACCAGAGACGTCATATGAGACAGAAAGAGAACACACACAAAAAAAATTAGACTGGTTCGTCGCACTTAGAGCTCTGCTAACGGATTGCAATATTGACCACATGATAAGCTGACCCGACATTGCATGTAAAAGTATGGTTTAATCGAGTTGCAACTGATACTCAAGGGGACACAGTGACATGGTGTCGGTTCGTGTCACTGGAACCTGTTTCTACTGGAGAATGGAACTTACCGTTTTCCTGCTTAGATTTAAAAAAAAAATACCAGAGTGTAAGCAATTGACCTTGTAGGGAACTGTTTGATTCTTGCTGGCTTGTATCTGGTCAATATGTGATGCTTAGGCAAAGTAACTCTAAGCAGCTCTGCCTGTGTGGATATTATTCAGCCCCCAAAAAGGTACACATTGAGTACGGGAATTCGATTTTTGTTTCTGTGAACCAAATTACGACCAGTAAGAGGAGCCGTCGATGCTTATCTCTCAATATGATTGGTTGTAGAGGGCAATCAAGACTTAACTTCCCAGAAGGGCTGTTTATGGTTGTTCCAAAATGGCACATTTGGGTCATGTGATAAACAAGCTTCTTCTCTAAAAGAATTGTCTCTGTATTTTGGGCAAATTAAAGCAGTTACAAAAGTCAATTGTGATACATGGTATTATTTGAATAAAAATTTCTGTTTATCATTTCATAGCGGTATTTTACATTTAACATGAAATACCCACCACCACCACCACCATCACCACCACCACCCCACCTGCCATGTAAAACTAAAGGGTGTAAATTATAGTTGATGTGTATGATTGCTTAGATTATGTTCATATTCATTGAAATGACGGTTTCTGTACTGACCCAGATAATATCTAGAAAAGACAATAAAAAAATTCCCTCCACAATCTGGTTAACTATTTGGAAGGATCATTTCTTCTATTTCTTATCTTTGAAGTTGTCTCTCGTAAATCAACTGCAAATCACCCCAAAGGGTATTTCTCTCTTTCTATCTTTCTTTCTTTCTTTCTTTGATGACGACAGAAAAGATTTTTCGAAACTCACATTTTTACATTTTAATTGTCGTAAGTTGAGGCGATTTCGTGCCGTAGTGTTCTTTATATTGCTAAGATCTGGGTCATGTAAATAGGGAGGGGCTAGCCTATGGACCAAACAGGGTACGTTTAAAGTATTTTCTTTGTGTAGTAAAAGTCTGCAATCTAAGTTCCCTTGATAAAAAGACAGGAGGTGTGCCTCAGTACACCAGGGCAGATCCGTGCGGCTTCGTATTGAACCGATTCCAGACACTGAGTTACAATTGTCATAAATCACACAACCATGCTTGTATATAATCGAATGAAAGCTTTTCTAGATAGTTTATATTTCACTCTACTCAGTAATTAATGCCAATAACTTATTTGTATGGTTTATAATGAGGGTGATGTGAGCATCCGACTTTAAATTACCAGAGAGGGTTATGCCTAAATGAGTACGGGTGCTTGATTCAGGTATGGAGTTGCCATCTAAATACAAAGGAGGAGGATTTGGTTGTGACATTTGCATGAGAACAATAACGAAATGGATTTGAAGGCATTAAGTTTAACTTTCCAGAGTGAACCCCAGCAGCCAATTTTCACGACATCAATGTCAATCCTATTTGCAGAAGCATGCGGATCATGTAAGATTTCTAAAAAACTAATATCGTCAGCAAAAGTTTTACATCACAAGAGCTACCATCAGTAATGCCATTAATATACACACAAAATTATAATCGGAGACCAAGGATTGACTCTTGGATTACACCAGGTTCCACGGGAGCCAATCGGACGTATGACCACCAACATTCACTCTCTGAAAACTCTTTGACAAATAATTGTTATTAAGCCTGTAAGAGGTTCTTCAATACCAAAATTTTGAAATTAAAGACGAGTCCCTCCTACCAATCTTGAGGAAACGCTTCAGATATATCAACAAATGCCATTTGTGCGCCGTGTCTCAGTTCGAGCCCATGGTAAACATCATGATGTACATTAATCAGTTGGACAATAGGAGTATCATTGGCTTTAAACCCAGACGTTTTGGGGACCAAAAGTTCATAACGCATAAAGTACTCATACAATATATTATAGATTGAACGTTCAAATACTTTAGAAACATTAAAAAACATCTGCAATTGGAGGATTTCTTTGATTTGCTTGTCGTTCTTTTGAATGCTGTACAAACATTACATTTTCGCCAAAACCAGGATGGTGAGACAGAGGTTGAACAATTTTGTTAAAAAAGGAGTAATACCTGGCACTGTGCCTACAATCGAATATATGCAACGCCATGAGGGCCGGCTGTAGAGCTGTCTTTGGAGGGATTGGAGTACTTTCAAAACATCATTCTCATAAATGTGAGAAATGGTGAGACGTGTTTCAGTCCGAAAAGTGAACTCGAGCAATTATACACTTTCAGTATCTTGTGGGATTTTACACTGATTAGCAAAATATCGACTAAGGATATTACATTACGCTGCATTGTCACTGAGCACATGATCATTTTAGAGAAGAAAAGGAATAGACTGGTGAATTTTAGAACCAAGAAAACATTTACTCAGATTTCACCATCTCTCAAGATTTATTGATTTAAGATTGGAACGAATTTTGGCAAAGTAAGACCTAATCGATCTCTTGTGTGCGCTAATCACTATGCTACGTTTGCGTTTGTGAAGTTGAAATAGTCGCTTTAAGTTCAGAGCTTTAGCTATTGTAGTAAACGGTTATTTTTTTGGGGGGGGGGGATCTTTCTTTTTAGAAAATCTGTTGCACACATTCCATGCTCGATTCCTCTGTCTCATTTATGTCCTAATTTTAAAAGACACCCAAAGTTTATCCTTTGGATGGATTAGAATTACGCGGAAAGGCATGAACTATTTGCATAGATCACTGAAAAGGTCATACCAGAAAGACACGACATCGTTTATGTCGTAAAAAATATCAAAACCAACATAAAGAGTACTACCAAAAAGACCTTTAGTTAAATCAACAAAATTTGCTCGCTTTTAGTGCCGGTTGCTGCGTTTAAAAGGCTGATCTACATTTTGAGCACTGATAATGTGCAAAATATTTCAGAGTGATCCGAAGTAGCAATTGGTAACGGGGTCCCTGAGTTTAAAATGTAACCAGGCAAGCCAGTTATAATAAGATCAAGTAGACTATCAAAAAATTCATTTGGATAGGTAGGTTCAAAAATAGGTTGAAATAAATTGTTTCTGGATGAAAGGTTGACAAGCCGTAAGTCTAGCTCACTGCCAGAATGTTCAGTTTCCCACCTGAGACATCTATCTTTGAAAATGGCGGACAATGAGTAAAATGTTTAAGATATAAAGCAGTAACTACGGAATTCTCTAGGGTACGCAGAAGCAGATCCCTATTAGTAGCTTATTGGCCACGGGGGCAGTAATAAACCTCTAAATGTATCAGTCCATTTCCAGCTGGAATATCAACCCACGTGCATTCACAATGTGCCTGTTCTAAATCATGTTTTCCTGTGCAAGGTATGTTGTAAATCATGTCTCCTTATGCAGGGTATGTTGTTTCCTGCATACATCACAACCCCTCCACTAGATCAGCTGGCCTATCCTTACGAAAAGATAAGGGGAAACCTTCCGTGAGTAAATGCTCATTTGGATATGTGTTGTCTAACTAGGTCTCAGAAACATACAAGTGATATGAAATGAGAGACTGACAAACATGTTCCTGAGAAGCAGAAAGCCCATGGCATAGAACAAACTGAGTAAGATCATGGTTATAGAATACAAGTAGCTTTACATTAGACTGGTATGGGGGGGGGGGGGCATAAAGCCTTATTGTAATTCTAAATTATTGTAAGCAACCACCCACTCAATCACATATAGTTACAAGCATTAAAAGGAAGTCGAATTTACCATATGCATTTTCATTCAAAGTTGAATTAAAGGACAGGCACAAAGCAATAAAGTGACCTGTCTTCTACAACAAAATCCAAATAAATATAAACATATAAACGTCAATTGAAAACAACGGATATGCATAATATGATGACATAGTGACTGCACGTGTATCTACAGAAAAATCAGATTAAGGAAATATGAGTGGGCCACGGCAAATTTATACAGGATAATCGGTGCTGTTAGGCAGCTTCTTGATGAAATTAAGCGGCCACGTGTTCCAACAAATAAAGCAAAATGTAAACCATATTGTGACTACAAAATTAAATAGTAAGACACATGGTATAGTACAAACCATACAGTCACCACATTGAAGATAAAATAAACATTTTTTCCTTGAACGTTAAAGGTTCAAACAAAAGATGTATAATGTAAATCAGATGTTATAACTTGCAACACGAGGGAGGGGAAAGTGAAAACATGACAGAATCAATGTAGTAGTGAGGCTGAAAGAGTTTAAAGAATTACGTAAGCAAAGACAGACACTGATCGCACACACATTGTGAAAAGAAAAGCAGGTAAATTCTTTGGACTGCAAAATTGATGATAAGCACAAAGGAAAACAAGTCAGATCGACGAACTATAGACAAGAAGTCGCACAGGCCGTGGATTTATTGTCTATAATGACAAATAAATTGTTCTTAGGTCAAAGCATGTACACCTCCAGATCCTATTTGTCGTGTCGGCGTTGTCACATTTATTTTGCGTTCCCTCTGTGAGATGTTCGTGAATATATATGCAAAGCTTTTTTTCGGGTAAGTTGAAATTTTAATTTGCCTTTTTTTCCGTATGTTGGTACATATACTGGTTGATATAAGTTCAAATATCTTTCCAATTTGAGCAGGAATCTATAATACGTTATTTATTTATTTATTTATTTATTTATTTATTTATTTATTTATTTATTTATTTGGTTGTTTGTTTGTTTATTTGTTGTTTGTCTATCTATCTATCTATCTATCTATCTATCTATCTATCTATCTATCTATCTATCTATCTATCTATCTATCTATCTATCTATTTATCCCTTAATGGCTGGATTGGCCCTGGAGCGTAGAGAGCTTTGATATGCTTTGTCCACAAGTAACATGTTGTGGAAGAGGCTGCTGTCGAACCTACATTGGTCATACTGATTTTGCCCTAGCTAATTTTAAATCCTAATGTGTTTATATATATTTAAATATGATGTAATAAATAAGTGTAGTTTGCTGTTTTATAAGTTGTACAGGTATAGTCACAGTGTAAATGTATCAAGATTCCATGCTTAATGATCATTGGTATCTTATAATTTGGTTCCAGGTAAGAATTACATTGCGCTCATTGGGTTATCGGGTGCATTTTTGTTACAGTAAAAAGCGATGTTTTACAGTAAATAAAATGGAACAGCAAGAGACTGATTGAATTATTCCATGTAACTTTACTGTATAAATACGTAGTTTCACTATAAGACCAAAAATTAATATTAATATTAATACCTAAATACCAGAATCTCCAGCCGTCATCTTGTATAAGTTGTGTATCTTGTTATTCAAGGAGACTTTGTTTAACCATATAAAACAATATGTGCATATCAATTATCCACCGTCAGATTGTACTGAGTTGCAGTGTTAAATCAACGCAGAAACACAACTGTGAAAATAGGTGATTTTTAACATTTAAATGGTTCGACACTTAAAATATACTTCGCATTTTGAACGGCCGAATTAACATATCGCACGGATATACCGATTTATTTGGCATTTCGTGTCATTTCATTTTCTCTCAAAGTGTACGTAAGTATATTGAAGACATCTGTACGTACTACCCGATTGCCTTTAAATCGGGCTTGTTACCCCCCCCCCCCCATCACCCTTCCCAAGCCAACCCCAAAAATTAAAAATTAAAAACAAGCACAAAAAAACAAACCAAAAAAACCGGATGGCGTTTAAATGTAGTCTGTTTCTTCAATGTTTTGGACCAACTCCATGCGTCAAGAAAAATCATTTGGATGAAAATTGTACATGGAATCAATCATAACACGCCCCAAGTCAACAGCTTTCCTTCGTGCCCAATCTACGCCAAGGAACGCTCTTGATACAATCATAATTCACAGGGGAAGGGTTAAGTGATGATATAGCAATCTGTTCTTTGATTTATTAAAATTATCAGCATGTAAAAGGGGGATATTTTATATCGCAATGACGTTATTTTAGTTTCAATCTACTCCGGACTGAAAAGCTGATGCTTGTGGTCATAAATACACACAGATGTACAATAACTGCGAAGAAATATATTTCAAACACCAGCGATTGTATTGATGTTTTCCTTCCTAAGTTTTTATCCAGTCCAGTTGATTTTGAGCTTTAGTTTACTTTGACAAAGTTCTTTGCGTTTGTACATCAAATGGTCGTGCCAGCGCTAAAGCCCACGAGGACTGAAAATTGATTGCAACGTTTATCGTTTCAGTGAACTTCAAATTCCAGTGTAAACGCTTCAAAGGAACATCTCTGATGACCGAGAAATTAATAAAACAGTGATTTATTCGCTATGAACGTGAACGGAGAAAACCAATTAAATTCTATTACTTGCCAATCTTATGTCCTATTTGCTCTAGTAGAGCATATAAGCAGACGTAACATAAGGATAAATGACGTTTCTGTTATGCTGAAAAAAGGGAAACTGAGCATAAAGTTTTTTTAACCGGCTGTGACTAGGCCATTGATTAAGCTCATCTTGATGCGGTATTCAATCCTTTCAATTCTGTATTTCATGTCTCTCATGTTTAGAACACGGTATCAACTTTTTACCTTGTTCTTCCTTACAATTTTCCCGTCTACACGAAGGCTTCACTCTGTTCTGTTGTTTTGTCTATTAAGTTCTTCGGTGATTCACATACGTGACGAAACTCTGCTGATAAGACTAGCTGTGCCCATCATCTGCACTCTTTATTCTTCATTCCAGTTCAGCATGCGCTGTGTGAACAAAATTACAAAATCTGTCCATTTAGTCTCTTTTTTTCCCTCGGATGCCGTAGATTGCGCTCGTAATAGGTCAAAAATAGACTGACACGAGCAGTGCACGGAGAGACTTTATTCATGAATCACCGATAGTATATTTGTGTTTTCACATTTCATGGTAAAAAGGTACTTGGTTCATGAGACAAAATCTTGATTTCACTGTTCACAGTTGACGATCTATGGAAATGCTGAATCACATTTTGACTAGTAGTAGGCCTTTTACGGGTCAAGAAAATTATCACAGTTATTTTAGATTTAGCATCTCACAAAAATCCCTGTGCACGTGTCTGAATGGCAGCATGATATTTACTTAGCTCTCCAGGATAAACAGTGGAAACTTCAAGCAGAAAGACTAACGTAGAGCGTTGAGTATGTGGTTACGTCATCGTATTCTGCTTCAGGAACAGCTTCTAGTTAGCGCTGCAGCTGCTTATGTCGTTGGTACATTGGGAGCCGTATGTCTGCTTAAATTATCCAATCAGAGGTAAACCTCAAGAGGCAGGCACTAGTTTAGCTTAAAATTCTTACAGGTGACATTATATATATATATATATATATATATATATATATATATATATTAGAGCCTGACCGAACATGCATTTTGAAACCGAACCGGGTACTCGGCTAAAAACAAGCGTTATATATATATTATATACATATATATATAACGCTTGTATTTAGATGGGCGTAATTTGTGGAGAATAAACGAGGCAGTATATTCGTGACAATGAATAACAAAACCTGGCACTAAACGTCAACCATGTTGTAGGGGTATCAGCGGATTCTGGAACTTATTTTCGCCCAAATTCGGGTCCGTTCTAAAACGAGGAGAAGTTCAAATAGCATTCCGGTAACATGTTTTTTTTTTTTTTTTTTTTGTTGTTTGTTTGTTTTTCTTTTCCGCCATGCCATCCAACTGCTCAAAAATCCATCGTTTTTATGGAGCTTTTATGGTGGACACAGGCAATCTCAGTCAATTTCACCCAAAAGACCTGAATAGATAAAGTATAACTCCCAACTCGCCGACGAGCAATTTGCGACCACTTGCATATTCTCTGATGCAAAATCTTATGTTAATAATTATAGTTATACAATGTATGCTTTTATGTATTACATGATTGTTTAGTGAATATGATAGAACAATGTTGGCCTTCATACTCCATTATATATATATATATATATATATATATATATATATATATATATATATATATATATATATATATATATATATATATATATATGCGTGTGTGTGTGTGTGTTTGTGTGTGTGTGTGTTAATTGATCAGTTTGTTTATGCATGGACATGACCCCAAAGATGATACCATTACGTATTTTTGTTTCCTTGTCTCTTCCAGTTAAATTGATCATTTTTTTCTAACATACTAAACATGCAGCAATTATACAAACAATAGCCCCTGAGTCAGCAACATCGGACTCCTGCCTAAAACTTTCAACTCTGAATGGCATTCCTGACACTAAACACTCCACGGCGTTATTTTGATGTGGCACTAAGCATGAGGTTAAATTAGCCATGTCAACTTGACAGAGCTATAACAGCTATGTAGGCCTCCATGGTATTTGCATAAAGCCGCTTACCACCAACCAATAAGGTAAAGCTCATAAGTATACCGTAGCTTCCCCGGACCGTAGCTCTGTTGCACCATAGATCATCAGTGGTTATACAAGGGGACAGAATATCACCGACCAATGAAATGACAGTTGATAAACCTACTGTAGCCACCTGGACCGCAGCCCTGTCACATCAGACGTCATTGGTGGTGTTGCAAGGGGACAGAGTATCACCGGCCAATGAAATAACAGCTGATAAATCTGCTGTAGCCTGGCATGTCGTACCCCCATTACAACAGACGTCATTAGTGTGACCGGTCAATGAAATGACAACTAATAAAGCTGTGATCCACAGACAGTTGCTGTGTTAGAGCATACAGTATTGGTGGCCATAATGGCATGTCTTCTGTTCAGTCAATTCGATCTATTTTGACAGCATCGAGAGGCTGCGAATCGTTAGTCAGTAACAGGTTCACACAAAGTGCTGCCACTTGTGTTGCAATTCGAATGATGTTACCTAAATCTAAAGCCCAATTACGCATTGCACCTGGTAGCAAAAAGACGACCAAGAATTTTCGTACATCATATTACCTCCGCACAACGTAAAGCTGCAAACCCGCGTGCCCATACGACACCACGATACAATTAAACAATGCCAGTGATATATTTCCAACTGCTCACAATTACTATTTCATCTTTCTTTCGATGCACGCTTTGCTATGGGCATGTGCACTATGTGATAAGGGTCGCATATTTACTTAACGATTGGCAAGTATGAACCACATTTCAATATTTCTATCTTAAAAAGCGTTCAAATAATAAATCAAATTACGGATCTTTCGGTACTACTTGAGGTTGCTGTTTGCAAACAGGTTTTGCAAAGTTTGATTGTCCAGTCCAGATAAACTCATTTCATGATACACGACCGTGACAAAAGCATGAACATACTGGTATTATACAGAGTCAGCTGTATGTTCTGTTCATAGAACCAGCGAGAAATATCACTGATGTTATGCGCTAGGCCCTTCATTTGGACGGCTTGCTAAATTAAAGGATAAAGTGACTTGAGCAAAATTTAGTTCGTTATTTTTTTTTTTCATATTTACATATGTGATATTTTTACGCGTTACATTTGAAGGAGAAAATATGATTTTCACGTGAAAAGGAGCTTGCATTTGCCGATGTTTTCATCAATATGATACTAATGCACTGGATTCTTTGGTGCGTGGTACATATCAAATACAGCGCTGATGTGATATTGACGACACCTCAAAGGAACCAAAATATCATAGAGGCACAAAGGTGATTATTGAGTTATCTTCAATGTGACTGTCACATACACCGGGCGAGCCTTTATCATTCTATCACGAGGTCGTCCAAGTCGACCCGTTTACCGTCAAGGTCCTTCACATGCACCTCCTTGTGCCGAAGGCTGATGTTTGTTTCGTATCGTGCAGCGAGTGTAAGAACTGCTCAATAAGTAAAGGCCAGAATTGTAATATCAAGCTTACTAGAGTCCTGGAATCCATGTTTCATTACCCTTCAGTTGCACATTACTTTAAGATAGTGCACATATGCATATGCTAGAATATCTACATCGTCGGATCAATTTTGCACTGAGATATGGTTCAGTTCTTTTTAAGTTAATCTCTACTAAGGAACTCAAATGTTACTATTTCTTACAAATCGGCTGTCCTTGGCTGGAGGACCCTGGTTCAGTTAATTATACAATCTACATAGACAAAATGAAAATATGCCAGGAGTTTAGTAAAAAATATCTCAGGGTACTGCCTATCTGTCTGAAGTTATCAAATCCTACTGTATGCTGTTCTGGCTTTCCCTTGTGGCTAGAAATCGCAGAAAGTAAGCCAAAGTCGTTTTAATTCAGTTTCGGTGAAATGTTTGAAGAAAGCCAGTTTTGTTGAATGTAAAGAAAATTGACAAAGCTGTTTGCGAGATGTTTAATTTTAAATAAGACGCTTAAAGCATCTAAAAAGAACTTATAACAAAATTGGAAAGAGACAAAGCTAGGGTTAATAGAAGAGATTGTTTCCAAATAACCATTTGGTTATAAATGTATGAGAAAGGAGTCTCTCCTGTTGAAGACGGGAACCCAACACTTGCCTCTCCGAGACAGAGGGATTGTTCTTTGAATTTAGGACAATGTGTCAAGATTTCAAGAAGAGGAATAACCACAAAACAAAACAGATTTAAATTCGATGCAAAATTGTAATATATAGACTCAAAAATATCATATATATACATTGTATAATATACATATATATGTATATATATATATATATATATACATGTAGATGGGTGGGGATGGTAAATCGTGCTAGCACATATCATATGTTTATATTACGCATATGTATATGTATATATATATATATATATATATATATACATATATATATAGATAATGTATGTATGTCTAGTATGTCTGTATAATGAAATATATCCGAAAACTGGCACTTTGAACGATGTAATTGAGTTTACTGATATAAAGTATCTTGATGTAAACTTAAAATATTGGGAAAGGCGGTACCTTGCAGAGTCAAGCAGCCACGTGCTTTTAAAGTAAATCGTATGTACGCGCATGTGTACCCCGATTCCAGTTTTGGTCATTTGTCAGTTCTGGTACCCGGTATCCATCACAGCTCAGCAATATATTAAATAATCTCGTAAAAACATATTTCAGATCCATATGTTGCATGAAATGAAGGAATGTGCCAATTCATTTTTGTTTTAAAAGGTGGCACTGCAGTGTGAAAGTCATTCTATAGTTCAGTTGTTATCGGATGATTTAATATACTTTTTACAAAGGTCATAGCATCTTTGTTATTCTCTGGGCACGTGACTTTCTAAAACTGTACAGTCGTCATGTCAATTTCTGAAAATGGGCAAGCAATAAAAATTGCAGTCAGATATATGGGAATCAATCAAGGATTATCCCATTTACGCAAAATTTATACAACTTCTCATCTGTAAAGTCTATTTGGAACAGTCCAACCTAGCATGGTGAGATAAATTTGACACTCAGAATGTGTGGATCCGCTTTGTGGAAAGATATGAGGAAAGTACGCTGCAGTGCAATCCTAAGAAGTCAATGCCTTAAAATTACAGACGGTTCATGTGTTTTGCTCATTTGACGTACTCATGCAAATGATGGATCAAATAATATGGCGTTTATGTGACAACGGTAAATGCATCTATCATTGACGAACTACGTACAAAATTCTACATGTATGGATATATAGCCTGGATTTCGTGGATGTGGAAACCGCGCAGGGATGAAGAGGTTTAACATGTGCTTAATTTAAAAGTGTATTATATGTTAACCTATTTTGAGTTAGAAAGTATTGTAAGCTCGCCACAAAAATAGAACAAGCATTTAACCTATTTCAAGTAAGAATGGATACTGAGATATAAATCCACAAATTTATAGCTTAGCTTATTTTAAGGCATAGAATGTGCTGCGTTGAATCAGTGGGTTTAACCCTGTTAAATACAGTATTGACTGAGTCGACAGTTTTCTCAACGGATCTTGGGAGCACAAAGAGCAGTGGAGAAATCTCTTGACTTTGACTACTCCTATGATTGGTTTAATACGCATCTACATCTACCTTTTTCTAGTTCTCGTTTTAATATTTAATCAATGACGAACGACTGAACCATTGTGTTCCTTAATCCAAGCACATCAGAGTATACGCCATAATACTGTCTCCCTGGCGATTGTCCGATTCAAATATTTGTTTGTGCAATTACTGACTCCAGATTGTCCTGTCTAGCTAATAACACAATAGGGAGCACTTGACGGAACATACTGAGGCACCCACGGCAGGATTAAAGAACACTATTAATGATCGTATCCGATATTTGTTCCACAATATATAGAGAGAGAAAAAAAACCCATCGAGATGGTGTAATTGATCATTTCTTCTTTCAATATAGCAGATGTAAAAAAAGAGATGAATCAAGCGTATTTAATTTAGGATTTTGGTATGCAGTGGCGGGAAATGTTCATGACAAACGTGTTGCTATCGTGTTTTACCATTAACTATGATCAATCAAAGAATTTGATCAGTTTCCTCCGCGGAATCATTAATCATTTCAGCGCATGTGCGTTAACATACATTCACTTTACACACTTAACTTAAAACTACCATCTTCGAAACGTCGGCTTGGGTTGTCTTTGTTTTAAATGAGGTGTAGTAGCAGCATAACCTTCGTTTAGATGTGGTGTTTTTGGGGTCACACAATGTAAGTACTCTGGTATCAACGAGATGATGCAACATGTCGGGTACCCGGCTATATTGAACAAGTTCCTACTTATTTTTACGGTGGTAATCGGTTTTCACAAATTCACCATACGCGGTTGCGCCTCAACTGCAGTCCTTTGAATGATTTTCTATTTCGATGTAATTTTATCAATAGTCCACAGTGTTCATGTGGCGCACCGGTCGAAAGCCCCTCTCACTTCTTGTTAGATTGCCCCCTTTACACTCAACTACGGTCGCAATACTTTGAACCCCTGCACTTAGGTGATAAACTATCTACAGTCATTTTACTTCAAGGTGACCCACTGAAAAGTGCCCATTGGAATCACACAGTATTTAGTGCTGTACAGATGTACATCACCAAGACCAAACGCTTCAAGATAGTATAAGGATACCTCGCCCCCCTCTCTCTCTCTCTCTCTCTCTCTCTCTCTCTCTCTCTCTCTCTCTCTCTCTCTCTCTCTTTCTTTCTTTACTTGCCATTTATATGTCTTACATTGTGACTATTCTTTCGAGCATTTCAGTCGTTAGTTTTGCAAATGTACATTGTGTAACTATGGAGAAGGATTCCCATAACCTTTATTAAGCTTGTTTCCTAATCCATTTTCAAGTGAAATAAAATATGTTTAAACCAAACCGGCTATATAATAATCTAAACCTGAATGGCAAGGACCTCCGCATGGGAAAAATCACTACCCGACGGTGTTTTCAATAAAAGTTTTACTCCACTTTTGTTTTCAACATCAGAGAATATTCATTGAAGCTGTCTACAAAGACAATACCATTATGCAATTTCCAGTGTTCATCAGATAAGACGTTTTCTTGTGCCAGATTGTTACCTGTATAGACATGGCACGTCACAATCATTATGTTCTTTGAAAGGTATCATTGTACTAAAATGTCCAAACACTGCGTTATGTTGTGCCACACTAACAAATACAGCGTCTGTTTCAACAATGTATCACTTTCATTTCAGTGACCACCAAAAGCCATCACTCTTCAGCAAACACATGTATTGTACACGTTGTTCAAGGTAGCGAAGAACTGATTATTACGTTATAACGTCCTTTTCATGGACCATTCAGATTCGGTGCTTTATTGTAAGACGCCTTAAAGTCTCTCCTGCAGAAGTTATTCCGCTACGTGGCAGGCAAAGGCCAGACTGATCCTGTTTTGGCTGCTGGCACCTTCCAGACTAGGCCATTTTGCCTGGAAGGCGTCAGTCCCTGGGTCTATTTCAACATTTTGCTGGTAAGAGGCATTCTACGGAGCCCCAGAGGGGACATGAGAGAAAAAAATATTTTTTGCGTTCCCTCGAAAAACTTTTGCGTTGCCTCGCAAAACATTTGGGTTCCCTCGCAAAACCTTTGCGTTCCCTCGCACTAATTATTTTTTCTTTTACTTATGTCCGTTGGGCTAAAACATGGAGCTCCAGTGGAGACATGGGAAAAAACTACTTTATTGCGTTCCCACGCAAAAGTTTTGCGTTCCCTCGCAAAACCTTTGCGTGGGAACGCAAAACGTTTTCGAGGGAACGCGAAACATTTACGTGGGAACGCAAAATATTTATGAGGGAAAAAATAATTCTTTTCATTGAAGGGCATAAATTTTAATATATTATGGCGCCTCTGGGGCTCCAGATACTGCTTTTTGCTGTTAAAAAAATTTCTTTTGCGTTCCCACGCAAATTTTTTTCCTCATGTTCCTTCTGGGGCTCCGGAGGCATTTTGTATAAGTACGAAACACTTGCTACCTGCATAGGCTACTTGTTATGTCCAGCATGACGTTGTGTCGATTGTTCGGGATATCACTCTGTATATTGCCTGTCGCAATGAAATATGAAAAGAAACAACTGCTTCCCAGACATACATGAATATTACATTCAAGGTAAGTTAACCTTGTTCACGTGTACATAAAGATACTGAGCGTGGAGCAAAGTGCTAAGATACATTGAATGTACATATTAAGTATCCATGACCTCAGGTATAATTTTCATGTAAAGACCAAACCTACATATTTGCTCATTCTGCCGCATATCCGAATGACCCGTGTTGACGTTCAAGAATTCAACCAACCGGCTTTAAATATGTAAACGTGCATAACACCAGTACCACTCATCCATTACTGGTCAAGGTAATATATTGAATTCTAGTTTCATTTCTAATTGCACACGTTACAAGACTTAAGAAAAAAAAAGGCAATCACTCAATTTATTTGTTTACTTATTTATTCATTTATTTGCTTGTTTATTTTCTTACTTATTTATTATTCCTTTATTATTGTTATTATTGTCGCTGTTGTTGCTATTATTAATTAATTTTTAAAAATTACTTTTAATTTATTGATTAATTAATTAATTAATTAATTTATTTATTTATTTATTTATTTATTTATTTATTTTGGGGGGATGTCCTACTTTTTAGCATGCTCAGGTAAGAGTATCATTCTTTTCTTCTGATCGGGTGGGATAAATAATAACTGACGCCCATCTCCGCGGAGAATACAGTTTATTTTACAGATCACACATGCTCCCCCTAATGCTTAATTGTCCGGTACTCACTTGTGTTGGAGGTGCATATCAGTATTTTCTTTAAACATGTTTCTAACTTTGATGTCTATTAATTTATCAATTATCAGTCATTGATCACATCTTTTGTGACAATACAAGATAATGTTGATGTATATTGAGGCACATTTACATGTGAAAACTTATTGTTCTTTGTTCCCGGAAATGAATATTTTTGTGGTTTTCCTACCTTTAGCACTAGAGTGTTACCAGACAGTTTGGCACTAGGGGGCCCATGTATGGATAGCCTGTAAATGGTACGCATAGTGCGAAATATTAACAGCTGAATAGTCAAGAATGACTTTGCAGTACTGCAGTAGGTTTAGAAATTGTGTGCAAACGTAAACGTTTCTCATGATATTCTGTTCAAAATCAGGGACGTGGCCACGTTCCTGAAAATGAAAGACTATCATCTGCAACAAAATGAAATGCATCACAGTTTGTGTGTTTCTGATGAACAAATGTACGTAATAAATCCAAAATCTGTCTCCTTGATGGTACGCAAGGTTGTGTGCTTTTGACAGTTTTATGTCTGCTTCTGAAACCAAGAGTGGAATTAGCAACCTCAGATGGGAATCCATTGGTGTCTTCATTTGCATAAGTTCCTCCTTTTACGTGACAAAATCTTCAAAGGGATCTATTGATATGCAAATGAGCAGAGCAAATTCTATGCAAATGACACCGTGAAATACTGGCCGCTGGGTCCATAGAGGGTCCAGAGTCTCGAGTCCAAAGCAACCAAGAAACAAATACCGCTTTGCTTCCCCTACTCTGCATGTATTCTGGCCAAAATGTCCGTGATATTTTAATGTTCCTGAATTGCGTGTAAGGTCTAAATGATAAGCTATTATCAAAACTATACTGAAAATGCTCCGAGTTGTTTAGAATAGGAGCAACTTGCCTCTTGAAATATTGTTCTGAGATCCACATAAACTATGAGAAACAACATTTTAGCCTCTCTGCTTAAGATACAAGTCAGCCGCTTATGATGTATATGATCGTATGGAAGCTTTGTGGTCCTCAAAGGGATCCTACAATGCAAAGGATCATTACACTCCATGTTGTATTTGGACAGGATAAATTGGTTCGCTCATTGTTCAATGGATGAGTATCATTGTGAGATATAAATGAACTGGGACCTTAATATCACACAAGGAACTTCCACAGTCATCTAATACACAAAACGTTCTAAACATGGCAAACGGTGAGTGGCATAAATGAGTTAGTGTCATAGGAATAGATCTCAAAAGCCATAAACTCGCCAGTGCTCTATGTTGCATAAGAAGAAAAAATGGTGGCGCTTGACGACACATAAAACTGGGAATGATGATGATGATGATGATGATGATGATGATGATGATGATGATGATGATGATGATGATGATGATGATGATGATGATGATGATGATGATGATGATGATGATGATGATGATTTTATTGGAAATCCACCCCTTTATGTTGGGGGGGGGGGGCACTATAGGCTTGAGGTGGACGTGTGGTGCGTCCAGGTGAAAAGTATATACAAAGAATATATGGCCATAAATACGTAAGCATTAGTTACCGTGACTCTGTCATGAATGCATTAGATCTGACAACCCCCGAGAATAAGGCTATTTTTTGTGTTCATTACTATAAAGAGGAAGTGCTCTAGCTACTGGCACTTCAAAGATGTCGGGTTTCCAAAATGTATGACCTCTGGGTGGATCTATTTCGAATGCACTCAATGAAAAATAGACTCCGCCCAAAACACAAGAAAACCAGGTCGGAGAAGTATTGAAATACGCGCTCCACCGACGAGGTCGGCTAATTGGTATTGTTACCCGAAGGTATCTTTGTACAACTAGTACATAATGATGTTTTTGATCCTGGTACCTTAATCCATCCGATGAATGTATGTCTGCTTATTTCTCTGGCATATTTATGCCGTGATACTCTGGCATGTGGTGTTGTTTTAGACATACTTTATTACGCAATTGGGGGACAGGGATACATGCAGTATGTATGTAAAAACCTGAGCTTTAGTCTGTTTTATGCAAAAAAATATCAATCGGAATCCTATATTTTTAGTCTGCAGGGTTTGTAAGTATAGTTAATATCCGCAAAACCCGGTATATGAAAAATAGACTCCTCGCCTTTGGCTCACAATCAACTTTCCATACACTTAGTTCTCAGGAGACTCACGTACTTATACGTACTCCAATATTATAACAATCATAAACTATTTAAACGTTAAACAACTGAATTTGGGTGAAGAAAAATGTCCCAGGCAATGTATACCTGGTGACATGACACACTTACTGTCGCCATGCAACGTTGGTCAAAATTGGATAAGTCACGATAAAGAGAACATTAAAACCGAACTGAACTTGTGAGACCTGCTAGTGTAATCAATGACACGCTGGACTCTGATACTCACAATATGGGTTCAAAGCCCTAGCCACCTCCACAGTTTTTCATTATCACACAAAAGTTGCTCTATGAAAAAACAGGCTCCGCCTAAAACATGAGTCATTGGTCACAGAAGAGTAAAAAATTACGTAATCTCCGGCTATTTATAATTGTCACATGAAGGTATCTTTCTGTGACTGGATGCCTTGAACATTTTTTAAACATTTTTTGAAGATTTTGTTGAAAAAAGCAAAACATGGTCGATGGTTTCCTTCTGATAACCTGTTTATTAATTCATTTGGCTGGTTGATTATTTTTTTCCCTTTTTTTTGGGGGGGGGGAGGGGGGATTTGAGCATCGGTCGTGATAATAGTGATTGAATAAAGTTTAGATTGAGAAATGCACAGTGACTATAATGGATGTGGTGCCCAGAAAGATAGGATTTTGGAGGTTCAGAACCACATGGAGGATGCGGTGCTGCTGAACATGTTTGCATGCCTACATATACACATGCATACATACACATACATACCATCATACATACATACATACATACATACATACATACATACATACATACATACATACACACATACATACATCCACACATTCAGATAATCAGTGGTGACCACAGCATAGATAAAGACAAACAGACATAGGAAGCTAAAATTATGGTAGGTGGCACTAGCGAGAGCTGCTAGTATCTACCTCACTTACGGTTAAATTGACAACAAGACATATTCTTTTTGTAATTATTGTTGTGTTTATTCAGTTCATTGTTTTCTACACTGTTCTACTATATAATCAGTATGGTTAATTGAACCCTTTTTCAGACCTATTTTGCAATTTTTGGGACACCAGATTTAACGGCTGGTTTAATGGAGGATGATAATTTAAATTTGGCTGTTTCCAGTTAATAAGGTAAGACCTGAACCACGATAAGCTGCATGGACCCCATCAATACAGTTCCGGTTTGTTGAGTAGATGCCGTTGACTTATCAAGTCAAAAGCCTTCTCGGCATAATTAAAGATAACACTGTTCATAAACCCGAATAAATTTGGTTGAAACCCAGACTGGGATTGAGGAATTGGAAGACGGACATTATTGCATAGATGTGAGAGTGTATGTTGGAGTACAATCTTGGACATAACCGGTAATATTGAAATTGGGCGGTAGTTTCCCATCTGCTGAAGTGATCCTGGCTTGTGCAAAGAAAGAGCTCTGGCTTCCTTCCAAGCACATGGAAAAAATACAGCCTTGATGTTCATATTGATAGAGTTATAAGAATTTCTTCAGTTCAAGCAATTTAATTCAAAGACTTCGCGCAATTTTTTTTAAAGACCAGTAGTTGTGTGTTCCCTGTGATGCCTCAAGTTGTTTTATAGCAAACTCGTTGGATATACAAGGTATGTCAAAGAATGCACATCCAGGTAAAAATCTGGGGATAAAATCTTCCAATTTTAAACGGAACATGTTTTCGTTGTCCTCTTTTTCTATGTTCTGATGTTGATAAAACAACGTTAAATGCACTGGCAATCCCAATTTTGTTTCTAATTTGACATTTTCATTTATGATGAGAGGTCATTTTGTGTACTTTGATTCAGTAGTTTCTTTCAAATTATTTCCATAAGTCACAAGAATCGGGTAAGCTGCTTTCAGCATCGAAGGATTATCAAAATATCGTAGTAACACAAAAGTTCCAAGTATTGTAAAACAACTGAGTGATACAAATGCAGGGCAGAATGTTTAGGCACAAATGAAATTTTTAGTTTGGGGTTTTGCTATAAAAGGACGTTCGTATCTCGCGGATACGAAATTTGGATTTATTTATAGTTTATGTTTTCCTAAGCACACTGTAACCACAAAATACAAATATATGACAGTGTCTTGCCGTTATAAAACTATTATTATACAAACAGATATCACAGTACCTTAAATGAGCTTTCTGTCGCTAATACGACAGTTACTGTTTAAATCATAACAATGGATTTGTATGGCCTTGTTACTCTTGGATGGTTGTTTTTCACTGAGATTAAAAATGTCACTTTCTTGGCAGGCATAAGAACTATTTTCTTTGATTTTTGACAAAACAGAAGTTACGATGACTATGTTTGCATTACGGTTGCATTATGTAAGATCTAGCATGCTAGTAACCCATATAGGTTTCAACCCGGGAAAACATTTCCGGAACTTTGCATTTTTTACATGCATTTCAAAACGAATTCATCATCCGCTTTGAAATCCTTGAACTGTTTTTTTTTTTTTTTTTTTGTTTGTTTGTTTTTTATTGTTTGTTTTTGTTTTTTGTTTTTTGTTTGTTTTTGTTCTTAAGGGTTATTCAGTAAAGGGTTTGTTTGATTTAAAATCATAGGATCAGTTTTAGAAATAAATCTTCGCGAAACAGCCATTTCGGTGCAAGTGCTGATTGTCTGAAATCAAGATCTGAAGGTAAATACAGTGCATAGACTAACATGTTAATATATTTTTTCACAGGTAAGAGGTTGCAAATTTGGACATGTGCCCGCCAGCATTTTCCCATGTTTACCAACTGTCTCAAATTGGTCAAAATTAGCTCAAACTTGTCTGGTTAGGCATTACCTTATGGAACACTATATTTTATGTAGATTTAGTAAACTTGATTTCACCCCATTGGCCCAGACAGTATGTTAAGATTTACCTATGACTGCGACGAAGCTTCATAATCTCAAAGGACTTTTGATCAGGAATCTGCCTGCCGTCATTTGTAAGTTAACATGTTTCACACCTAACGGTTTTATCATTAATAGGTACTCAAGAGCAGACATGCGGCGTTTGGCAAAAAAAGATGTTTTCTTCTCATGAAAATCATTAAATTGTGTTTTTATTCTTAAGTACAATGACTGAATTGTTGATGGCAAGAAACATGTTTATCAATCCGCAGATCACATGGATTGGACGTGAACTGTAACTTTCACACTGTACATTATCAGTTTAATAGGATTGCTTAATTTAAACAGTGCCGTTAGTGTGATTTCATTTGTCATTAACTTGGTCAGTTTTCATTTAGAACTCAGACTCAAAATGATCCCACTAACACACACACACGCAGACACGCACACATACACGCACACACACACATAATATATATATATATATTATATATATTATATATATATATATATATATATATATATATATATATATATATATATATATATATATATATATATATATATATATATATATATATATATTTACAATAAGACCCGTTTTTATGCGTCGCAAAAAACTGATAATATTGTATAGTCTTGTTGGATTGATTGATACAAGTTACAAACCGTGCCTACTAAACCCTTTTGATGGAGTATCTTGTTTTATTTCTGGTCTATTTTGGATGGTGAAACCTCATGCTCAGTAGCCATTGCTTGCGTGTTGAATTCTAAATCTGTTGCGTTTGGAGGACCTTCTGTTGGTTTCATGTATCTATGAGTTCTATATATAACTTTGATTCATCGAAAAAAAAACTATACAGACACATTCCAGGCTACTCCATCAAGGAGAATACTTCTCATGTATATTCTTATTTCTAATTATATATAAATTAACCGATCACGACCATGCACAAACAGGTGCATCGGTTTGCTATATGAGTTATGAAGGGCTAATACCACAAACATCCTGTGTGCCGGCATAGCGAATATCTTTAGCATTCCACCCAGAAGGTCACGATGCCTTTCAGTCACCATAATGATACCTCAACTTTACAAATTTGTGCTGCTCTGCAGTTTTACTCTATCCCTGTGACACATATATTGAATTGGAATCCTATTAAACAATTGCTCATCAGCAGACTGATATTCGTAAATTCAAGGTATTTGTTCAGAACAGCTTGAGAGTACCCCAGATTCAACTGCGGTCGGTTTGAAGTAGTTCATCAGTACGGACTGACAGAGCCAGATGTCTAACACAGTAGTCGTATTAAAATGGTGTATTGATACACCCTGACAGGGCAAAAGGGAAGGGCTAACAGTAATCACGTTGGCACAGGTCATCAGAACAGTATGATGGCTAGATGCACAGATCAAAGGGTGATGAGATTAAGACATCAAGGGGGGCGCGAATCACGTGGCGACGAGAAAGGGACGAACACAGTGTGCCGCCTCCATGCATTTCATTCCTGATTACACTGCTTTTGTCTTCTGCACACATGCAATACTATACCTCCAATTGTTCAAAAGAAGCCATTTTGTCGATTGCAACACAACATAACCGACACAAAACGGCACTTGAAAGATTACTGGCCTCTCTTGGCCAACGAGAGGGTAGTAACCCTTAAAGCGCAGCTGCATGTCGGTCAAAGCAGGGATGTGGAACACACCGCCGGTGAAAGGTAAAAATTCACCGGTCAAAAGGTCTAAGGTCATTTCCGTACAAAGATGGCTGGCGGGTTAAGAATAAAGGTGAAAGTACGGTACGTTGTCACCAAGGAAGGCAATTGATGTGTTGCAATCGACAAAGTAGCTTCTCGCAAGCAATGCGAGGTATAGATTGTATGTGTGCAGAGGACAGAAGTTCTTTAGTCAAGAAAGAAATGTGCGGAGGTGGCACACCGCGTTTGTCCTCTTCTCGTCATTACGTGACTCGAGCCTTCAGTCCGGGCGCCCTGAATCAGAAAAAAAAAGCAAGACAAACACACCAAGTATTGACCAATTTATTATGTTTCTGATGCAGATCCCTATGGATTCACATAACCAACGCTGGTCAGGTTTACGCAGATTTAGTCACATATTTGCCAAATTAGCCGATTAAGGGATCTTTCTCCACCGTCAAGTGCTTTTGACTGGTACGATTGATAATGCAGGTAAGCAATTGCAACATTTGCAGAGTGAAGGTACATGTAGGGCTCCATATATTAAAGTTAGTGTCTTTAAGAGTTGAGAAGACCCCACTGTCCCTCTTCAACTGATCTCCATCACGATAATTTCAAGACTTGTATGCTTGACCTTTTGTTTTGTGCCTTCAAAGTTGAAGAAAATACACAAAGAAATGAGGTTGCAATGAGTTCACATTTTGTTGAGCGAACAGGCTTGATGAGGATGACAACATTACGTATGTGTGTAATATGTAATATAACTTGCTAATTGCTCAAGATTAAAAAGAATGACGAATTACACAAGAGGGGAGTAAAGTAAATGAAATGTTTTCTCCCCACTAGTAATATTGAAATTCACGAGAGTAGGGAAACAATGAAGATGACACTTTTGCCCTCGAAGAGTTCTTAAAATTACATTATTCCATCCATTAAGATTGTCAAGTGAAACACTAACGATATGAACTCTGATTCAGTTGGGAATGTATTTAGTCCTCTGGACGGAGCAACGTGTGCGGCCTGACTCTTGGAGCCCGGTCAGACA
Source organism: Hermodice carunculata (assembly GCA_964020975.1). Taxonomy (NCBI): domain Eukaryota; kingdom Metazoa; phylum Annelida; class Polychaeta; order Eunicida; family Amphinomidae; genus Hermodice; species Hermodice carunculata. The sequence goes on along the minus strand of OZ026625.1, from coordinate 7,779,705 downwards.
CCTTGGCAGATTGTGTTCCACCCAGAATCAAATGAGAGCAGAATGCCTCAATCAAAGATCTATTCCAAACAACACAAAATATTTCTTGCAGGCCATTAGATGCGGCCAATATGACAAGCTACTCTTATAGAGATCCCATATAAGTGGGTTCCTGCATGATTATATCAGTAAAAAGGTGTTCTGTCACCACGTGGATCGATGCCATGAGGATGGCTGGTGCTGAACAATTGCGATCAGTGATCATGTCCTCCCCATCTAGGATCAGCGATCATTTGCATGTTTAAATCAAACAGCTCAGAATAACGTTTTGATTTATATGATTTAATACTTCTTTTTGGACATAACAGCAAGACATCAGCTAGAGTTTCCCATGCACAGATTTTGCCAAAGGATATAGGGATACTTCGGGGCTCACTTTCCTTTCCGTCCCCAGTATTTCGAAACATGTATTCTCCCCAGATAATCCAGCAAAGTGAAATTATATTATGATTATATTCATGTGTGTGCAGTTGTATAGACATCTCCGTTAAAATTATACCAAAGGGATTAAAATAGCTCTTTTGTTAAGTTCACACTGTAATTCCACATAATGAATGACAAAAGCGTGAAACTTTGTAAGTCTTCATTTCTTGACTGATTATGGACTGATTCATAGGTGTATGGCGTTCGTAATGATGTTGATATGCAGTGGATCTGATGACACTATATATAATTAGAAATCCCAATCTCTCTTTTTTTGTATCATTTAGTAAGTCATATCAATATCTGGTTTCTATACCTATCAGATGTTTTAGCCAAGTCGTCTGTTCATAATTCCTTCGCTACTTTGACTTATATTCTAACATTCTACAGGTCGATACTTTTAAAGAGTGTAATTTTCTCTAATTTATTAAATGCAAATACTAATCGATGTATATGATAAATATAGTAGTTTGGAGTACTTTTGGGACCACTTAAATCCTGCAGTGTTCACTTGTACATTTACAACGAATAATTCTAAAACACGTACCTTATCGAAAAATGCATGGCATAGTGATTTTGCGTTGTGTCTTTGTTTCAATATATGTTCTAAATTATGTTTCAGTCTTATAAAACCACTATACTTATGGTATTGAAATTTCAAATTTGTGCAACTGGAGACAGGTAACTTAAATTTCAGACATTAATTAATTTAATGACATGCAGTATTACCTTGCCCCAATATTACAATTTATTCTTTGCGAACGCCCCTAAAAAGTATCCAATAAAATCCACGTTAAATGAAATTGTTCTGAATGAAGTTTGACAGATTTCCACTCATGCCTCCTACACTATGAGCTGGCAATAGAGGCAACAAAATGACGCCTTTCAGTCACTTGCAAAACTGACAGCAATTTAGTTTCTTTCATTCAAGTGGAAAATTGGGTAAGCGTCGTGCAGACAAATTGTGATGCCCACCCATTCAAGGCGACAATGTGAGGTTTGTCCATCTTTTCGCTGAATGACCCATCGGAGCCGCCCATAAATGTATATTTTTTCAAGTGTATAAAAGTGTACAAATTAAACATTATTTTTGAAATTTTATAGCTCAAGCCCGTGTTTTCATGTTTGCACAATAAATAAGAAATAATCTCATGGCCTCACAATTTCTCTTATTGGTCTTAGCTAATGAATAAAAAGACAACTGTAGGCATTCTTGGATAGCACATTTTTCGTGCACACAAACTCCTCTATATGTAACCTTTTCATCCTTTACTGTTGCTGGTCACAAGATTTAGTGATCATTTGGAGCCCTGTTGCTCACTAGACTCAGAAGTCGTAATAGCACTTGCTGGTCACATGAGTTAATGATCAAACTGATCTTTGGTACCCAGAAGACCTAGCGATCATATCTTTCTTTACTGGTCACATAAATACCTGAGTTCGTCCGAACTGGTCACATCATGTAACTGAGACGCGTTGACTGATTTGTGTGGAAACTAATTTGAGACCAACGGTCCCTTTGTGTGTCTTGCACCAGCACGTGTGTTATTTCGCAGTAATACGGATGTCTTTAGGTGCGCAAAGGAGTTAGAGTTTTAAACCGCAATGCCAATGTCAAATAGAAATACACAGTCATGTATTTACCCAAGAACAAAATTATACAATATCAGGCAGCTTCAAAATATTATTGTTTGGTGTTAAGAGAAATTAGGTTGCAAATCTAAACCAAAAGTTTGAACAAAAAACTTTGACTGGATGATTCGGTTTAAATACTGACTGCAGCAGCATTAATAGAGACAGATTGCAAAAGATCAAGTAAACTCAAAAGTTAATAAAAAGGGACGTAAGACTAAAATAGAAAAAAAGAAAATGTGAATGACACAAATAAGCACTTAGAGAAGGCGTGAACATCAGTACAGCAGTATAATCACCATCAGAGCAGTTTAATGCCAGTCGGCTTTGATGTGAAATCACACAACACGCAACCAACCTTCAGTCGATTCTAAGATTGGACACGCCCATGTCTTTGTAAGTGCAGCAGGCGGTAAAATGTAGTCCTCCTTGGGACGGACATGGCCCCTTTTAGTTTCAATTTATGGCTTCCTTTACCATCTTTTGATCGATCAAAGCCAACAATGAGTGGAAGAATACTTGATTACAAAGAAACGGTGCAATCGTTTTCACCATACACACACACACACACACACACAAACACACACACACACACAGATATATATATATATATATATATATATATATATATATATATATATATATATATATATATATATGTATATATATATATATAGTTCAATGTTTTCAGTTCATAAGACGAAATAATTAATATGAAATAAGGAGTAGGTCTGAAATAAATAGATACATAAAGCCTCTTGATTTTGTTATCTAGTATGGTACAGGTGCTAAATGGCAAGTGGCTCATATTGAGGACGGCGCCTTGGCACACTGTTTAACAAATGATGGTGCCAAACTCGTTTACAGGCCATAATCGGCTGATGACAAGATACACGCAGCATACTGCCGATTTTTAACAGACAAGTCGCACGCAGCATGCTATACTGCTATTTTAGTTCATCTTAATGCTTCAGCTCTTATTTGTTCTAAGCCTGGCATACATATCAGAGTACTATTTGTGAATCTAGAATTTATCATATCCAACTGATCTTATATTCAATGATACTCTATGCCAAAATTACTAGCAAGGTTGATTACCTGCTGGCTTTTGAATGATGTTGATATATAGGAAATATGTGTGATATGTAAAAAGATGCTCAGTTGTTTTGCATTGATCTCGCCTGAAGCACTTTAAACAGTCCTTTAATCTTTTGTGTTTCTTTAGAGTGCCTTGGTGTTCTTCATTCCTTTAAGAAATAGTCAATACCTGGCATTTGGCTTGCGATCATTTGGCCTTTTCTTGATGTCGATTAACACGTTACCGGTCAAATTGTCCAAAAGCGCGCCAATAAAAATTGTCCTCTGAATTATCGTCTTGCATGTTTGTTGAGATTTTTACGTATAGTGTGTCATGATGTCACGCCTCGTGCAAGGAGAACTCAGTCTTATTCTGACCAGGACAGGCTTCATAAACAGGCTACAGGGAGAATCTATAATAGCAGAAATAACACGTACATTTAAAAGTTCAGAAACGAAAATCGCCATATACATTAGCTGGATATGATCTGAAGATAATTTAACTGTTTCATGCAAGTAAAACGTCTAAATATATTTATATTTTCATTTTATTTTGAAAAATTAAAAACCACAAAAATTTCTTTAAAAATGAACTATTCTTCATTTTGTATTTTCGGACCTAGATCGATTTTTTTACAATATGTATTGAACGTCTCTGTAGTAGTCACATTGTTGTAGTCAATCAAACTCTCGTGCATCAACATTTCTTCAACGCACTACAGAGAGGTTCAAAGGAATTCGACTACCTTTGCAATCTTGCCCATGAAAGGAGCAGCACAAGATTAGTTACTTGCAACAATGAAGCAACAACATATTAGTGTTTTTTTTTATGAACAATATAAATTAAAAATGGCATTCCTTTTTGAAAAGAAAAAAAAACTGTAGCACGGTAAACTTCATTCACCCCTAACTATGATGCTTCGTAGTTGTAGGCCAATCAAAGAAACGAATAAATTGCTGCATATTTACTCAAGCGTCTTCAATTAAATGCGAGACTTGGGCAAGTAATACGAGATATGCTGGTTCCAGGGTAAACCTCATTGAAGTGCTTCGAGGTGTTTCATTTCCTGAAAAATAAAAGCATCATCAAAGAGCGACCAATGGCAACGCATGTACACAAAATCGTTTCATATAAGTTGCCATTTAAGTGTTTTCAGTGGTCTTTAAAAATAAAAGCAGAGCTATGTCTTTAATGAAAGGAGACCAGCCCATTTAATGTTATCAAAGTAAGTTGTACTATATGCAGACTAAATTCACAGGAGAAGCGCTTTCAAATACTGTCAATAAGCGCATAATGCAGAATATAATTTTTACAGGAACAAATCGATGATTTTAAACCATCGGTGATTCCGGCATCTCTCAATGTAATCTGGTTTGACAAACATGTCGGCTCTTTGGATGACTTCCCTGGATTACTATATTTGGTCTAATGTACCAGACAGTTAAAACGACTGGAAAAGTATTCTTATTTTGCGAAACCAAGCAAAACCAGCGGTGCGATCACAAATGCATCTCTTCTCATATAATAGAATTAACGGTCACACGTTATGCAAACTTCTCACAAGTAATATACCTTAGGTCTCAGCAGATATCTTGGGAAAACGACTGCACTCTTCCAGACGTTTCCAAAAGTCGGAGAACAGATGTTCTTCCTCACCTAGTGTTTTTTATCAAAGTGTGTAGGTATTGACTGTGAAAAGGGAGATACAAGTTGATTTCCCCATTCCCGTTCCTGCAGGATACGGGCATATTAGGAAACCGTAAAGAAGGAAATGGTACAACAATTACAAACGCAGGTTCTTGTCACGCAAGCTTCATAGCTGTATGCATGAAACTGATGCACTAGATTGTTTTACTTGAGCAAATGTAAACTGCCAGCACGAACTCATTCATTTGCGAAAGAATTGTTACGGAAAATAAATTCTATTTTTCCTTGAGGGGTAAGCGTGGGTGTTCATTCTTCTGTCACACGAGCTTCTCACGGAATGTGGTATTATCATGTGGACTTTTGCGAAGTTATGCAGATGTGTCTCTGAATTGATTTATAACAGGTTTAAAAAAGAGAGGCCACATATTTCAGGTATTCCTGAGGTAAATTTAACTCGGCACAAGCAAGCTTTTTGAAACAAATGCTTGGTTTTGGAAAAAGGTCACAGTGTAGTTGAATCTTCAAAGCTCGTGGATGTCGCAACTACCCATGCAACAGACAGCAAAATCTGTCTTCACTGAATATTCAGTCTGATTGACTCGCCCCAGGGGACGCTATGCACTTTATTTAATTCTATTTAACACTTTCAATGCCAACAGCGACCAAAGTCGAATTGCTTAAGACGAATTGCTATCAATTATTATAACGGTGCCTGATTCATATTATTTGTGAAAAGACCATTTATTCAAGTAGTAGTATGCTTATACGTCCAGAGAATATAAAGTTCCGGGTCACCAACTTTCCTTGGCGCGGGGGGGGGGGGGGGGGGGGAAGGGGGGATCCGGCCAAAGTGCGCCGAGTACAGCTGGTGGCTCAGTCCAAATCTGGGCACTGACAGAGGTCAGCATATTTTAGCCTGGTGCCTGGTAAAACAAAATCATCATCATCAGCAGCAGCAGCAGCAGCAGCAGCAGCAGCAGCAGCAGCAGCAGCAGCAGCATCATCATCATCATCATCATCATCATCATCATCATCATCATCATCATCATCATCACCATCATCATCATCATCATCATCATCATCATCATTATTATTATTATCGATCACTTTAGGTGAATATTTTTAAACATGCTTCAACGGTAACAATTATAAAACAAAAACTTCCGTTTTATTGCTTAAAACGCCCCATAGGAACTGTAACATGGGACAAACAGTTTTTGCATTGTATTAAATAAAAAGACTTGCTAAACCTCAAATAAATAACACCAGCTACAAAAAGACATGAAAATAGTATATATATATATATATATATATATATATATATATATATATATATATATATATATATATATATATATATATATATATATATATATATATATACGCTAAGCTTTTGGTGTTATCTTTTTACATTACTCTCTGACTATGTATCTTTGCTTTGTCTTAGTTGGCATGTTCTCCAGCAAAATATATCCAAGTCGATGAATGTACCGTGTTTTATCTTACGAACATAAATATCCTCTTTTGTCCTATTTTTGTGCATCTATTTTGCTTCATTCATAACTTTTGACACATCGTTCTTAATCGTGTTAGTATTTTTGCTCAAGCCAACACTATATGCATTTCATTTTCCATTTGCCAGCTTTTACATACATTCTTATTTCTTTCTCCACGTGTTGTGGCGCTTACTGTCCATATTATCAAGGTGGAAGGTCTGAAGCCCCACCTTCAGATAACCTCTAATCACTTTTTCATATTTTTGGAAAGACTGATACTTATACTACATGCTCCCTAAAATTCATATGTGTGAACATAAAATTTATATGAGATAATTGATCTCTAGACTTTTGTTTACAATGAAAAGTTTAAACAGTGACGGACACATGGCTTTGTTTGAATGGGCATGATAATGAACCATGTCACTGTTTGCACAGTCATTAGTCCATGACCGCTGGAAACCAATTCAGCTATTGACAAGGGTCACTCACAGGAAACCATTAGCCGTGGAGCTAAGAATGGGCCAGTTTAGACTAATCACTACCATTGTTCTGATTACTGTGAAATTCTCTATTGATGTAAAAACAAATTAGCACAATCCACTTACTGGTCCCCAAATATGGAAAGCCACATGTGAACCCACACCCGAACAAGCCAAGTGTGGTGTTCCCAAGTTAAAAAAGTCGAGATTTAAGCCACAAAATATACTTTCGTTTAATGACAACATCACAGAGGTAAAGCTGCAAGTTTATTTCACACAATAATTAAAACACAGGACAGAAGAAATGAGTATGTGTCATATTACAGCCATAAATGCGTAAGAATTGGCAACTTTTTCTTTCAATGCGATTTTCTCGGAACTGTTTTTTGCTCAACCTCTGCAATTTGTGTCTCGCCCCCCAAACGTACAAATTGCCCTATCACATTAAAATCAATGGACATTAAAAGAAAAATATCATATCCAGGAACGGTTCCCAGGATTTTTTTTACTGACAACCCCTTCCGTGACTTTTGGAGCAATTTATAGAAAGAAAATGAACAACCTGTCAGAACTTAATTAAAAATTTTATAACTTTTTATTTATGCTATTTCAGGACTAACCATTGAATTCGATCCTAGACATGGATATATATTTTCAATTTATTCTGAATTCAACTGGAAAAAAAAAATTTTTGTGTGACTTCTGCGCGAAAAATGTGAAAATCCTACCATGTCAGAAATAATGCTATAAAATCTCAAAAAATTCTGATCCCGCAAAAAAAAACCTATGGATATTAATCTATGGATATGTAGTAATCAGAAAATATATAGGTTTAATGTACTTGTGAAAAAATTAAATGGGTAATTGCGATGCAAAGTTGCCAGTCTCACTGCGCACTAGCTTCACAGCTTCCACCTTAATAGCTAGGGCAATATGTTATCAAGACTAGATCCCGAACAAGGCCTATTTCCCAAGAGCGGGTCACATATCTGTGAATTCAAACATGATTTGTTCACTGTGTGTGGGTCATGTTTGTCTCACAGTAGTATTTTTTAACCTGCCAATTAATTAATGAACCGGTAAATGAATTTCCATCCGCTCTCGTTCAAGCCTGAAGTGCTGTGTTCTTATGGTATTCCTCATAGCCATATGTTTTGCCAATGCACTTTACAACATGTAGTTTTTTATTCATTTGAATTTTGTTGTCCCAACTATCATTATGCTATCTACACATTTGTCTATAATTAAAGCGCCGTTTAAACAACAGAGACTGAAAGATACATTTGTAAGCGAGGTAATTAGAATGTGTTTACGATGGGCATTAATATTTACGCAAAATGAAGCATACAAGTAATGTACATTGACTAAAAATGCTCAACCACCATACCAAAATGTTTCACGGACGCAGAGAACTATGTGGATGCAGAGATGACTAAAGAAATTAAGGCGATCAATATACGGAAGCAGCCAACATGATGATAAGATCGACGCTGTCCATTGGAATAAAATGTGTACAGATATAATTGATTGAAACTTGCTATCTGAACTTGGTCGGCGGATCATGGCATCGTTACCCATTTGTTTGGCCCTGAGCTCTGCTGGTTCCTGATTTCTCGAGACTCCACGTTCATTGCGGTCATTCATCTCATTTATTACTCCCCTGTGTGTCGCAAAGCGTACGATAGCCGACTAACTCAGCACCATAACATTATACGTGCACGTATCAATCTAACATTATTTACTACTAGATCTTTCTGTCGTCTGAGTTGGACGTTTGTATGAGTGTTTTAATGTGTTTTCAATGTTGTTTCAAAGTCACAGCAACATTGAACTTGTGCAATTCCATCTATGTGATAAAATACATTTATATTTCAAGTTAAATTAAGACTCAATGCTGATACCGATTGGTGTTTTACTATTTGCGAAGTATCATGGACAGTAACCTAGGTATAGGCCTGGGAATGGAAAAAAATCCTTTGTCTTTTATAATATGCGATATCCAACACATAGGCTTGCGATTGTTCAGACAGTCATCATCTTTGTCAGAGTATTGTAAAACCAATACACATTATTCAACACAATAACAGTGATAAATTTTAACTTTTATTGATGCAAAATGCATGGGGAATTTAGTAAGTGTCGTATGACTACTTTTCCGACCTTTTCCTTATCTAGGTCACCATTCAGTAGCGCTGTTAAGAAACAGTTTAATTGCATTTATCGTAGTCATGTTGGTTCTCCCTATGCACAAAGTTATCTGTAAGTGGCGGGAGTAAACAAAAATGGCCATGCTTAAAGAGAAAACAAAATGCCAGATATGAAAGTGAAACCAAAGGCCACATCTCAAAAACACAACACGTGGATATGACGCATAAAGCCTGTATGATATAAGACCTGCTTTTTGCGATCAGTTCCATCGCTTTAATGGCCAAAAGAAAAAATTAAGGACACTAAAAGAAGAACTAATCGATGACTGTAAAAAAGAGGCCATATGTAAAGCGTACCACGAATGTTTCGACAGTGCAATGGACGTTTCTAGCCATAGATATGAATGGCAACAGGTACCAGAAAAGCTTGATTTTTTAGAGACACCATTGTACTAGTACACATACTTCGTTTTTTATTATTGCGGTGCAATGTGCCAAGCTTAAGTTTAGTTTCTGTATTTTTGTTCTTTTCCTATTATTCTTGAAGCATAAATCATTATTGCGGTGGCTATGTCAGAATCACTACGCCTTCTACACATCGAGAAAACCCTTTGTTTACATACATTTGGCAGTTTTGATGCTACTGCGTTTTTCAGTTTAAAGTAATTAATTTGCCTGCGAATCTTTGCAAACAACGCGTACAGGAATGACAAAAAAGAATCCGCTTGTGACCATTCTCTTAAGAAAACGTGTTGACCACTGAAAATGTGCCCAAAAATGTGATTGAAGGTAGCACATAACATAGACGCACAAGGAAACACAGCAACCAAAGAGGTTTGAAGTAGATTCTCATAGGACAAAAACGGACGCGGAACTGTGATCGACACTTCTCATTTGACTGATCAAGGCAGAGTAGACATATCATTCAGATTCCTTTTTTGTGTGTGTGTGTGGTTTTTAAGGGTCCGCCCAATGGGGGAACCCTTTATATTTTCGGCTTGTCCGTCCGACCGGATGTCCGTCCGGATGTGCATATTCTCGTTAGCGCGATATCTATAGAATGCCTCAATGCATTGTCCTTAAATTTGAAATATGTTTATCTTACCTAGCAAGAGGAACTGGTGAGATTTTGGTGTCACCAGTACCTAATTTGAGCAAACGGCAGCCTAATGACACTCTCTTTAGGGATGGTTACGGCAATATCTCCAGAATGTTCCTATGTATTTTGCTCAATTTTAGCAGTATGCTTATCCAGCATGCCAAAATGGACTGATTAGATTTTGGTGTCACCAAGACCTAATTTGAGCCACTGGCAACCTAATTATATGTTCGTTAGGGCTCGTTATAACCAGATTGATTTGCGTTGACGGTATGTCGATTGTTATGTTGTTGTTTTTTTGGGGGGGGTGTTTTTTTGTTTTGTTTTGTTTTGTTTTGTTTTTTGTTTTTTTTGTTTTTTGTTTTTTTCTTTCTTTTTTGTTTTTTTTTTTTTGTTTTTGTGTTTTTTTTTTTCTTTTGCGTTTTTTGTTTGTTTTATTTTGTTGCTCGTTTGTTTGTGTGTTTTGGATGCTTTTTAGCTTGGTTTTTGTTTGTTTTTTCTTTCGTTTTTCTTTTTGTTCTGTCCCTTTACTTCATGCGTGATCCTTCGTGTAGTCTACTGGCCACCACAAATCAATGCCGTATATGGTAGAACACTTTCATGTTTTTCAACCATCAAAAAGACCGAAGCATGAACGTGAAGACATAAAAGAGAGCACTACGTTTGACCGCTTTCTGTGTAAATGGCCCTTCCCAGGTTTCCTGTGAGAAGTAAAATGAAAGATGACTCGCCATACCACTCGACCTTCATCACCCTTTGCTACATAGTTCAATCATGCGATCCTACACGTATGTCCAGTGCCAGGATATTTCCAGTCACCTAATTTATCAAGTTTCTGTCAAATAACAGCTTCAAAAATCCACGCATCTTGTTCTATTACGCTAGAATATTTTTGGAATGCCGAACGAGGACATCCGGCCATTATCTCAAGGTATGCCAAAGTAGTGTGTTGATGACAGATTACAACTGTCTCTTGCGGAATGCTTGCCAATTCCTTTATTAAAAGGCATGCAAGAATATCGAATGGAGAGGCATGAATGTGTAACCCTTTCATTAAATGACACTTCCCCTTGCTTTAAAAGCGCGCGTTTCTCTCGACAGTTAATGCAACAAGGTTCCTGAAAATAATAAAAGCAAGCTTTAACTCACAAAAAGATCTACAAAGTTTTTGGTTTCTGTGTTCTTCCTTTGTTACTCACAACAGGCTCTGTATGGTAGCATTTATATACTCATATTCCATTAAAAGAATCAATACTGGGCACCTGTGCTGATATCCGGATAAGGGCGACACGAGTTCGCAACAACACCCTCTTGGTTCTTCCTTAATTGCAGCTGTGCCCCCAAAGAACACCTCGCCACCCTTTTGTAACCCCGCAGCGAACAGACCACAATCCATGTTTCCAGGCGATAGATGCCCCGCAATTGATTCTTTTAGATCAAATGAGCCACATGTCGAGCACACACATGCTGTGCCTCAATTCGACTTGCTAACCGTAATGACCTTACTGACGTTCAGGGCATTTGTATGCAACGTTGCTGAAAAAATCGCAGCGGGAAATGTTAGCTTGTCAGACCCACTCTGTGAACGTAAGTTACAAACAGGCGGCTTCTCTTTGTGTATTTATTAACACAGTTTGTCTCTTCTTAAACATAGTTAATCATGGTAAAACCACGCTTCCGTTGCAGAACAAGATTTGTGGTAAAAAGAGGCTAAGGTTGCCCACCAAGATTCTGACAAAGCACGATCTATGACAACTATAGATTAGGACTGCTTTTTTGTGTTCAGTCAGGGATGACTTCTTCTTCTCAAACGTAGTGAAATAAAAATAGAAAAAAACACAAACAATATAACAGAAAACTCCGGCATTCAGGTCAAACAAAATGCTGCCACGAATGGCATCATATTGTAAAGACGCCCGAGTAGCTACCAAAAGAAGGGCAAAACTTTTCTGTATTCTCCTCGTGTTATCTTACATCTTTGACATATCCCACTTTATCATAGATTGGTCCTGAAAATTTTATGAAGCTGACTTAATCCGGTGGCAAGAAATAGCCATCTATGGGTTTCAAGCATTGATCCTCCAGGTATGGTTTGTAAAAGTGTGCAGTGCCATCTAACAACCTTGAGCACATTCATCACGTTGCTGGTAATAACCCCAGTCAGTGCCAGGAGGACAGTGCATATGTCATCGTACTTTCCTTTCATAAAATATACTCAAGTCAGAAATACCAGCCATACAGTTGCTAATACATATGATATCACAGGTATTATATTTTTAACACTTAGTTTCAAATTAACAAATCAAGACTCACCACGGGTTTTCGGGTGTTGTTAAAAAAGAAAAGCTTCAGAAAGTTGAATGACACACAGATATGCATAATACTTTGATTTGGTTTGATTTATACAAGCAAAATTCAAATAAATAATATGAAATAAAGACAATTTACAGTTGTTACCGTGACAGGATGACCCTTGAAAGTTCACGCAAAGAATTATTTCCACAGGGGTCCCTTTTAAAAAGTTTCTGGCAAATGCAAAGAATAAGAACAGGCACATTGTACAAATATATAAATACTTTGAAATGATGATTACATTATAAAAACATTAAACGAAATTTAGAAAGCCATTGCGTCCACTTCGTAATAAAGTGTTACACAATATGGATACTAGAAAATTTAAAAATAACATTGAAAATAGACATCAACAAGAGGTTTGTGAAAACTTAATTTCATTTGAAAATCATAAAAAGACACCTGATGTGGTGGCGACAGGCTCCCGAAAAAATCTAAATACTGTGCAATATAAGCGACCATACTGGTCCAATGCTAGTAAAGGTACTATTTAGTTTTGGATTTAAAACTGGCTTGCAATTATCTTATTTCTTGAAGTAAGCCATTCCAGTCCCTTATGGCATTGTAATAAAAGGTGGTACCCGTATAGAGAAATTGACATGACTATTCCTGGTATTATCATGATGGTTTCGTCGCAGTTGGCAAAGCACGTATATTAGGGCTTTAGCAGACTGGCTGTCTATAACTCCTTTGGGCCAACAGAGGCTCTAGAGCCGAGGTTAAGGATATAACCAGCCAGATTATTTTGGGGAATTCGTAGTAAACTTTTCAGGTTTTGAGACAGTGAGGTTCACCAACTGCAAACTGAATAGCCACAAAGTGGCTGAACGTGTTCCAACAGTTTACGGGTTTCTAATTTGAGAAATTGACCTTTTGTCTGGAAAGAAATTCAGGCGTGAGGCAGTCTTCTTTGCAATATTGTTTACCAAATTTGAGGCTGACAAAACTGATCTAGGTCCAATCTAAGGTACTTTACATTCTGTGCCAATCGCCCAAATTCTTTTTGATCCAAATAAGATGTACTGAGCCTTTCCTAGATGCATTGATAACTTATTATCAATTAACATTGATTACATGACTGCACATTAGGACCATGTAACAAGGATATTTCGTGAGGGTTTTTCCCGCAAAACAAAAGATCTGTTATCTGCATATAACAACATTTTGCAGCCCACACTGATTTTAAGGTCGTTTACATAACAAAAGTGCAGCAGCGGGCCAAGAATGCTACCCTGGGGCACACAGCAAGAGACGTCAACACAGATAGAATTGTTACCATTGACGTCAGTCAGCTGACGTTTCTCAGAAAGATAAGAAAAGTCTGACCTTCTAGCAGAGAATCCTGTGGTCTACTATGTCAAATGTTTTATGTACGCCAATGAAAACCATTCTTGTTTAATCACCTTGATCCATGGTATCTTTGGTATAATCAGTTAAATGGATAATGCAAGCGTATGCTAAAACACACATGTGCACACACACACACATACATACATACATACATACATACATACATACATACATACATACATACATATGTACGAACGTAGGTACGTACGTACATATCGCTAAAATACCACCACATTACACCTGGACAAAGAAAATGTGTCCGGTTCCAAAAAAACTACGACAATAATAGGTACAAAAAGGCAGAAGTAAAGCTATATTACCAAAATGTTTGTCAACATATCGAGAAACGATAATGTTAAACCTGAAATTAATCATAATTCCATGCAAAGTTTCAGTGTTTTGCCTAAAACAGAATTTGGTCCTGCATTTAACGAGGGAACCATAATATAATCTTGAATATTACCACAAGGTGAAATTCAATATAATTTAGCTAAATACATGCATTTAGAGTGACTTAATACATTTAGTTTATTGCAAACTGAAAAAAGCAAACGAAAAGGTAAACTAGATAGAAATAAAGTTTGATGTAGTTTTTAAATTTCAAATACATGGGTATTTGATAAGATATTTCACTGATTCCGGATTTTCTGTATATTCCTCTTATTTGCTGTTTTTTATCACTCACTCCATTGACATAAGCTATATTTTGTGCACAGAATGTTTTAATTCAGCAGCAGTATAACTTTGCATTACAGGGTTAGCTATTTTGACTCTTATGACTGACTGCAGTGGGGACGTAAATGTCTCCATATCATTTGAGGCAAACGCTAAATACCACTATTGTCTACAGACAATTCCAGTGCGTACTGTGTGACCCTCCCATCGTGCCCAATGACAATGTCTTGGGAGACATATTCATGAACATAATGATTGCACAAATCAAAGAAATAGATACCCTCAATGCATGTCATTACAAATATAATCTAAGGTCCTTGAGGAATATGATCCAAGTATTGGGCTCTAATCGAAAGATTACCACGATTACAAAGGATATATGAGAAATACCCAGCGGTAAATAATGATGTAACATTTCTGTTTCCCCAGAGGACGGCTTTAAGATCTTGGCTTGTGAAATCAAATGGAAGTAAATTAAGTACACAAAGTTCAAAATATCAGAATGTGTAAGAAAAATATAGGCGTTTAGTCTGTTTGATTAGGTTCATGAGTGGAAGTCATCACAAGTGCCGTTCATTTTCTTACATCCCGCGTTTTGACCTACAAATCGATCCTCGCTCACAGAAGAATTCTTCCAACGGTGCTCTTTGGCACCACGCAGCGTCTCTACAAGAATGCAGCTCTGTCTTTAATTGAAAAAGCCAGCCCTCTCTGCGGTTCTTGCCTGCAAACAAGATAGTGTTTGACATGAGTTGTTGAATGCGTCTGATGTCATTGTCGGGGTAATCATACTGAAAACAGCAAAAATGTTTTTACCTGGGACAAGGATTCTTGATTTGCAAAAGTTTTAAAGAGCTGAACATAACATTCAAGCATTACACACCAAAACGTATCAGACCTGTAGTTGAGAATCATGAATCCAGCGCCTAACGCTGCCTTGAGAAGAATATGTGGGCTCTAGTAGGCCAACGTGACGCAATTAGGAGGTGAGCCGTTACTAGTCAAGGAGGATTCAAAAGTTAGCTCAAAATCTGTATATAATAGACAGATTCCCCGTTATTACATGTACCCTATGCATCCAAAGTGGTAGACCTCAGGTCTGCCGTCACTAAATTATGCTGGACTTTCGGTCTGCTTTAATTGATGCATAGGCCTACGTCGGCGCCCAATGAGGTTGCACATTAGGGGTTTTGCAGAATATAGGAAAAGTGGGTTTCTCTCAATTGTTTTCTGTGAGCAAATATAGGCAATGAATGCATTGGTAGCCTCGAATCATGTCAACAAATATATAAATAGGGCTACGTCTCGCTTTATATGTGTCAGGTATTTCTAATTTTTTCAAATTTTGAATTGCCCTTATTTCGGCACTTTGTGGCTGCATTTCTTCAATAAAATATGTATAAGATAACAGTGCACAGCTCCCAGTTTGTTTTGAAGGGAAATGGCATTGTGAAACGAAATTGAAATCGGATCAATTTTCTGTTTTGAAATTTGAAGATCAAATTCAAGATCCAATTCCGTTTATTTGACATAATAACATGATGCAAATTGTACACATATTTCAGGTAATAAACACAGCACGAAATGATTCCAGATAAATTACGAAAGAAAATAATTACCATACATTGATGATAGACAGAATGACCCAGCTAAGGATGAAAAACATCTGCTGTCGCTGGAGGCACCAGCGATAGCGGATGTCGTGCCCACTTACCTAGGTCAAATTGACTGCAGGTAACACCTGACTTCATCATAGAGAGTCAGAGGAAAATGCATGTAACATTTAACCAGGAAATTCAGTTTCGGTCAGCAGTAATTTCATGGAGTTAAGAATTGTTACTAACAAAGCAATCTACAATGGAGCAAGTTTCATCATACTGTTTAATATAAAATGATTTTGTCTATTGCCAAATGGACAGTATTGAAGCACCGATTTCTGATTCTGATTTGATGTTGGCTTAGTGTTGCTGCCCTACAACTTTCCAAATGCAAGTCTCTCGCAGGCACCAGTAACAGCAGCTAGAAATGCCTTCAGTTTGGCATCTTTCCCGGTGGAAATACATTTATTTACAAACACTATACTTCATATGTAGGGTTGAAAATTTTAATCGTAGTTTTAGGCTACACCTGCAAGAAAAGTCTAATTTATTTGTGAAAAAGAATAAGGATAATGTTTTGATACATGATATGTTTGACCGATGAAGCATCAAGCACTGACAAGCATAATTTAAAGCATTAAAAATGTCAAATGCTTCATTAGCATAATTATCTGATAATGTCCCTATAAGCCCCACGCAGCTTGCCAATTGTGCGTTTATCAGAAATCAATGGCAAATTGAGTTATAACTATGGAAGGAGGCTTGTTACGGTGCCCACCTTCTGAATATTGTAGATCACAGAAGAACTCAACAAAGAATGACGATGATATAGCAATATATTAACAATAACAATATATTAACAATCAAAAATCAGCACAAAGTAGGTGAATAAAATTATACACTTAGCTAGATATTTCAATATTAAAACAGTCTGTAGTTGTATCCTAATCACTGATGAAAGATTATCCCACAGTTCCAAGTCCTATGGCAGGTGCCAAATAGTCTCCTACCAATCCTACAGCGGTGTGATTTGGTTCCAATGTGGTATTCAAAGGCACGGTACTGATCCCAATCCCACAGAGGTGCAGTTTGGTTCCAATGTGGTACAATTAATACCAAATATACCAGTCTACTCAAGGACACTGTCCACACTCCACAGGTACAATGTACAAATATCTCCTTGGCAAAAACAATGGCTCAGAGTCCCACTGGCTTGAATTCACACAGCTTCTGTCAGATCTCAGAGTTGTCCTCTCTTCCATTCAGGAAAGGATCTGCTTTATATATGTAGGCATGAGACTCTCACCAGTATTCTACAAATTTCTAAATAATAACACATCATGCTTCTCTGTGATCTTACTTGATGAGAACTCTTTACTACTGTGCATGTATGTAGGTCACCACTTCAACCACTCCATTGTTCACTGTGACAAACCACAAAGACAAAGCAAGCCAACTCAGGTCACCACTTCAACCATTCCACTGTTCACTGTGACAAAGCACGATGACAAAGCAGGCCAACCAGAGACCCAGCACACACAATGAGTACATTGACCTGACACACACTCAATTAATACAGTGACCTCTCCAAATCAAAACAAACAGCCATACCAATATTCATAACAAAGCCATGCATGATAACGCGCTCATAGTGGGCACGACATTCACATGGTGTGTATCCAAAAGAGCTATTAAGTTGGAGGTTAAGTGGTCACCAGTGCTTGAGCACCACAGTAACCTCTGCCAATTGAGCTTTAGAGTGTGTCTCTCTTACCCGCATATGTAGGTTTCCTAATTGCCTCACTGAGTAAGTCAAACACCTATACATGCTGAAATATGTTAATCATTATTTCTCGTTGCTGGCACACGTCAAGCTGCTTGTGCCTTTAATTGATTCATCTTGAAAGTTGCATGAACATGTAAAGAGACATACATGGTGATTTTTGAAGATGAAGAATTTTTTTCTCTGCATTTATCTTGAATGAAGAGTTTAAGAAAACATAGAAAGGACAACAGATTTGTTCTTCATGAATTTTAGTGGGTTCATGAAATTACATTTTCACAACCAGAATACATGTAAAAGGATTCATTTCACTGAGGCATGTATGTATGTATGTATGTATGTATGTATGTATGTATGTATGTATGTATGTATGTATGTATGAATGTATGTATGTATGTATGTATGTGTGTATGTATGTGTGTCAATTCTGAGGTCAGTCATTGGGTTTCAAAGGGTGATCAACCATGCACATTTTGTACAGATCTCAGGTATATCCACCTGTTCTCTTGGAACTTGTGATATTCTTGTTCACACTTCCACAAAACATCAAATTGGGCAGAGTGAACTTTGAAGCAAAGGCATTGAGAAAACACAAGCAAGTTCGGAATTGAAAAGCCAAGGGAAAAGTGTTGGTTAAGGAAATTTTATTACACACATAGGTATTGGTGGGGGTGGGGGTGGAGATTAAAGAGAAGGGAAGGATGCTTATGAATTTTCTGGGGTGTAATGAGTTTTTTATAGGGAAAAATGACGAGGTGTGCTAGGGTAGGTGGGCTAGAGTTGTAAGAAAAGAACAAGGAGGGTGGTTGTGAATTATGTTTTTGTGGATATAGAAGCATGGGAGGAGGTGCAGAAGATAGTCATAGATAAGATGGGAGAGATGGAGGTGGGAATTGACCATTTTTGGCTGTGGATGGTTATGGACTGTGTGGTTACAGAGATAAGGGTAAGAAAAGAAAGGATGCGATGGAGAAAGGCAGATCCAACAGACTGGGGACAGTATCTGAGAAAATTGGTATCAAACCTGAAACAGAAACAATAGGAACTAGAAGAAGCAAATGTAAGGATTGAGGAATAAGCAATATGATGTATGAGTGCATTATTGAAGCAGCAGAATGGGTGGTGTGACGAGGCCTGTCTTTCCTGGGAATTGGAAAGCAGGAAAATGAAACGACATGTAAAGAGTAGACAACTTGCCAGAATGCAGTTAACTTTGGACTAGAGGTACAGGGAGTATAGAGCATATATTAAGCAAAACAAAAAATACAAGTTAAGAGGAGGAAATAGAGGGAGAAGGAGAACAGGAGAAATGGAGACATGTAGCGCAAAATGACGATAAGTGGTGGCAAAAGTATCAGTATTTTGTGGAAAAGCACGAAAAGGGGGAAAGGTCAGGGTGTTTGATGGAGATAAAAAGGAAAAAAAGGCAGTTGAAATGGTGAGTGAGTCTGAAGAGTATTTCAAAGGTTGACACAGGGCCAGCTTGAAACTACCTGTTACCTTTTATGGATAAATGCCTGTTGCAAGGCAGGAGTGTAATTTGTTTCTTCACATTGGCATTGAATGATAAATGTTGATGTTTTGTAACGCTTGGATCTCTTTGCTGTCATTGATGGGTTGAAATTTATGAATATGGATAATTTTATTCTGAACTATTTGATAAATACTTCATGGGTTATGTTGTGCTGTGGGCTGTGTTCTCTAACTCATAGTTTTATTGAACGTAGAGTGTGCGTATAATGTTCCAGATTCATAAATGTGAAAATGATGCAGGCCTACTTTCTTCTTCTGCTGTAACCTCAGCTGACTGACACGTCAGATGATCCAAAAAGTGACAGGCCTACCTTGTCCCTTTTAGTCTTTGGCACAAGTGATGGAGTTTTGGTTTTAAGTAGTTAGGTCTTTATAGTTTGGAAAAACTAAAGTGTGTAGCTAATGAAGAATATTTCAAAGGTTGAGAGGACTTGTTGAAGGCCACTAGTTACCTTTAAAGGGTGACTGCCTGATTCAATTTATGAATGAAATATGTTTTTTTCACATTTTCATTGGAAAATGAATGGTGTTGTTTGGTAACTCTTGAAACCCTTTGCTATCATTTTTGGGTTGAAATTTGTGAATATGGGTAATATTTTTTTCTATTTAGCTATTAGAAAGGAGCCTCAGGATGATTTGAAAGGTTTATTTCAGAAGTGTCCAGAACTGGAAAAGGATAATTTATGTACGGATTGTATGAGGAATTGGGCACAAAATAATTATTTTCAGGTAGATGAAATAGGGAGATTCAAAGTGGGCAGTTAGGGCCATTGTTCAATTGGACTAAGGGGAGGCAGTAGGGTTTGATGATATAGGTAATGAGCTTCTTATTGAGGGGGTGGATCTTGCTTGGAAACCATTAACAATGTGGTTTAATCAGTTGCAGCCAGAGGAGGAAATACCCAGTGGGTGGCAAAAGTGATGGATTCATGTGATTCATAAAGGAGGCAGTAAACACAATCTGGATAATTATAGGGTAATTGCAATAGCAAGCATTTCGAATGAAACTTTTGCCCAGATAATTAGAAATTGGACAGAAGAGGAGGCTTAAGAGAAAGGTATGTGGGTCACATTCAGCGTGGATTTAGTATTGATATAGTTGTGTTGATGCTGTCTTCGTGTTAGCCTATAGAACGTCAGAAGAGGTGTGTGAAGAATATATTTTGGGGAAATAGATATTAGACAGGTATATGAGAGTGTGTTGCTTCAAAGTTTTGGTGCTTAATTTCAAGAGTTTAGTTTCCATGATAGACTTCTTTTAGTGATTCAAGCATTACATAAGGATTAAAGTAATAAGTGGTAAAAATAGAAAAACTGAAACCTGAAGATGTTGGGAGAGACAAACATTCAAAACAAGGTTGCATGTTATCCCAAATTTTGTTCGCATTATATATTAAAGAATTGAGAGGGTAACCTATTAGTTCAGAGTGGAGAGGGAATACGGCTGGAGGATGTGCATATCCCCAGTGTGTTTTATGCAGATAAAATGGTGGTCATTTCTGAGAGAGAGGACGGAATTAACTATTTATGATTGTAAAGGGAATATGGACATAAATGAACTTTAAACAGAATGGTAGGAAGAGTAAGATTTTGTCAGCACACATATATAAAAATAGAGACAAGAGATTGAATATCAGTCATGAGTAGATAACAGAAGGGATAATCTGGAAGTTGTTGTAAATGAGGATGAGGATTACAAACATTTAGAGGTGACAGTTGACGCTTGGGGAGGATTTTTGGTAAGCATTTGAAAACTATGGTGCAAAAAGCAAAAATGATGAAAGGGTTGGTATATCACAGACGTAGAGGAACAGGAGGTAGACGCTATTTTGGTCACGTTTCATGGGAAAATGTAGCCATTCCTACAATTTTGTATGGAGTGGAAGCTACAATAGTCCCCGAGACAGTGACTGAGAGTTTTAGAATTTACAAGGTCAGTTAAAGGGTCCAGTGCAGACTGCTAGCTACTAAGGTGGAATTTATTGATGTCAGGATGAAGAATAGGAGTGAGGTAGGGAAAAATTGAGGGGGGGGGTGGGGGCAGTAGCGAAGGAGGGAAAGATTTAAGAAGGAAGTGGGGATAGGGAGCATGTGGGAGGATAGGAGCAGGGTAAGAAAGGGGAAAGGGTTGGGGGGGGGGCAGTGTAGGCAAATATGTAAGATTTAGAAGCAGGTGTGAGTGTCAGGTTTGGAGAAGCATGAGGGTTGTGAGTGTATTTTAGTTCACGACCAAGGCCCAGAATAAAGGCAATTGAGAGGGGGTGGCTGGAAGAGGGGGATATTGTGGGAAGATGTCTGCACCAAAGCCTGGGAGAGACACTCAAGAAAGAGGAAAGTGTGGCTTTAGGTGATTGGGAAATGTACATCCAAGAATGTGTCAGAAGGCATAGTAATGGGGGGGGGGGGGATAGGACTAAGGTGTAGGTGAAAACATAAAGGATAGGAATGAGTGAACAGTAGGTGTTGGTTTTATGGGGTGATACTGTGAGGGTTATGAGTGTGTTTTAGTTAACGACCAAGGCCCAGACTAAAGGAAATTAGGAGGGGGTGGCTTGAAAAGGGGGATATCATGGGGAGGTCTCTGCACCAAAGCCTGGGAGAGTCACTCAAGAAAGGGGAAAGAGTGGCTTTAGACGACAGGGAAGACATGAAGGATAGGAATGCGTGAAGAGGGGGGGTGTTGGTTTTTACGGGCGATAGGGGAGGCTTTGGAATGAGACAGCGGGGAAGGGAGCCCATGTTTGACACGTTACTCCCTTTCTGTGTCAAAGGGGAGTGCCTCACTGCTGGTATGGTATGTTAAAGAGGACTTGAATAGGTCAAGATGAAAACATCAAAAGCACAGCATTGTGTAGCATCGTTGGTACCAGTCATCTGCATGAAACAAAGTCCATTAGTCTTTATTAGAAATGTCACATAAAACATTTCTATATACCTTCAGAAGTAATGGTTGGCAATTAATTATGCAATTTGAATAGTGAACATGCAGAAAATAAATTTCTGAACCGTGTGGGGTGCAATGGAATGATATATACTTCCTCTGCATGTACATCCTTTTGTCTGATGTTCATCTGGAACTCAAATGAGATGATAGATGCCTTTGATTCATCTGTATCATTTGGTCTGGTGTTCATCCATCTTTAGACATTGATCAGACTCTTCCAAGCAATAAGTGACAATGCTCAAATATATCAGTATCACGTGGCGATAGGTATTTTGGTAGCACAGAACTATTGTCCGTGGTGGACATATAGTTTTGGTTATTGAAAAAGCAATGTTGTGGTGCAATTGTCAATATTATAATAATTTCAATAACTAAACTTACTGCTCAGCTTTGATTTATTTATTATACTACCTACGGTAATTATCCGTCCCACAAAGGAAAGAAAAGGGGAGGAAAAAGGAATGCGATTGATCCATGTTCGACCAAAATGGGACACAGAAATGAAAAATCTGTGTTTAATCAAAACATTTGCAGTTAACCTTGCTTTGAGATATATTATCCCGTAGATTTTGTTTTAATTTTTAACAGACCGGTGTTCTTTCAAAGCATAAGGCATACATGTAATTAGAACAATAAAATCACTATGACAACTTTTATTAATGCTTCCTGATGTCATGAGCATTGTATCACGCATAGTCAGTAGAGGCTTCTTCGGAGCAAAAGCATTTCTACGATACCAAAACCAGAATTCCCATGATGAACCAGCCATTGCAAGAACCAGACGTCCTGCAATTTGACAACTGTCTTCTGTCATGCTAAACTGTGTCTGGCTTTCATATTGCAACGGTCAATCCTACATACAAGATAAGTGTAACGGCAAATATCGTCATGTGCTATACCTCCCAATTGTGCTCGTACTTCATTGCTATTTTTTTTTTCTTTTAGCTTTCCAGGGCAACAATGAATATTGTAACCTGCATTTCCTTAATCGTCTGATACTCGATTGTATGTTTCCACTAATGTTACAATATTATACAGGTGTTCTGTTGCTAGTCTAATCACGCTCTTTAATCCGAATGGAAAATGACGTAGGTGCTATTGCAAATTTTAAGCTACCTCTGATGACTTCACTCCTAACTGGCTGGGTGTCGTCAGGTCACGTTGGCCGATACACAATACTATCCCTTGTTTATTTGACAGTGTGACATACTTGGTGTTTTATACTGTGCAGAACTGGCAAATAAAATGAATTTATTGTGATTGTCATGGCAGGGCAGATTCGTATAATGGCTGACACATGAAGGGAATTGAAGCAATATAAGTAGTCGTGACACTGACACTTATTGCGTGTGCCATAAAATAGAGCATCTCCCCTGCATTGCACATCTTACAAAATAAGTTTCTCACCTGCATTGAATGAGCTGTAAAATACAGTCCCTTCTTTGCAAAGGCTTTATGCTCTGAGTAGAATGAACCCAATTATACATGCAGTTATCGTCAGTAATGTTGGACAATTAAGTTGTTTCATTTCTAAATAGGGCTCTTATCCGCAGAGACCAATGACCACGTTTCGACAGTTGTTCTAAAGGTGGTAGTCGTTCTGGTTCAGGGCTCGTATATCAGCGTACATCACTCACATATGGATATTGCTTTATTAGGACCCGGCACTTTTGTGAATAATTTACGGCAGATAACAGGTCGGAAATAAGTTCCATGGCTCCGTCCATATTTTTTTGCCATGCAACAATTTGCTTGATCGATTGATACCAATGCCACTTGCGGCATATTGTGAAATGTATGTTGGAGTGGAAAACTAAAATAATGACCGTTGACAATTTTGGCCAAGCCCCCTAGTGGTGGTCCAAGCCAGACCTAATCTATAAGGCCATAACACATGCCCTCATGCATGGACCGCTCATGGGAGATAAGGAATTTTTCAAGATATAGTAATAGTTACCACATGCGTTTGGCATGTTTAGACTTGAATAAACCATCTTTGTTTACTATGCATAAACACGGGGGTCTGCTTTGAACTGAGCCAAGGATGCAGCATTTATTCCCAAATTTCATGGTATCATTCATAGTTGGATAACGACTTTTATCTGAAAATGCTAATTTTAGCATTGTCACAACTTCAAATCAATTTACATACATTTAAAATAGGAAATATTGTCCCAATATCTACAAACGTCTTTGTTTACATGTTGAACATACTGCTACTTTGAGCCACCTGATTGGTTTTTCACTCAAAATTGCCACCATCCAAGACACTAGATCGAGGCTGCAGGTTGTTTTGCTTGCATTAAATTGACCTAAAATCCTATTGTGTGGCAGACTGTTCGTGAATTTCGAGGTAAAGTTTGCAAAGACCATCCGATGCGTATGTCCTTTAGAGGGGTAAGTACGTTCCTATACTTATAACCAGATATGCAAACCTAGCTTCTGTTTAATTATTCTTGACCCCTTTGTTGGTAACCCAAATAACTCCCTCTGGCGGTGATCCTACCAAAACGTGCAGTCCCATGGATTACTATGATTCCAGATCAGATTTCCTTGTGAAATGACCTTTTATTCAAGTAAAGGGATACATAATTCCGAACAAAAAAATCGTCCCTAGACAATGCTTTACCCGGCGCTTTAAGCAGTCCGCGCAGACGCACGCCCATGAAAACTGTTGCCTCACTCTAAAATTTAGCACTGAAGGAGTTAAACTATATATTTCTGGAAACAAGATACACAAATTGACCAGCAGCATTTTATAAGTGATTTTAGAATTTACTCACGATTAGATCTTTGGTAAAAAGGCATTTTTATGGTATAGGTTTTTTGCGCCAGGGGATGGTAGGTGTCAGCGTGTAATGGGTTAAATGCACAAACTAATTTCTCACAGGCTATAATCTGTATTATTATGGATGACCCAGACTCTGATCTGCAATAAAGGAAAGTGCAAAATATCAGAATGGAGACAAATAGCTGGCCTCAGGAACATGTTGGTCTCTTCTCGTCCTTTACGGGACAGACACATTAATTTCACGCGAAAACTTGACCCTTCGCTGGACAACAGTGTCAATCAGCTGCAATGACATGGGCCTAATGATGGAAAGCCAAGAATGTACCAACATTACCGGAGAACATCGTTTATACAACATATAACTTCTTGTATCAATGTTTGTATGTTTTTTGAGGACTTAGCTCCGATTTTAAAATTTTACTTGTATCTGAGTGGCTAGTTTCGCATCATATTTTGCCATGTTTGATGGATGCATCTGCCCGTACATATGGAAGCTTTCTGGTCGAATCATAGGGACCTTCGCCGCAACGCAGCTAATATAAATGTCCCATATTTTGTCTTCAAAAGCGTGCTTGTGCATGGAGTCGTAGAAGTTCCACTTAAAACTTCCTGAAAATTTACCTTACCCGTGAAGTTTTAACTACATATCTTGCGGAACTTGTGTAGAAAAAAGCGACAAAAACTGTTAATAAAATATTTTCTTTATATTCATATTCGTATTATGCTACAATTGACAGGTCCTTTATGATAGACGGATTCTATCTCATTTTTTTTCATTCATTTTTGTAAAATATAATTTGGATTCCAGAGACATGTTCACATTTTTTTTTCAAAACAGTGTTCCTGTATATTTACTTGCTTAGATGAAAAATACTTGTCTTTGAAAACGACATGATAGCTGGGCACGTTGAACCATCTGTAAGATCACACACTGTGTCTTGGTAGTTTAAGGTGCCTTTGAGAATGATAAGATGAACGTATCACGAAGCGACTGCAATCTATTGCACAAAGATTGAATACCTAAAGGGTAAGAATCAATGAAAATGCCTCTGTGTATTACACACCGAATGTCGTAAGTTGGTAGTGAAATGGAAGAAATGTTAGAGTGCTTTACACCTGTACAGCCGCCCTGCCTGATATGATTGTGCAGCTTGCAACCCCCCTGCACGATTCAGAGAATATTGGCTATCGCTCCCTACTTTATAAGTTCTTATAAACGAATGCTATGTTTAGCAACATTTCCCTCATGTCCCTCTCTTTCCTCCGTCACCGGGTACAAAAGTGGGATATGCATCGGAGAATGCAAACCAAAGATGCACAGTGTGAAAGAATAAAGCGCTAATTATCCCTGTCAGTAAATGTGCGTAAATATGGTTAAATATAATTTATTTATAAACATGTTATGAAAAACGGAGCGCCTTCCATGGACAGAGATGTATCATGTATCCATTATTGCTCAATGATATATAAATATACATCTCAAAAGGTCTGGGATGCTCTGTTAACTTCGTAAAAAACTATTGGTATCAAAGTGTTAACACAAATGTACACAGGTCGTTTCTTGCGAACTGTAAACGGCCACACAAAAATCACTTCCCACAAAATAATGGTAGTAACCGTTCCGTGGTGTATCGCTTTGAAAAGTGATATTTACATTGAAATGAGGTACAACTTTCCATGATTAAGCTGCTTTGGTGTGCGGAATAATCATCAGTGGGGATAAATCATCACACGTATCATAACTATTATTTTATCTTTACAAAAAGGTGCACCATCGTGTATGAGAACATGCACGATAGAAATACCTCATCACGCCAGCTGACGTCATGCACATTATTCAAGGACGAATTGCGCATGTTTGACCGCATAAGCAACTGCGTATCCACATGAAATTTAACACTCTGTGTCCGCCATCGTGGCACACAAACTCTACGGGAATAGTATTTGTCCTGTGAGGCACACAGCATCCAGCTCTCTCACACACACTGCAATATTTTGGTCGATACTTGTTGACACTTTTGCAGTTTCCATACTGCAGATGACCCGCATGCTCCGGCTTGTGTGAATTCCTGCATGATGTAAATTCCTAGAAAGAGATTACAATTACACCTTATTATTTGAAATCTAATCATGCAGCACCTGTCTTAAAGAACGTCTATGGAACTCGTGCAAAGTGGTTCCTCAAGACAGGTGTGTGGGTCATTCCCACCTGCAGTTTTACGTACTTTCGTGATTCACGACCAATTAACTATAGCCATTCTTCTCCTAAGCTACTCTGTTGTATTATACTATGTAATCTAAAGCATTGATACTGTTCCGTTCTACCTACCCCATCCCTCTACTTCTTGGGGGTGGAGGGATGGGTGTATTTTGCCCCACAGCGATCGGGCAAAGTTTGCCACTTTGCGAAATTTTGTTACTTAGATGGTTTTAAATGCTTTAAGCTATCCAAAATATGTTTTGTTTTTTAGGGTTTCACAAACTAAATAAAAAATGATACTAAGCTTATGATGCAGCCATTTTAGAGGAGTTCTAGCGTAGGCCACTTTCGATCGATAAGGCTCACGGCAGATGGATCCCTGATGACCTCGTCAGATTACAATATCAATGGCTGACATCTTTTATCCACCGCACCGAAATTAATGTTAAGTGTGAGTGTTTTGTTGACGTCATCAAAGTTTGATATTCTGTTCGTGACAGAGCAACACTTTGACCTAAATTCAAACTTAACGTTATTTCTGACCATTGAGCCTTAAGATGTTTTTACGTTTTTAACCTTCACCTCTGAAAATATCGTAGAACAAGGTCGAATGAAACAAAGGCGGCGCTGATGTATAGGTATACACTTGTCATCATATGTGACCCGTGTAGATACGCCCATTCCACACGTCACAGAACATGGCGTCCAATCAGATATCCTTCTTGAACATTTGAGCCTCTGTAGCGCGTCTGAAAAATATCACGATAATGCTAGAACTAAATTCATACGGAAATCGGGCAATTTCCTTCGAGTGCTGGAATATATCTTAGAACAGAGGGATACATTTTATGTCCAGCACATAATAATTTCTTGTCTTCATAGCCCTGGTGCTGTCTAGTGATCCCCTTCAGAATATGCCTGCTTTGATGTTGCGAAGATAGTTATTCTAGTGCCTTAATATGTAAGCATTGGCGTTTTCGCATTGGAGATAACATAATTAAAATTGAATGAGCATTTTGATAAGGCGACGTAATGCTTACATTCGATACATTTTTAAAACTCATTTTTCATTGAACAAGGGCATGCGACAATGAATATTAATTTCATTACGTCACTGTTTTCTTACCTGAATGCGACCTGATCATCTGAATGGGATCCAGCTTAATATATTGTGCGAACTTCACCCAAAGGGTGAACAGAATAGTTGTTTCCTCAATGTGACTACAGCATTTTTTTGGAAGGGAAGGCTGCTGACCTTCTTATTATGGATTTAATCTTTTAAAACAAATAAATATAAGAACAGTGCGTCATGAATGAGATGTTCAAGGTGTTTGTAAATGGCTTACAATTGCAAATCTGCTGAGAAGCACGTTAATACTGTAGTCTGTTCGGAATTAAAATGAACTACGGACACCACTTCTGGTCACGTTCAGTATCATTATTGTATTTGTGTCTTTTCGTCCAGAACCACTTCATGGTAGTCATTACCCTATTCTGCAGTCCGAACTCTTTATACTCTTTAAGCTGACCTGCCACTGTCTAACCTCTATACACATGAGTGTACTATTGTCCACATTGCACACATTCCTCTCTGGCATTTTGACATAGGCCGTATTGGCCCAAATAAATCAAAAGGTCTTCTGCGGATAACTACTCAGAACATGTTTCGGAGCCTGTACGCGTATATGTCTATCTGAGTAGCGGCTCCTTGTCTGAGCGTAACATCCAACAAAGACAACCCACATAATGCTGAAAAAAAATATGAACGTGTCAAATGATGCATTCGCTAAATAAGTGAAGCTTTGCGTGTAAATGCAGAGCTTCAATATGAATAAAGAATACATGTCAAACCAAACATAATTACTAAACTTGTATCGTACAAGTTCAGATGAGAATAATTCGACTTACCCCTGCATCAGTATGTACCCTTTCTACCTGGATGCGTATCTTATTTAAACCGTCTACCAGCATATAGCTGACGTAGAAACAAACTGGGGCATTATATTTAGTCCCAGTGATTATGAAATAAACAGTTAAAGCTAGACCACCTGTACAAACCTAAGGAAATCCTAGCAAGTACTGCAATAATGTCAACGTTCAGAGCAATTCAACTAGTGTAGGAGTTGGCAAAGAAAGAGTGAAAGAATGTTTATTTTTAGTAGCAAGTCCACTAGAGATTTCGATTGCAGGTTTTTGGACAAAGGAGATTAAATTTCATTGGTGTTCGCATGCTTGCATGGTGTCAGGAACGACCCGGCTATTCCAGAAGACTCCCATTGCTTGCACACTGACCTTTCATTGACGCAGCAGCATTTCCATAGTTGCAAAGACCATACGAACGGTCCAAGTCAATAGCTTTTCTCCACGCCCTTTGAGCGCATTATCTCACGGAACAGCTGTCGTGGCTGCAACTCCACGTTACTCGACAAATCGTCAATGTCCATGGTGTGTGAAAGAAGATGACACAGTACGAGTCTAATTTTTTTTTTTTCTGTCAAAAGTATCCTGTGTAGACAACTTAACATTTCAACTACGTCAGCCAGCACTGGCAGTGTCGATGAATGCGTATCTATTTCTAATCTTTTTCTCGTCTGTCTGACACCAGGCTTATAGGCCTAGTCGGGTAGTCAGTGCTACCTGTCAACATGCTTGCATTGAGATGTGTATCATCAAGATGTTAAAAAATTGTCATTTGACCAACTTTTAAGTGAGGACAGGGGGACAAATCTAGATATCGTTTCCCTTCTTTTCTTTCCTGTCTTTGTCTTATTTCTTTCAATTATAACACCGTTACGCTGAACATGTAGTGGTACAACATGAATGTACCAGCCAGCACATACCTGTTGAATGTTCGTTCGAAGTTGTTTTCCTGTGCAATAATGACTGTTTTGACAAACTTGAGATCCTTTGCGTCGTTGTTATCGAGGGGCAAATCCACTGTTTGCAACACTGACCAGTAACGTTTATCAGCTGAGGTCTGGGACAGTGCATATTTGTGGGAATCGTCTTTTCCTCAGGACATAGAGACACACAGCCATATTTCCCATCACGACATATGCATAGACTTCTGCAACTGGGTTTAAAATTGTCTCCGTGTTTGTATAGCTTCCCATCAACCAAACATGGCATCGGAGGTTTCTCTGTAAAACATTCAGAACCTATATCATGGTACAAATAGAAAGTGTAATGCCAACCAAGAACATTCCACACAGTTACGTCACTTAAAGTTTTATTGAATACCCGACATTTATGCGTTGTATAAATCTAATGTAGTTTTAGCTAGCCCTGGTTCCCATTTTTTTTTAAAGGGGGGGGGGGGGGGCTTTCTCAAAGAGAAAGGCTGTCGCGTGTCAAGCTGTTACAATTTGTGATATTTTCGTATCTGTTTAAGTGTGTGTGGAGTGGAAACTTCCTATCGGATAGGAGTACGTCTCGAGCTGGGTCCCAACCGCAAAGGGTAACAGACAAGCGAATTCATCTCTGCATTCTTTTCTGTACACAAAATTAAGCCCCCTTCCCTCCCCTCCTTAAGGGGTAGGGGGCTTAACTTCTTTGTACATCACATAATATTTACCTTTACGTCTCATAATTCAGAATATTAACCCATTGCTAGTCAGAGTATGACTGATTCACAAGCTTTCCTTGACGCATTGCGCCCAACTCGCGCAAAGGAAAGCTGTTGACCTAGGGTCATGCCATCTTGAAAGGCTTTATATAAGACTCTTTGCGAAAATGTTTCCGAAAACGAGAAATTTAAGCAAAAACGTTAAGGTAATGACACTATATATCCGCGCGCTTCAGGGCGATTTGAGCGGGAAAGTTTTAAGTAGCGAGCTTCATGGGCTGCTCTCTTGCTTTGATTGACGCGATCTAAAGCCAGGACTTTATAATTAAAATGAAAAATCACACATGTGAAAATATTCTAAAAGGTGACAAGCTGTTGTGTCATATTCCCACATTCTTCAGATTTAAATGAGCTATAAGCAATCGCCATCACAAAAAGCATGTACTGGAATTTAAGGCTCCGGAATCTGCTTACTGGTTCCCTGCTGATGACCCGTTGATAAATCCATTTGGCTGTTGAAGTCTTGAATTTTCAAAATATTTGCATTGAACGTGATATAAATTGTAGAACTACTTAGCGTGTTTTAGTCGTGTGTTTTAGGCCTGTCTCATATTTGGTAATTTCATATGAGTCCGTTTTGGGGGTTTTATTTTTCACATGTCAGCAGGCCTTTACTTCATCATAAATTAAGTCCTCCATTTTGCTGCACATAAACCCATCACAACTTTGATTTAACAACGCCACCTATCATCTTCACATTTTTAAATATCATAATTCCACACGGAATACTCAAATTCACGTCACAGATACATGTACATACATACAATCATACATAGGCATTGGTATGCCTCAAAAGCACCAGTTGTGTCACCCATCTTATTGAAAACGTACATGCTGAGCAGTTCACCTCCACCCAAGAAAGGTTTGATCCTTTGCGCCCTCATTAATTTTGTGTACAAATCTGTACATGGTTGCCTTACTAATTTCACTGATCCGTGTGTGACAATATACTGATATGGATTTTATACCCCCCCCCCCCAAGACTCCATATTCGGAACAACCAACTCAGGGCCATTTTAAAGGCAGTTAGCCTTCATAGGCCTGGATTCCTAGATCTGCCACCTACGCACACTTAAGTACTATCACGAACCCAAGAAGAAGAAGAAGAAGAAGAAGAAGAAGAAGAAGAAGAAGAAGAAGAAGAAGAAGAAGAAGGAGGAGGAGGAGGAGGAGGAGGAGGAGGAGGAGGAGAGCAAGAGGAAGAGGAAGTGGAAGAGGAAGAGGAAGAGGAAGAAGAAGAAGAAGAAGAAGAAGAAGAAGAAGAAGAAGAAGAAGAAGAAGAAGAAGAAGAAGAAGAAGAAGAAGAAGAAGAAGAAGAAGAAGAAGAAGAAGAAGAAGAAGAAGAACCAATGTTTATTTCATAATTATGTATTGCTGTATGAATTTCACCATTGGCCAGCTGTGATGTGACCTCTTGTAAGATGCGTGCATCCAAGGACTTGGGGCAGCGCACTGAAAACACTGTTTCTGGTTTATCCAGAGTACCAGGTATCGGTGGGTCAGGTGTCAAGGGTCTTTGCCTTCCCCAGGAAAAACGATAAATTATTCGTATTTTGCGCTGCTACTTAACAAGCTACACCTTCATACCTACATTCTCCCTTCCCTTTTTAACCTGTTAAAAACAACGTAAAATGTGATAAAAAATAAGAAGGTTGAGACCTCACCTCCCTCTCGCTATCTGTATGCTTTGAGCTGCGGTCTTTTTACGCATCCACAAGCGAATATGATATGGTTCTGAGCTTTATTTTGGGTGCACTTGCGTGATTTATGGTCTTCCTGAACATATTCACAATCAAGATAGAATCTGACCTTAGGCAAACATGTCAGCAAAGCGAAGGATGTAACTAATGCACATAGACTAAGGGGTGTACCAAACACGGGAGCAACTGCAGCGCCGCCTGCTGAGAAAGCTTCTATTTTGACACAGAAAGAGGTGACCTATAACCATAGGCTAACTGCACAGCAAGTTCGTGTCCTTGGCCAACTTGGTTCCCTGATCTGCTACCGTGCACGCTGGTGTATGATTCATACAATTGCCCTCGCGATCGTACCATATCAGCATTTTTGGCTGGCTTTAAGCACTCTGGTAGCCGGGTATGCAAGGCGTCGAGTGAACAGCTGCTATTTAATTTGTTCTTCTAGGGCATGCCAAAACGGACAAAAAGCAAGCAAACAAAAATAGCGATAAATGATGGCGGGACTAATCTGTGGTGTTGACGCCAAATTGTGCAACGTATAGGAACCAAAGAAGAACTAGGTGGGCTAAAAGAGTGATGTCAATCCTAAAGGTGGCAAAAGACGTAAAATCAGACAAACGTTGTCTTAAATAGTTATTTGGGGTCTCTGCGTCGGCAGGAAATTATGAATAAAGCAAAAAGCAGCTTATAGAACGGCATCCAACTTGCCCAAAGGTCATTTTTTATTTAAATAAAGTATATTATCACTGATCAGTCATCAGAAAATGTAGGCATTTTGAGTCTAGCCCGATAAGAGTACGACAATATGGTAATAAACCTACTAAGCATGTGTTGATGGTGATAACGCCCAATCCTGTATAGTTTACAGCAATTATATATATTTTAATGTGTGAGATGAAACTGTGCTAAACGTCAGTAAAACAGACAATGTTTCCGATACTCACTAATAAAGAAAATGGTAAATGAAGCTACATTTTTATGATAAAGCTCAACGTCGTGGTGTCCAGTAAACGTGCGCAGAGGAGGTGATCTTGCCGCACCATTATGGGCTTTTTATCCGTTTGATTGTGGAAACTTCAGTGGTGCAAACCAAGAGAAATAAGAATACCCCCCCCCCGAAACTTCCGCACGATTCATTACATTTGCTTACATTTATTTAACATATCCTTAGCATGATCGTTATTGTCCCACAGATTACAATGGCACAAATTGTGTGAACGTTTTCAATAAATAATATAAATATTCTGACATCAAAATTCAATTAAACGAGACCATGCAGATTAAATGAAGGTAAACAGAAAAGTGAACTGAGAGTTGGATGCAGTGATAACGTAATATGATTTAAGAATCTCCATATTTCAAAAAATTGCATTCAATTAGCGGAATTTATGTTCCTTGGCTGGTGTGCCGGTTGAGTATTACACACAGTCTCAAAGAGGTTTGATACTCATAAATATGACATTGTATTTTGATGAAGTATTAATTTTCATGCAGTACAAGTGGGCTTTGTTTGTCAAACACGCATGCGTTATGCCCACAAACAGTTGTGCTGAGAGCACTCGAATGGATAGAAATGTCCTAGAATTTCAAAGTTTGAGTACAAGGATATCTTGTTTGGCTGCAGCTATGGGGCTAAATCTGTAGGGATTAAACTGTTACTCTCAAACACGCATTTCAGGGACTAAAATTCAGTAGGCATGTGATCTGTTTGTGACAACACAAATGTGGTTTTATATTCCTTTGGGGATCCATTTTTACCAGCGTTTAAATGCGAAAACAACGACAGGGAGTCCCACTTTCAATTTTTTGGAGATTTGTGCAACGGGATCCAATAACTAGATATAAGTTTCACGCCATTTTATGTCACTATTTATAATACCATGCCTTTGCTTCACAAAACCATTATAGTGACTATTTGACAACTTGTTGAGTTCTTGTGGTTTTTTTAATTCAAATGTTGGCTGTTGTGTCAAGCTGATTCTCGAATCCCTTTCCAATGTGTACATTATATTCTAAGGTTGGAGGCAAGTATGCATGCTTGTATCGGAGGACAGCCTAACTCTAAGTTACATATATGAAAACACCGACTTTTTACTCTTATCTCTTATGATATAGGCTTCAGCGCTCACCGACCACATAACTTACTTCTGCAAAATCCACTGATTCCACCGTCTAAGCTAAAATCACAGTTAAGTCCTTCGTCACATTTAAATCTGTGGTCACATACTTCGTTGAGTTGCCGCACGCAAATCATGCAGCATCCACAGCCGTCCTTGACAAGTTTTACTCCCTTTGTGCAGTATGAAGCCTCGTTCTCGCACTGGCACGGGGTTTGGCACTGTAGGCTTACCTGTAAACACACAGAGAAACAGATGAAGGGAAACACTTTTTCTGTCAACGTATTTTATCAACAGAAGATCATCGTGTGCATTCAGAGACTTGCGGCAGCCGTGTGTTGGTCAGGGAAATATATTTACATTTGTTATTTTTGTTAGCATTGAAAGAATAGGAACGGTAGTGTAGTTCATGAGGCAATGGTTACACTAGAGCATCTCGTGCAACCAACGTGCTGCGCAATAATATCCTCTTAACGCACTTTGTCATTATTTAAGCTTCCGCCGAAAGTACTGCCGAAGCGTTTGATTCATAGGCCTAAGCATAATGGGAAGACGGTATCAGATGATCAAGAATTGCAAATCTACTCGTCAAAACTTGCCTAAATGTTTTCTTTTACTGGTTTTGCAAGCTTTATTGTAATAAAGTTGTTGTGTTATTCGGAACTATTTTTTTCCTAGTTTTGTGTTCCAGGAGTTGCCTTGACAACTGATGACTGATGTAGTAGACCCGCCTACTTGGCTCCTCCCACTAGTAAACAAAAAGGCGATTTTTTGTAAATTAACAAGCTAAAAACGATTTTAAATCAACTATCAATGATAATACTTACTCTTATGTCAATAGAAATTGATGTTAAATGTCAATATAAGAATTAAACTTCCTCTCTAGTATAATTACGGGCGCATGGTTGCAGTTTGTGTGACAGGCATTTCTTTGATGACGCGCTACCGCGCGTCATCAGAAATGCCTGTCACACAAACTGCAACCATGCGCCCGTAATTACACTAGAGAGGAAGTTTAATCCTTAAGTGAATGACAAGCAGTGGTGTCGAGGCATTATATACTTCGAGCATAATTAATCCCGCACGGTACAAATACATGGGGACGGCGCTGCTTGCGAAGCGTGTGGTTCAGTTTCCTACATGTCTCTGCAAGCTGCAGCTTAGCAATGTCAACTCATACTATCAGTGCACCTGTTTAAGCTTCCTATAAAGACCGTTGTGAAGGTTAATTTATGGTTTTACATTATTTACATATGAAGTGTGCAACCTGCTTACAGACCACAAAAATGTAAATCTTCAGGCTCATTTGCAGCCTAAATCATGTAAATTATCTTCAAGCATGCGCAGGACGCTGTAATCTATTTAAACTTGGTGGGCCAAGAGGGAACTTCGCGGGTTTACCTGGGCAAGCATTGGTCCCAGCCGCGCGAGCAATTACCAGGAAAGAACCACGTGTCACATTTTGATAGTCTCGCCTTTGACGGTTTCAAAAAGCTCGGTTTAGTTGCCACGAGACAGACAATAAACTCTCTTTGTTCCCATCCATTTAAGAAGCCAAACCCAAACTGATGCCACTTAAATCTGGCTTCCTGAAAATAGGGAAAGGAATTTGGGTCACAAACCGGAAATCAAGTTAACACGTCGACGAAAATAGAGTACCGATTCTACCAGTTACAGCATTGTCAAGTTTGACACCTGTTTATGGTCTGCAGTGTAACTCATTTGAACTGGTTACAATCTTTGAGACTTGAGGCTACAAACGGTGTAACTAAGTGATAATTTGCAGTGAGACAGTTGGTAAGTTTTTTTTCCTTGAGAATTTAGAATGTTGTGCGAAATGGCAGGATTGTGTGTAGCTATCTGTTCAAGACCTTTTGGTGCCAAAAGGTTGTTGCTGGATAATATTTCTTTATAACCATTTGAGTATCTGGTAATAACCAGACAACTACCTGGTACTAACGAGATAATTTTCATGTAATAACATGAAAGTAGCTTAACACCACCGGGCTTTTATATTTTTTTAAAAATATGTAGCCATAGCACACTATCAATGTGAGATGAATGGATGGTGACATAGTTTTCTGCTTGTCCAAAGGACCATGGACGAATTTTTTGAAAAAAAAAAGGTTAAGATCCAGACTATTCAGTTTTCACAAAGACGCATTATATTGAGTTTCAGGAACATTAGAAAGACAGAAGACCACTTACTTATTTATATTCCGTGCGCTTACCTAAATGACTTATACAAGTGTTTTAACACTGTTAGAATATCCCACAGATTAATCTGGGATGAAGTCTAAGTAATTTCTCATCAGAAGTTACCCATTACAGACAATAACATGTATAGGGAAAACCCTTGGTTTTTCCTCTGAAAGAAGACATGAAAGTCGTGTAAATATTATATATCTAGGCAGATGGCAAATACGAAAACCAAACAGATGATTTCTTGTGGGCTTTATAGCTGTTTACTTATCATGTGTGTCTAAGCGATGCCTTTATAATTGTCGTCGTATCTCAACAGCTATCAACATTGAAATTTGTCACCAGAAACCCCGTCGATTATTAGTTATCCAGAGGGATGGTAAGTCTGTGTATACTTTCTTCGATTGCTGTAGAGCAATCTTGGCGAAGCCTCCTTGGAACGATCAAAACTGAAACCACAGGTGCCCAGAGTTGTTGTCTGTAATGGACTTTGTATGCAGCGAAAGATAAACAATAGAGATCATTTTACAGAGTCTAATGGACAGTTCTTTTGTTATTGCATCCAGATTTTTTTCTACATGCAAGCATCCCAGCAGCATCCCAGTTGCAGCAGCAACAACCCAAAAGAACAGATAGCGAGAGAAAAAAATGGCTCAGAGTCAATGACTCTAGTACAGCTGACCTGTCCATAAACTGAGCTCACCTTATGGTCCATAATCCATCATAGTCCCTCTTTTGTTGCCTGGCTGTCCAAAATTTACACTTTCTACTTCTCAAAAAACCTCTAGCTTTATCCTCTTGAACCTTGGCAGCGACGTACATTTAATGGACTTCTGCCAAGCTTGCTAATCATGTCAGACGCCAGTATATTTACATGTGCTTGCTCCTTTTTTTCCTCCCACGAAACTACTTTGCCAATTGCTTTGAAATTATGCAGAAACAGGTGCCATGAGTTTATATGTGTTTTATAACGTTTTGACTTCTAGAATACAGCGCTCGCATTTCACCAACTCCGCAGGAATGTGCGTTCTCTTCGCTTCACCAATTTTGTATACTTGGTGGCATGGCTGTTATTTTCCGTTTTTATTTATTTGTTTTTTTATTTAAATGCTCCATATACAGTTGCTGATCAACTTGTGTGCAATATATCATCATTTACATCATCACCTCTATTGGTTCGTGTTTTGCCATGTAAGGGCCCGTGACAACTTAAAATAAACAATGTTTTTTTACATACAATACAAAAGTTCAACATGGACAAGTACATATAAACAATCATGTTTGCTTAAACTAAACTGGGCTATTGAAAACTTATGGACATGGAATTTAAAGCAAGCTTGGTTAAATATATTTCTGTAATGAAACCAATCAGAAACAAATTTACCCACAACATAGGCGATCAAATTCTCCGAATTCATAACACCCTTCTTTTCATGCATTCTGTTTGATGTGTGAAGTCAATTTTGTTTCTACTACATTCCGGTAAAGTTCATTCCTTATGGTAGGTTATTTTACAAATTACAATGGAGTATTTCTTCCAGGATAGTTATTATAGGGATACTAAATTATAATTTATATGTATATATATATATATATATATATATATATATATATATATATATATATATATATATATATATATATATATATATATATATATATATATATATATATATATATATATATATATTCTAAATAAAACTTGAATCAGATTCTCTTTAAACCCGTTGGTGATGTACTCTATAAGGTTAGTTTCCAGGTAAAGTTTCGGTGATTTTTGAAGTTTTAATGACTTTTCTTTGAGGGACAGAAGGCCAATGGTCCTAAAAAGATGCCCTTTGTGAAACGACGAGTCAATTACTTCAAAACGTTACGAGTACATAACTAGGGGCCGACATACTTTATTTCTTAATATTTCCAAAGGTCACCAGGTCACTAATGCGCATATATTTTTTGCTCGAAGATCCATTGTCCTTGAGTTGGGACAGGAAAATGGTCCCCTGTAGAAACTTGTTTGGACTTGCACCTGGCAGAACCTGACATAATTCTCAAGACAAAAATCTTTCAGTAAGTTTGGTTAACTTCGTTTTCGGATTCTTAGGTGAGAACAATTAGGACCGGATCTTCGATATTGTTCCTTACGATAAACGTATTCGAAGGAGGAGCTTAGACTGCAAATGCTGAAGTTGAACTAATTTTCAAGATAACAGATTTACTGTATTGATCTTCGTGTCGAGTGGTACCTCAATATCTATTTGTGCTATGACTTCGATAACGTACCTTTAATGGGCTAAAATGAAGCGTCACACGAGTGACCTTCACAAAGGTGACCGTAACTTAGTTCCCTTGGTTACAGGGCCACGTTGTTTAATTTATTGTTTACTGGAACACGTAAGCACTATTCAATAATCTTCTATAAGGTCTAGATTGAGACCTAAATTGATGACCTTGATCTGATTCTACAGGCCACAAAACCATTATTTCACTACGTCATTATATACTCTTTGAAATAAGACTTTGGGATAGTACATTACAATGGAATTTTCCATTATGTCGGTCCTTCACAAGCCAAGTGAAGAAACCACGTGGGGGACCTTGACATAATTCACAAAGGTTGCAGGTCCATTTTAACCTGTGTGTGCAAGGTTACCCGAGCACAGTAATACTACAGTCGTCCTTCTGAGCCATATATACCATGGACGATTAAGTCGCACATGTATAAATAAGGACATCTATTACTGCATAAATCTTTCTTTATAAATATGCTTCAGTAAAATATACTAACTAATGGGAAACTTTAAGCGCATAAGTATGACACATTGATATATTGCATTGTCCTTCTGCAGTTACGCTGGAGCTTGTACGCAATTATATATTGCAGCAATTTATCTGGAATGTATCTTTGCACTCTACTCGATCTAGGCATAGATAGAGACGCTGGAAGCAGAGCCGGCAGTACACGAATAAAGACGTAAAAGGTAAGATAAGACTGGTTGGTGGCACTTTGGCTCTGCGATGGGATTGCAATATTGACCACATGATGAACTGGAGAGACAGTGCGTGTTAAAGTATGGTTTAATCGAGTTACGACTGGTCCTCAAGGGGACATACTATCGGCACGCTCCAGTTCCAGAAGAGACCGGAATAGCCATTTTCCTCCGTATGTAAAGTTCAGCAATGAAACAATTGACCTTGCTCAGCACTCCTATGATTCTTGCTGGCTTGTAGCGGGTCAATATGAGACACAAGAGCAAATCCGGCTGCTGTGTCTGAGTTGAATTCAGACAAAAAATAAAGTATACGTTGAGAATCAAGTTGCAAGTCGACATTTTGTCAATTTCTTGATGGAACCCAAATTGCGGCGTGAGAGGAAAAGCTTATCGGAATGATTGAACGTAGACGACAGGCCAGGCTTATGCGTACTAGAATGTCTCTTTTATGGTGCTGTTAAAAGGCCCATATGGGTAATATGGTGAAAATGTTTACCCTGTTGCAATCACCTTAAAATCGATCTGGGTCAACCTTCAATTAACCGTCATGTTCCAAAACCCCAAAACTCTCTTAATTAAACCATTCTGGTGAATGATTTCACAAGCTGACTAGGCGCTTGTCGCAGCATCTGTCGTGGAGGGCAGTTGCAAAAGGGTGGTTCACGATGCTAGCCCAAATCATTAATTCTGTGCGACTGGTGTGCTGGATTTTTTTTTGTTAATCGTTAGACAAACAGGACTAAGCAAAGAGTCTCACGTTCGACTATATTTTGAAATCAAGAGTACTGTGACAGACATGTGCTCAACTGACTTTACATTCATAAGGTCAAGCGGCCCTGTAACCTTTGGACTTGGCTGAAGGTCACCTTTCTTGAAGACCGTCATGAGCAAAGGTCTGGTGCAATAAGCTAAGTCGTGGCTCAGTCAGGTCACGGTTCGAATAGCTTCGAAATTATCGAGTGAACTATTCTGAAAGTGACCCTGTGACCTTGAGAATGAAGTCAAGGAAACCAGTATGCCCGTGTCGCACCTTTGTGATATAAGCTATATCCATGTAGATTGTAGATCAAAGACTTAAACATGTATGTCTCAAGAGAAAGAACTGCAGAAGGATACAAGTCTTTATGGTATGTAGTTGTGCATAGAACACGTAAAAAGTCCAGAAATGTGGAGATTGTAGAGAATACGAGAAGTTTGGTCGTAATGTCCCAGACAGGAGAACAGAGCTGCCTGTCCCTGAGTTTGTCATTTATATCAAAGAAGCTCTCATGTATACATGTTTAATGGAAAAACGATCTTGATATAACTTATTTAGACCTTGGCGTAGTGTCAGTTTACACCTGTTATACGCACAGTGTCATGCATTCGACAAAAAAAAAACAAAAACAAAAAAATCATTGTCAGCCAGTTTTGCTTTGCTTTTTAGCTCACTGTCGTTAAAGGATGGTGACGTCACTCATACAGAATGGAAAGATACAATACTTGATATGTGCTAATACAGTAGAATCTTCGATTAAGACCGCCTCCGTTAAGAGAAAATTCGTACACTAAAGTCAGCAATTAAAATTCCCGATTTTGCGTATCCTTAATCAAACTCTACCCCTTTTTGGACCACTCGCCTATTAAGACCATAATTTTCAGTCCCTTAGGCGGGGTTGATTGGGTTATTCTGCTGTATACACACCTTGGACATGACCATTTGTGTGCACCTATGGAAGAATATTAAAGGCTACTGGAAAATATGTCGCACAGCTTTAATCTTGGGAAGAGAAACAAATTATTGCGTAAGCTTACATAAAGACAAAACGCTCAATTATGTTAGCCTGAAAATTACCGACCGATACCAAAACCAATTCAGCCAATTAAATTAGCATACATAAAGTTGCGTATGTGCTAATAGAATACTTTGTGGTGTAATGCTTAGCACATTGTTAACATTCAGATATGTGACCACAGTATGAGAGCAATTGGACGCCCAAGCTTTAAAAATCATTCTCCTAGACCTGCCGACCGCAGCAGTATACATGTAGTTCCCAGGTATTATCCTTCTTGCACGCTTTATCAGAGGAAATTGCATCGCTAGTTCGCCACTACCTGGCACTACCAACGGTAAGGACAAATGTGCGTTCAGTTCAACTCGTGCACAATAGATTGTCTTTGACTTTTGATACATTACATCAAGCACAAACAAAACTGCTCGTGTGATTCCATTATTGAATTCTGATCTCCATGAGTGTGGTACATGCACAGAGATATCCCTTGCGCGCTTGAAATCAAGTAACCACAACGATGTGATATTGACAAACTGTTCAAACAGAATAAATAGGGAAAGCAATCGTCCTTATGTGTGTCGGCATTTCCTGACATTTATCAGGCTTCCTTCTTCGTAAATGCGTACAAGCAGCTTCGTGGTTTGAATTGTACATTACTCACGTTTTTCACACAGCAAGTTTGTTCATCATATATTACACTGGCAGAGGCTTCCGTATGGTGTTTGCACAGAAAGGAGGGCTTTAGAAACGGCAAAAGGATGTAGTTGTATCTCAGAAAAGAAGCGAGTCAATGTGAGATGAACGTACGCATATGTTTCTCTTTTCGGGTTAACGCTTTCCAGGTGGCCACTGTGTAATTTTATAATATTCCCCCCCCCCCCCCCCAATCGTCCCAAAGCACCAAAATATACATTTTGTCTGTTTTAATGTTTCCACTTAAATTTCTTTAAAATAATATATACATAAATAATAATAATAATAATATAATATATATATATATATATATATATATATATATATATATATATATATATATATATATATATTGTGGATAAGACTAACCATGGCGGCGCGCATCCGGCCAATAGCTTTCCTTGACACATTGCCCCTAGGCCACGCCAGTGAAAGCCCTTGACTCACTCTCATTCTGGTTAATTTCCAAATATGGTTAATTTCCAGGTCAAAACCTGCTCACGTCATTAAAAACGTTTTTATCCAAACGTTTAATTGGTAGCTTTTGACACGGTGACTGTTGACGATATTTTACCGTTATACTTGTTGCAGCCCTTGCACGGATGTCGTACATTACAGTTAAATCCCGCATGGAGACCACATCAGAAACGACACCAGATAGCAGGTAAAACTATTTTCTTGGGCGGAGCATGTATTTTTCCTCATAAAGTATATTTTTAAAAAGTTACAGATTGTAAACCTTCTGTGCATGAACAATAACTACGTGTGCAAACGTGGATAGTATTAATTCCCGGGTTCAGAGACCCTAATATTTAAACTTTTAGTGTAATATGTAAAGTAATCCCCATGTTGAAAAAAAAAAACTACAACCTTTGCATATGGTTAAATTAAAGATATTGTACAGCAAACCCAGCTTTTTGCGGCATTGAATGTATATCCTGTACCTGAATGTCTTATAACTCACGTTTCCTTGTCGAACGAATATACTTACAAAAGTGGAGCTGTAATCAATATACCGAGCACTGAGTAACCCTTTCTGCATCATGGTATGGCCACGGTGACCAAGTATCAATATACGACAACTTCAGAGTATCGTTGCCTCTTATCATACTTTCACACTTGAATAGCTTGGAAACATGCTCAATCAGTAGTACTGACCACCATAAGAAATGTAATCCCCATGGAAATATACAGACGGAATTTTGATCATTTGTTTCCGTGGGAAATAGCAAATAGTTATAGATAACTCCCCGGGTAATTTTGCTGGACCAATTAGGTAAGCTGCAAATGAAAACGCCATTGTGAGCAGAGGCAGGATGTACAGCCTCTATCAATCTTTATCCATCATATGAAGTGTTCTGTTCCAAAACGCAATTTACGCCCTTCCGATTTTCAATGGTGGACAGGAAAAATGTCTTTTGTCAGCGTAAG
Organism: Hermodice carunculata; assembly: GCA_964020975.1. Classification (NCBI taxonomy): domain Eukaryota; kingdom Metazoa; phylum Annelida; class Polychaeta; order Eunicida; family Amphinomidae; genus Hermodice; species Hermodice carunculata. Next base: position 7,735,909 of record OZ026625.1, on the reverse strand, counting down.
ACCTTTATGCTCACAAGTTTTGTGCCAAATGCTTCCTGCACCATCATGGAAGCCTCATAAAATTCCGAATATATATATATATATATATATATATATATATATATATATATATATGTATATACAGGAAAACTTTATACATTCATTTATTATATGTTCAATTGACTAAATTTACATGAAGTTAGAAAATAACATTATAAGAATATCTTAATTCTTTTCTTGTTATGTATTTCTTTGGCATCCATACAACAGACAAATATATTGCAGCTGAGATACACACATGCGCACATACACACATACATATACTATGGAGCAAAAATGGTTGTTTTTACTGACTTTTGTAATTTGGATGCCTTTTTTGCACTTTTGCAAACAAAGCCGCAATGTTATCAGAATTATCTCATTATTATTCATCAATAATTTTCCACAAAGTTACCTATCAGAAATCATCCTCTCAGAAGGTAAATATAGCAGTATTTCAGCGGTAACGGGGTACTTTAATATTTTGCAACATTATAAATCCATAACGATAAAGTCAGGCTATTTTTAGCAATCACTGTAAAATATACCGTAAAACTAGAAGGAGGTACTTTAATTTCACTTAACATTTTAATAACCTCCGAACTCTGTATAGCGACATAAAAATGAAACATATCAAAGCAACAGCAATGTACATAATATATATATATATATATATATATATATATATATATATATATATATATATATATATATGTGTGTGTGTGTGTGTGTGTGTGTGTGTGTGTGTGTTTGTGGTCATATATTCAAATGTCATTTTCAAGGCCCCTTGATCTGTTAGTTGGCAGCCACTATCTATCTATCTATCTATCTATCTATCTATCTATCTATCTATCTATCTATCTATCTATCTATCTATCTATCTATCTATCTGTCTGTCTGTCTGTCTGTCTGTCTATCTATCTATCTATTTAATATATCTGTCTGTCTGTCTGTGTGTATCTACCTGCTTGCTGTCTGTCTATATCTACCTGCTTGTCTGTATGCCTCTCTCTCTCTCTGCATATATGTATAGAGAGAGACAGAGACAGAGACAGAGACAGAGACAGAGAGACAGAGAGGGAGAAAGAGAGAGGGGGTACAAACTGGTGAAGCAAGAAACAAAGTAAACATTTTATCAATTCATCTGCCCTTCTACAGTGTTTGAAAATTTGCTCAGGCGTTATTTCTCCGCTACTCTAAAGGAATCTCTCATGACGCTGGTGTCCCTACATAGAGACAATTTAATTTAACCCCATATATGCAATACCCATTAAACTTTTAGACAAGGTCCCCAAAATGATTAAATGGTTGGTTTATGGGCATCTGATTTTTCTTTCCGAAATTAAATAAAACGGTTAATGGGGAACTAAACAAATGCATGTTGGTCTTTAGGCAGCCAGCCGGTTCTTCAGATCGACTTAACAATACCAAGATTCCCCAATCCATGCAGAATCTTGGTTCTCTGGGAAATTTACTTGTTGTGTGTTACTATCGTTCCGCACAAATCAAATGCCAAAAGAATGGTTGCAATTGCCGACACCTACAATAAAATGAAAAACAATCATTGATTTGTCGACTTTTTGTTTTTCAATCAAAAATTACGCAGAAAAACAAGTGTAGCACCAGCGGCCTTTGCCAAATCGCTGAGTCTGGCTCCGCACACTCCCCCTTCCATAATGGAAATGTTTGATTGCAAGAGCATGTGTTGCATCACACTGACTTTGATAACGTGCTGTGTTCAAAACGTTTTGTATCTATTTCCTTTTGACATTTTAAAAACATATTTACCCTCAGTCGTAAGAATACAGACACATTTGTTTTGCTTGGGTCGTGAGAAGACCTAAGTGTTGCATTATATCAATAATTCTCTAAGGCATGGATATAGGCGTACTATCTGACTTTTTAGTTGTTGTTTTGTTTGGACGGAAACAAAAGCACCCGGAGGAAAGCACGCTGCTCATTAACAGTAGCAGAAACTCTCCATATGGTGACTTATACTCACGCCCAGGAACATGCTGTTCATTAAGCAGTGTTAAGAGTAACGGAAGTTGTTCACATAGTGACTAACGCTAAGGAAAAGAGTCGAACAAGGGTCCACATGTAAACGACGTGCGTTACCGCGCAAACAACAAAAAACCCAGCGTGTGGACCAAACTCTGCATGAAAACAAAAACAAAAAAAAGCATACAACCTAGATGACATTTAGGAAAACGTAAGCTTTTGAAAGTGTGCAAACGTGACAAAATGTAAACTTAATCCGTAAAATAATTTATGAAACCTTCAGAGTAGCTTCTAAACATTCCGTGTATTTCAGACCTAATATTCAATAAGTATTATACCCTATGCAAGGGAAAAAGATTTGTGTCTCGTTATTCAGGGGGTGACGCACATCTCGTGTGTGTGTGTGTGTGTGTGTGCGTGTGCGTGTGCGTGTGCGTGTGCGCGTGTGCGTGTGCGTGTGCGTGTGCGTGTGCGTGTGCGTGTGTGTTGGCCAGGGACGTAAAGCGGCGAGAAACATTGTGGATTTAAAAAAACGGAATGACCACAGGTTATCCAGTTTACACTCAACATACATCACATAGCACCAGCAGTAATACGCCCAGTTGGAAGTACGACACTAAGAGTAATAAGATAAGTTTCAAATTCGGAAAGCATGAGCGAACTATGCGGAAAGATATGTGGAGACTAGATTTTTCCAACATTTTTAACGGCCAATGAAATAAAAATTTCTGGGGTTTCACATGATTTGTTTACTTTAGGTACTCATCCATATACCAGATCCTTTCTAAAGCTTATGTCTTTATATAAACACGTCTGTCGTCGACAAAACTGGTAAGGCAATATTATTGCTGTATAAATATACCGATTTGGTTCTCAGTGTCTGGAAGCAGTGTCCGAAGAGTAAACAATTGATGGACTCATGCCAGATGCACCAAACTCGAAGATTACAAAAGGTTTGTATATCAACGTAAGAATTCACAGTGAGAATGCACATTATTTAGCACAATTTCATATTCGTGGCTACCATTCGTTACTTTTGTATTTTTAAGTGAAACGTTTTGTCAAGCAAATATGTGAGTTGAAATTGTAAAGTCCAGTTTTGTTTGTGTATTTGTTTCTTTGCTGTTAGTGGGTTATATTATTGGATATGGATTGGGGTCGGGCTTTTTGTGGGTTTGTTTGTTTTTTTTTTTTGTTTTTTTTTTTCTGTTTTTTTTTTTTTTTTTTTTTTTTTTTTTTTTTTTTGTTTTTATTTTTTTTTTCTGACCACAAATACCTCCTGAAGCTCATTGTCAAAGCACGTCTTCTTGTAATGAAAATATTTGTATTCCGTAAAATAAAATTTTGGAACAACGAAGAGAAAACGAAACTTCCGGAACTGTGAAGAGTGAAAACAAAAACATTAAAACGAACATCAATACCTGCTGTCAGCCATTAAATAATGGAACATTTTCCTGATCACATTAAGAATCTGTCAACATATGTATTGACCGAAGCGCGCCAAGAAAAATTTATTGAACTGGGGCATATCATTCGGTAGAATATTTCTTGTAAGTTTCATATAAAATGTCGATAGAACAAATCATTTTAACAAATATAAGGAGACGACATACGGGCGTTCTGCTTAGGAAAAGATTAAACTCTATCAAGTGAGCAAGTGTGATATGTTGGAAAAATAAAGCGTGGTTACCACTCTGATTCTAAGTGCAGAGAGCATTTATTTTACACACGTCTGAAAAAGCACTGTCATGGGACTGTGTTTAATTATTACAGAATTCAACATCGTCTTTCCATGTAAAGAAACGTATAAAATAACAACTTCAGATATTATGTATCGCTAACTATATATGAAATACTTTGTACAGCAAACAAATCTTTTTTTTCTTGATGGTGATATTGTTTAACATGAACCAGCGCACCCAGGCGGTGTCGTTGCAAAAATCCATAATTAAAAAACCTACTGCTATATGCAGCATGACTATTTGTTGCCCATGTAAACTAGCTAACACGTTTGTGTCCTATTCACGTCATTTTCGGCAACTCTTGGTGATATAAGCAGCGAATACTGTGTCATTTTCCCGATGGAAAAACGTTTTGGGCAGTGCAAGTAATCGAGAATGCACTTCAAATATTCAACTAATCAAAGTTGTTCATTATGTGAAATTTATAATACTTAATCCCATGTCCGTTCATTGCTAGAGCTGTAACGCTCTCTACAAACTGCATTGATTGATTATACTTCACGGAATGTACTAAATGGTTCACTAAAGGATTAAATAATATAAATTAAGCGTATGTCAAATATTTTCCCTTCAACAATTTCAACAACGTAGCGCAATTCATCATTTTTACCTTTCATTACATTAGATATATGAACAGTAGAATTAAGTCTGGTAAATTCAAGATAAATGCTCTGTGTCTGACGGCACAGATTATGATGTGGATGACGAACATGTTGAAGTCAACTTTATCCTTAAACTGAAGATCAATCATATTGCTCGATCACATGCGTCTTTTTTTTGTGTGTATCGGTATCATTTACGCGGGACTCTCTCGCCAGGCGATAGAATTTAACTCCAACAAAACACTAAACGTACATTGCTTCAACATGTAAGACATTTTTGCTGGCTCCGTTTTTCACAGATGATCGTGACACAATTGTCGTATAATGTGCATAATGAATGCTTGTTGTTAGAATATATTTCAACAGAGCGTCCTGTGACCATAAAGCACACTGGATACCCTAACAGAAATGGTGTTGGTGATAGTATGTGTTACTATTAGTCCAGTAACCACAAATGATTCAAAATCAAACAAATGACTTGATAAAATAAAGTATGCATAGGTTCCAAGATAGACAGAAGTAATAATATCCGTTTCAGTGAACATTCATATTTGATGATGTATGGCAATATGGAGGCCAGAGTTTTGTGTGTCGCGGCCAGAAATTGTTCTTGGCCTCTCTCTGTCGTTTTTCCAAGTGAGTGATTTTAAACATCTGATAATAGCATACCAAGGTCATTTCATTACTATATCACAAGATAACGTTCTTGGCAGAATACAGTACAGGCAAACGGGAAACTGCGCTGCCATGAATCAAATGCAATGCACTGGCCAACCATCAAGATGCAAATGCGTGAGGTATTTGTGGTAGCGAGTAGTTCAGTAATGCAAAAGAGAATTATGATAAAAATGAAAATACAGGACTCATTTGTCTGACGATGATTAGAAAAGTATATATTGAGTATTACATCAATCCCTTTTCCCAGTATACATATATATATATATATATATATATATATATATATATATATATATATATATATATATATATATATACATATATATGTATATGTATATATGATCTCACTATTAGAGCACATATAATCGCTGCTTAAGATTATGTATTTTAAAACAGATCCTTACAGCACCTAAATTGGTCCTTCGCGTTGCGCTAAGGGTCTGAAATGTCCGTCACTTAATTTGCACATAACATATTTGCTATTTTATATCTCCATGACGCTGCCAGACCTGTCTCTTTTGGCCGCCGTACTGAAAACCTTCCAAGGAAAAGAAAATCCCTTGCTCTTTCGCTCAAGTTGCAACCAGATCATTGTAGGTTTTTTTTCAAACATTTTGGAAAAAAACGTTTCAGCAGTTGTTGTTTTGCAAGAAGAAAAAGCATTGTAGCCGATAGTACAAGAGACCTTTCTGGATCTGAAGCCAAGTGCCGGTAACATTACCCAACACCCGTGCAATCTAGCCGAGGCTATACATGTACGACTGTAAAATACCAGAATGCTATTTTCCCACCATCTGAATATTTGTCGTGCTACCGATGCCAAGCATGATCTTCTTTAAAGTGGCCCTTTGCGTTACCGCTTGCTCAAGCTTCTGCAAAATTATTATATTTGCTAGAAGCTTATATCATCAGCCAAGTGATGTAATCTCTATTGTTCCCTCTACATGAAAGCATACACTTGCAGTGGTTTTGAATATTTTATTGCTTTTAGTAGTGCTTGGAAGACTTTAAATGATCTTGAGGAGCACATATTGCTAAGACAAACTACTTTCTAATTCTCGACAATTGTTGAGTCTAATGAGTAAGGTATTAGGAACGACAGTTGAATGGGTAGATATGTTCTAGAGCTCCTCATAGTTTTTTAAACCAAGAATAATATTAAGTAAACATCGTCATTCCAGATGGACTTTTCAGTCAAGGACCGTTCTTCCTCAGGGCTTAGAAGGTCAAGCACTGTTCCTCCTCCGGGGTTTAGAAGGTAGATCTTAGCCTATTTGCTCATTGTGGTACGATTTTGCCATGTTTTTGCGATTTTCACACTTTTATAGAAAGAAAAGTTATTTGTTGTGTCTCGAAATTAGAAAAACTAAATACATGCTGGAAATTTCCCCTACAACTGGGAACAAGTGGCTTTATGTTCAGGCACAGCATGCAGTCCAGCTTTATCACTGATAAACAATAAAATGGAGAAGCATTTAATTAGTGACCCAGTACCAGATAACAGCGCATGTTAATCATTTGTTTGGTCTACCATATTGGTACAGTAGGCACTCCACTGTTCTTATCAGCATAATAAGCCCAATGTACATGCAAAGGAACAGATAGAAGCTTAACATGGAACGAGGCCTGGCCTTTCATCTGCTAGAGGTATGGAGCTATCCTTCCTCTAAAGCAGTGTTTCTATCATGTACATCTCAAAGTTACAACTGAAACTTTCCAAAGTTAGCATAGAGACCAACGACCAGTGTTCATTTTCAGTCATAATGACAGACAATAGAGACCTACAATATATTCTCAACTTCACTCAGTCATTTTTGTGGCTATGCTCATCTGGTTCCCAATCCGATGAAGGTTATCTAATTACAATAATTAGAAAATGAAAATATATATCAGCGTTTTTTATTAAATTATCAAAACACAGAAGGTTTGATGAAAATGAAGATAATTTATCACAGCAACATCAACGACTAATTTATAATTTCTTGACAGAAAAGTGGGACAATCCTATCTATCTATCTATCTATCTATCTATCTATCTATCTATCTATCTATCTATCTATCTATCTATCTATCTATCTATCTATCTATCTATCTATCTATCTATCTATCTATCTATCTATCTATCTATCTATCTATCTATCTATCTATCTATCTATTTACCTATCCATCGATCGGTCCGTCTCTATCTATCTATCTACCTAGCTAGCTAACCAACTAACTATGTATCTGCATATACATATTTTTAAATTGTCCACGTTAAACTGTGTTAATGCAAAAACAGGTGGCATTGTGGACTAAATAGACTCTGGAGACTGCAAACAGTTTAAGTTCTGTCGGATGTATGAAGAATATCGCAGGGACATTTGCCTAAAAATAGAAGTAGCTGTTTACATTTCATATGTTTACAGTACCAAGAGTACCTTAAAATTTAAATCAATTGTAAATCATTGCCTTCATTACCAACTTAACAGAAATAGTGCTGTCTGAAAATGTCAAGAGTCATCGGCGAAACCCCCTTTTGCCATTCCTGTTTCTGGTGATACTGATTAGTTTAAACACTTACAATTTAGTGTTATGTTTACCATCATTGCAATCGCAATTAATAGGTGAAAACAGTCTACATATCGTTTCAAAAAGCACGGGTCATCAATTGTCTAGAAAGATATATTTTGATATCTTTTATGTATAGGAAACAGGGGGATGTATACTTTCTATCATTCACGCAAGAATCCACTTTATATGGTAACTAACATTGGCAAACACACAGCCTGTCATTCTCTGTTATTGAACTGTTTGGGAATACCGTGGTTGCTGCGCTCCTTTAAGTGAAAAATGCAGTTGATAGGAATTAAATTCTAAACATGGCTGATGAATGGATAACACCTAATGCCAAGGATTTAGACGTAAATACTCAGACAGGCTCTTTATTTTATGCTATCCGCTGAACAATGAAAAAACAAATCGGTTCGGTTTTCTTGTCGAAAAAACAACATAGACTGCACTGATTCTTTGCACTGTACCATCCCCTTAGCGATCATAAAGCTGAGTACAGTAATACTGTTTAACAAGTTACATGTCATTTTATGCTGTTATTCAATAAAGACTGTAAACTTTGTAAAAACACAAAAGCTGGAATGCGATAGTGATAACTTGAATGAAGAAATCATATGTATTTGTTTTATTGTTCACACGTAACATGTATAAGGTTGAAAATACAAGATGACACTGTGTGAAATAAATTCCAGGAAAATTACAGCGATGCCAAATGACTAGGACTGTAATGATATTAAATGAGACGAACGGAGTAGTTATCATGTTGGTAGTGAATAATTTGTACGCAAACATACGGGACATAGTTTTACTCAAACTAAAAATGCGTATAGTAATTGTCCAAAATAATATAAATTATACATCATTAAAATGATGCATCGCGATGCATTTTGTGTATTTTTCCTATAAGACCGATACATAAAGGCGCAACTAAAGTTCGGTTTACTCAGGTCACTCAGCTTTATATGCTTCATATAGCATTCAGCTCACCCCGTACCCAAAAGCCTACAGACTCAACAAATCCGTAGACAGAATAATGTTGTCATTTTCAGTTCCTATTTTCAGATTGAAATGTCTGTAGCGTTTCAGATGCTCCTGGATAGAATTCAATACCTCGGTATAAAGTAATAATCGAGTCTATAATAATAAATAAGTGTCTATCCTATTAGCCGTGCTAGGAGTGGCTAGACTCGTAAAATATTGTTCCAAAATCCACACAATCTACCTGCGGACATATTATAGCTGCTGTGCACAGTAAATGTCTCCGTGTACTGTGATAAATGCAAATTTCTGTCAGCTTTGTGATCGTTAAGAGGATCCTACCGTGCAAAGAATCATTGCAGTCTATGTTGTTCTTTCGACAAGACGACCGTACCGATTTGTTTTTACATTGTTCGGTGGATAGCTTGCAGAAGAGTACCAGTCCCAGATATAATTGTGTTGGGACCTTGGATCTACACGTGGGCCCTGATGGCCCCTTAAAAATGAGACACAAAACGTTTCACAACCCTAGCGAGTATACTGCCTGACATGAATGGGGTGAATTTTTGTGGATAGTGACATGGTGGTGGATCTAAAATGCACAAACTTGCGTGCCCTTACTGTAAGACGATTACTCTAAAAGCCAAACAATTGTGGCTGCGTGAACACGCAAACAACTGAGGGTATTATTAATACACATGGGTGAATAAAGTTGGCTTCTTTTGATTAAAGAGGGTGACTTGGCAGGATGTTACGTGATTATAAGCTTTATATTAACTACATCATGCAGGGAGAAGCTGTTGAAATTTAATTGTTTTTTGGAGGGGGTGTATATTAAATTTAACTGTCCGTGGAGGTTAATTCCATGTACAATGTAAATAAAAATGGCTAAACGCGTGCTTGTCAAAGGACGCAACCTTGTAGCACACAAGATGTGATCAGAATAAAGATGCCATCATTGGACCAATAGCTCTCCATACTTAGTTGAAAATTTAAAACTGAAAACTAAATAAACACATTTTCGTGGTTTGGTCATGGCTGTATTTTTGTTAGATAACCATTGTTCATTGCTTCTTATTCGGGCATTGCCTGAAAGATGACTATCATTATCGCTCTCCAATGCGTCATTCGGTCTATCGGGAATCGGTTTTCCGAAGATAACCCCACACTTGTTTCACTTCCATATTTCTCACGTTAATGGTCATTTATAAGGGCTATATTGCGACTATATACGATGGAACTTGACCTATTTTGAAGGTACTAAGACAGCCTTACTGAATTTCTTTTCTAGATGGTAATCGCAGACAATTTAGCTAGAATTGCACATTATGGTGGCGCTCTCATTAAGAGCTACATTTTAATTGTAAATGAGTGACGTTGACTTGCGTGTCAAGGTCACGGTACACAGAACCAAACCACAGTAATAGTCAGGGATGTGGCCTCTAGGAAAAAGCCAATCTTCTATACAATGTACGAAAGTAAATGAGTTTCATGTTGTAATGCAGTGCGCCTGCTCACCGACAGATATCCAAATGCGTAGTTCAAAAACAAAACACATATTTTACGACCCCAGAGGGCAGCACTTGAAGTGGTCATTTGCATACTTTAACTTATATGTGTAACAGCATGGAGCTTTTGTTAGGTTTTCGGCCAGATTTATGCAAATGGACACGCTGCAGTATTGCTATCTGAGGACCTAACTTCCACTATTGTCCTTTGTCCGGTCAGGTATCAAAACGGAAATCAGTAAGGGGGGGGGGGGGGGGAGGGCACACATGGCATAAATGTATATCAGAACTACAGTTGTCATGTCATTAAAGTAAGGAAAATAACGTGAGTAAGTCGTACCCGACCAATTATTGACTACTTTACACGGCTCAAAAGACAAATCTTGACAGTCTATGATGAATATTTAGACGTTAACGTGAACTGCATCAAAACACAGCACTACGTCTATAAGTAATATCTTTGGAATTTGTAAAAGAAATTTTGGAGCAATATGTTACAACAACTCATATTTAGAAGACGTTGCCGCAAAACATTAAACGGGTTACATTGCACGTATTGGGTTAATATCTTGTTCTTAATATAATCTATGGGAAACCTCTCATAAAAAAGGATATAGTTCCAAAATTAGAAAAGTGTCAAATAAAGAAATATCAAAGTAGATTGTGTTTTCTTTCCACTTTTGCATAAACAAATTGCATTAACATGACAAGACAATAGGTCTGATCTGCGAAAAGTTCTAAGAGTATAAGAAATTAATTCCTAATTCAGAATTCCCTTCGTGCAAGGAAAAGATTATTTTGCTCCTCTTGTTTTGTATGTGTGTCTCATACGTGGCGCCAGCGTACGATATAATTTGGCGGTACTTGATATGGTACTGTGAAAAAACAAACAAAAGGTGTGGGCCAACCGTAGAGTAAAATGAAAGAGAAGCTATGGGATGCTATTCAATCCCTGACGTCAGAGGCAGGTGAGTAGCCAGGATTGCTTAATGCAGTGACAATTACTACCCTATGGGCATCATGCTCTAGTCTAGAATATTCTCCTGCAAGATTAATTCTTTACGTTTTCAGGTGCCCCACCTTGCATCCAGGGTTTTATTTTTCCTGGAAACCTAACAGACATGTCATAACATCAGCTCAAATATAACCACTCATATAACTGCGCATTACCTCTGTCGTGTTTTTTGTTTGTTTGTTTGTTTTTTTGTTTGTTTGTTTGTTTGTTTGTTTGTTTTTTTTTTGTTCTTTGTTTTTTTTTTTTGTATTTTTGTTTGGTTTTTTTTACTGTTTGTTTTTGTTTTTGTTTTTTTGTTTTTGGTCTCCAGTGCAAACAATGTATGGTAAATATTGAAATTTCCATTTAGTGAAACAGATGTATATGCAATATGACTTTTGATCAGGAATATATAGCGAGGTCTGAAATGTAGATCACATTGATCAATGTTGACTATATTCTCAGATCTCTGTAATGTCGACTTTTAAAGTTGCAATACGTACGCCTGTACATCAAAGTCCTCGGCAACACATGTTCTAAAAATGAAATTTATTAACTCTGTTATGACGTTTATCGACGAAAGTCGATATGCTTAAGTTTCACATAACGATAAAAGACTCACATATCTTATAAATAGGCCTTTCATTCACGTGCCAGGATGCCGATAGCTGCCATAAAGGAAGAGAGACTTTACGAATGCTCCAGGTCAACAGCTTTCGTCAGCCAAAACTAAAACAGTTTGTGTACTATGTTTAACAATCATGTTTCCTATTTGGTCATTTTCTAAGTATCTATGATGAAACAAAAAGTTAAATTGAGGGATCATCTCAGCAAAGCCCTGAGTAAATTTGGAATAAACTACAAGTTGGATATCCCTGTAAGCAGGTCGTATTAGTGGAACGTTAACGATGTCTTGTAGCAGGAAAAGGTGAAACACTGTCGTGCAATGAAGTAAAAAGAAAATAAAAAAGTTTTAATAGTGACAAATGCTGCGACCGCTTTCTTTTATGTAACACTTAGCATTCACTTTTGTCACGATGGCATCCCAAAATGCGGATTTCCTATGTATACTTTTACAAATGGCGCTGTTTTTACAAACTGCCATAGAACTTTATTTATAATATAAAATAAAACTGTATATCTGCATGCCTGTGGCCGTCAACACGACATTCAACCCAGCCTTTGATATATGCTGATCACTGGTTTCACTTTGTTTTCAACTTGTTTCACTTTCAATGTTAACTCGTTTCATCTTAGTTAACTCTTTCAGCCTCTATTGTTTGCTCCTTTGCCGTGTTGTCGACTCGTTTCGCTGTCGTATTGCCTGCTGTGGTGCACAAATTGCATAATTGATCTATCTGGCAGCTTGCATAGTAGCATATCATACAAATCACTTATTAAAGGCATTGGCAAGGCCTGCTAACATTTCACGTAATGCTTATTCTAAATGAATTCACAACAACAAAAGTGACATGATACTGCTGACGTTGATAAAGACTGTAAGCCAATCGTTCTACGTTAGGAGATTGTATAATAGCTACAGCACGGTATTTTGTTCATTAGAGTTCAGGCACCTATGCCCACGCAGTGTGACCAAAAAAAGCAAATACGACTGAGAGAGTTGAAATGTGTGTACATTTTAGTGGGGTTGGGCAGCATAATTGCTTCCTCGGCCAATTAGGAATCACTTTCTTTTGTCTGGCCAAACCGTGTTTGTATGATACTGTGTACACCCCTTTTACTTTTATCAGACAAATAATAAATATGAACACAATTGTACTCCATTAATTATTTGGTAAACAAGAGACTGCAGATCAAGCATGCACACAATAAATGGTGGTCTAAGTAAATATATTCTAATCAAAGGCTAGAAAGAAAATACCCGAAAATATTTTGGCTTAAATCTGCTTTCATCGCACCGCATGCTTTAGAATGCATGAACATGATACTCTAAGGTGAACACCATACACGCCTTGTTCGTTTCTTGACCCTTTTCCACTCAAATCGTCCAAAGGACATGGATGGAAATTGTCGTCTGCTTCAATCCCCTTGCTTACATTTCTCGTCAACAGAAAGCATATTTAGTGAGAACTGCAGGTAGGACATACCATGGAAACATGCCCCCACGTCAATAGCTTTTGCAATGCGCCCCACTCGTGCCAAGGAAAGCTGGTGCCTCGGCCCTATTCTGACCAGGACGCATTAACTTTCATTTTGATTGTACCTTCGAATTCAAATATGGACATTAAATATTGAGATCCACAGCAACTTAATAGATGTATTTATAATGAAATATTGTACCAACGCAAGATCGCGAGTTTTCCCGTTCTGCACAGAAACACTAGGTTAAATGCAGAAACTTTTTAAGCATCTCTCGTATTGAATGCAAGGTGTTATACTTGCATGTCAATGACGTTTGGGAATTCTGCTCGCGCCTTTTAACGACAAGCCGTCCTTACACGCAACAATAAGGTTTCGTCTCAGCGGCATCATGCCCCATCGGATTACAAGTTGTTTGTATGGTTTAATTAGCTCTTACAATATTTGGTTACTGAAATTATTTTACGCTTAAAATCCTTCAACCCCAAGAGACCATCTAATAATTTTTCTACGTCAATACTGTGTTGCACGAATACCTTATTTCGTCTTGGTTACTTTGTTACCATATCTCATTTTGCCAAAGTTCTATGTTGTGATTAAAATGTTTCCTACTTTTGATCAAATTAATTAAGCACACTCGTTTTTAAATTATTAGATTATGTTACGTGCAACACAAATGATATGTTCTTAAAACCACGACAACAATAGGCGTAAAACAATATCCATCTTTTGAAGCTATATTTTGAAAGTTTATGGTAGACACGGAAAAAAGCCATTTTGTTTCAATGTACGTTTACTGGTTTCTTCTCTGTTCCGGCTGTGATGTTGCCTACATAATTGAAGGGTATAATTTGAGTTCCAAAACTCACTCAGTGTTTGCATATAAAATGATTTCTTGCACTGCCTTTCTGCTGGACATTTCCTTCTTTGCTAATTCATTACACAAGGAAAGATCGTGAAGACCAGAAGAAAGATTAAGGTAAAAGTATAAATGAAGCAACTAAAATGCTGCAGGCGAATGTTGTTCAGTTCATTGGATATCTAGAGAATTTATTTTAGCCAAAGAAATACAGGTCCTTATATTTGCATGAGCAATATAGGATAATTTGTTCCGTTTGATACTGGGATCTGCCTGTATTTTCGGGTACGTGTCCGTGGAGCTTAACAGGCTAGAGCAGGCCCGCAGCTACGGGCTGCAGCAACAAATTGCCAAGAGTGGGACAGGTCGATGAATTACTTTGTTAGAGTAGTTTAAAGGGTTAGGACAGCAGGGGGTGTGGAAAAAAATGTTGGGTAGAATGCGATGGCAGCATTTAATAATTTAGGTTGTGTCGCTAAGATTTAGGTATGATTTAACTAGAAATTCTGCACATATTTTTATTAATGGTGGATTGGGAAGATTGGGAAAAATTAACAAAATTTCACGTGCGGCCCTGTAAAAATTTATCATGGATGAGCAAACAGGTAAAGAGGTACGTAGTTAACACAAATTTGTCCCCTACATTCATTTAATTGAACCAATACGACATGAAATGTTAGAGTGGAAGCACTGCAGTCTGTTTTTATAGTAGTAGTTAGTGCATGACGTTATGTCATAATGTACGTATGTCAGGGCTGTCCAACTGGAGCATTGTATCAAAATTTTGCTACAAAGCTCTTCAAAATTGCTACAGATTTTCTCAAAAATAGGTGCTTCTTATGTAAGAAGTGGAAAAAATGCTACAAGGAAAGAATATTTTGCTACAGATGTTTTCAGCTGGACAGCACTGTATGTGGGAATAGCAACTCGCTGGTGCAACGCTCCGGCGCAGTGTGAATGTGTCGCAGTCTCGGTGTTAGACAAGAATGGTCAAATAACCCATTTCGATGGCTGTAAAAGCAAACCTTACACTGAAGTTATCGTATTTATTTGTTATTTCTTTGATGAATCTAGCATATGTTTACAGGTTTAAATGAAACATTAACCATCACGCTACTGCCACACAAAGTTTGTCCATGTTATAGCGATCTTAGACAACCAGAGATATAATACTGAGCTGCCAGAATTACACTTTTCATGCTCTGAAAAGAAATCTATACATTTGACAGTGCTCAGCTAAAAGAATGCTGTGTATTCCGATTATATCCGTTTTCGATGTTTCCGTCGTTTTGCGCTAGGTTAATAACTGTGCTAGAATTATAGCAAATATAAGTGCGCGGGAAAGGAGTGAACAACAAGTGCAATATTCTTCTGAGTTTGATTCTGTATAAATTGTTAATTTGAATTTCATATCGCTTTCTAACTATCGTGCCATGCATTCAAATAAATCCTATGGTAAACATGGATTAAAACAACCACGTACATTGTCGCATAAATATGAAAATACGGTGCAATATGCACAATGGTTGTTATTATTCAGAACAGGGCAATGCCAATTATCTTAGAATGTGATCCTATAACACATATCGCGGACATGCTGGAAACCATAACGTGGATGGGTATCAGAAAGAGATTCTCCTATAATTATTGATCTCTACTATGGAAGGTAACCAATAATAAGACACCTGATTACCTGTCCACTTCTTCACTCCTGTATTTCCTGTACACACTCATAATACTAGATCTGCCAATACGGTCAGGCTTCATCTTGGTCATTCGTACCCTAAAAATCTCTAAACACCACTGGCTCCAAAATTTGTAAGTCTCTCCCCAGCATGTCCGTGATACAAAATCATTATACATAATTTTAAAAGGTACGTTAAATTAAATTTTGAGTAATGTCGAACGCATCTAGACACTGGGGCGAGACCCAGTCTACAGGGTCTTGTTCCAGTGCCTGGAGGTACCAATTAATCTGTCTCATTGTATTATTACTATTATATTATGAGGATTACAGACTGAGATATCTGCTTTGTAAATCAACACTGATGGGTTTTATGTAACTTGAATAACTTCACCCTACTCTTACTTGTTTTATATATTTTCCTATCTGATTTTATACTCTTGTGTTTGTGTCTTTGTTTCACATGTGTTATGAGTCTCCGTTCATCAACAGAATGTATTCTGAATATGGATCGCTAATACAACATGTAAACTTGTATTATGTACATCGGTATTAATCTGAAAGTAGACATTAATGTTTACAAACATCATAGACTAGGTGATGTGTTTTTCTGCGTGTTTCTTAATAACATTCAAAGCTTTATAAATATTTATTCGAATATTTATTTTCACAAACGTTTGAAACAAAAGTTGGCGAAACGATCTATCAGGAGTTCATTTACTTATGCTCTAAGCTGGTATATTCAAAAGGCTCGCTTAGTGTGTGTGTTACAGCACCCAAGGCGCACTTAGCAAAGCTATCAGCTCAAATCCGAACCTCTGCACCCTTTCTTCTCGTTTCAGCAGCGCCCAGAAGCCGGCGAATCATGCTTGCAAGGAAATGTGACCGGAATATATATCAGGCATCGACAATGCGGTACTGCAATGGACAATCAAATGGTGCCAGCAATAAGCCCTAGTTATGGTACCTCGGAATTTAACACTCCTGTATCCTTGGAGACCTCTGCAAGTTCTGTACTTTTCTTTCAAGAGGGTCAAGGACGTCAGTGCTAAAGGTGTTTTCTAGAAAATGTCTAAGTGGTAACAGCTTCATCTGCCATTTACTCATACCTCCTATGCTTTCTCGTCTTGATGGTAGTGCGCTTATAATATTAGCATACGTGCCCATTTTCGAGCAGAAAAAAAATAAACAAAAAGATAACATTTAAATACATGAATAACGTCACAGTAATTGTCTGCAAACATTATTTGAACCAATCAGTAGTATCAATTACGCATATAATGAGTCCAAAATTATTCTTGCAAATTTGCGCGTCAAACGGCTGGATTGACTAATCCGGTTATAACAAGTTCTGAAAAATATAAATACAAATAGAGGTTTTGTATTTTGCGCAAGACGATATGGGCACTCAACTGGAGGTAAAATGCATGAAAGATCTGTATGCATAAAACGACTGCGTCAAACTTGGTCAAAGAATCAATGAAGCGAGGAAGGGGGAAACATGCATGCATGAATTGTGTTGGCAAGGGCTGCAATATACTTAGACTACTCATAAAAGACATTTATAAATTCAAAAAGCTTATATGGATACACTGAGAAAGAATTTGTCAGGCGTGCAATGGTTATGCCACAAAGCACTAATGACCATATGAAAATGTCATTTCTAGTGTCACCTGAATAGAAATATACATATATATATATATATATGTATATATATATAAAAGTATATAATAACAATAACAATAATAATAATGATAATAATTATAATAATAATAATAATAATAATAATAATAATAATAAAATAGCAAATTACATAGACAGCATGTTTAAAAATGTATAAGCTCGTTCACGATAAGCCAAACTCTAACACCTCAGGATTTAAGGAATTGACCAATGCGCAAAAAGTACGCTTTCTGACAAACACCTCATGGTGACATCAAATTCCAATGCACTTATGTTTCTATTTTTTTTCTAATCGGGATACTTTCTCTGGAAAGAAGGATACAAGAACATTTGAAAGGTAAAAATGATCATACGGTTTTGTCAATATTTTGCTCGTTGTCAGGAGTGATGTTGTATTTGTACACAGACGACCACCAAGGATATATATATATATATATATATATATATATATATATATATATATAAACATATATAGTCTTGTCGAACTGGATCTGCTGGCAAGCTCGCTACCAGTGAATTTTATGCCAAAACTCATAAGCTGGTTGGACGTTTCGAGTCGCGTCTTTTTGTCTCTTCAAAAAACAAGAAAACAACAGTACATTCTGGTGGATGAACTAGGGAACCGAGTGTAGCAGGGAGGGTTTTTCATTTTTTTTTTTTTTTTTTTTTTGTCTTGTTTGTTTATTCTTTCTTACCTGAGAAGCACATACATGCCTCCTCTACAACGCGAGGTATTTTTTACCGGGTCAAAGGTGATCTTAGGGACGTTTTGATTGCAGAACAACGTTTCGCCACGAAATACTTCAGTTAAAATAGGTGTATATTTATACTGTGGGGAAAGCGACAGTAAAGAGTATGCAAAGAGTGATCGTTAGTCCGTTCCTGCTCAAAAGTAACAACAACAATGGGCCAATAGTTTTCTAATGGTAACTTTAAGCACAAAGAACGCAGCCTGTTATTTCAAGTTGATCGAATCATACATATTATCCACAATTGATGGATTTTAAGTTACACGTAAATTTTATGACGCTATATCTCATTGCCAGAAGACCGACATCTGCTTGAATGCTAATACTTGGTGACCTGAATACCATCGAGTCTAAATATGCAGCACAGACTGCTTTTTGACGCCTCAGCTGGCACTATCTATCTGTGAAATAGGTGTTACGGTCGGCGTTTCTGATTATTAGATGCAAGAACCAAGAGCATGTGTACAAATTCATATTGCATTACGGATTTGTAAAAATTCATTCTATCCATTATATATATATATATATATATATATATATATATATATATATATATATATATATATATATATGATTATTTATATTATATATATATATATATATATATATATATATATATATATATATATATATATATATATATATATATATATATATATATATATATATATATATATACATATGACCATTTTTGTAAGAGACCTTAAGATATATCCTTTGACCAATGTTGACATCTGCTTTTTGTAAAAAGAGTCTTTCAACTACGTATATTTGTACTGATGACCTTTCTTTCCTTCTTTCTTTGCCGGGTCATGCGTAACATTTTTTCGAGCATCTTTTCTTTCCATGTACAGTCAGCCCTCATAATTTCAGCAAAGCAACAATGTGTATGAATTAAATTTCCGTAAATATTTTTTTAAAATGCATACTTATTTTTGTGAATCCCTACATTGCTACATTCCACATTATTTGACTGGGTCAATCCCTTATGTCCGTTCACCCTCCTGCCCTGTGTGTAGTAATTAAAATCAGTCGTCCTTCACACCACAGAATATTGATTTAAGTTGTTCGAAATTGCATCGCATGCACACCGAGCAAGTTTGGTATTTGGCATGCTCTTCTGTGTGGAATATTTGTTACGTAAGTCTCCTGGTCCATCATGTGTTGGCTGCGTGGAGGCTTACCTGTGGCCACCTGTTTTGCTCATGCAATTAGCTCAATGCCTGCTGGAGAGCAATGTGGATTTGCAGTTGTATACTAAGCGCAGTTTATAATCAGATTAAAAGAACAGACCCATTTTCTACAACGACAATCGTTGCAATTCTGAATACACAAAAGGTTCGAAAAGGAATTCCTAACTTTCTTGTGAACATTACATAATAAACAGGCAATAACACTCTTACAATTACCCATATTGATATAAAGGTTTCAAAGCAGTCACTGACGCTGTTTTATACATGTAGATTGGAAATAGGCACATTGACAGACAATTTACTTATAATAAACAAATCTGACAAGACAGTTTGCACTCCCGAAGTAGGAAAAAACAGACAAATCTCCCCACCAGGTTTCAAGCATGTATGCAGTTAAGCTGTTAATGGAACAAAAAACCTAGCTTTCATGTTGTGTACATGAATCCCTGTCGTTAATACGCGACACAAATGATTCTCACGAGGAAAACAGTCCTTGAACTATTGTAAGTATCATATTTTGGCCAGAAAGACATGTTTACGTGGATATAAATAGCCAGGTAGATACCAAGCCATGTAGAGGACGTTGCATATGTCATAGATGTCAGGAGAGTCGTCATTTGGCACAGCTTCAAGTTTGCCAGCGCAGCTGTATATCAAAGTAATCAGGGAGGCTATCATTTTCTCGTTCGCCCTCATTGAGAGTGACTAGAACTTTTGACCAAATACATCGTATTTTGCGCTTTTCTTACAAGTATGATTTCAATAAAACATGGCACCGGAACAAAATTATCTTGCAAGTCAACACGATCACTCTTATCCAAGCAGCATACTTGAGTTGAATTTTTACCCTAATTCAAGACCATTTCACAGGCAGGTCTGCGGGTTAGCAATCTTTTGAGCTAGTTTGAAATACTAAAAGAGTTTTTTTTCTTACCTGTCGGTCATGAAAGGCCTTGTCGTGTTGCATCATATGGTAGAACTGACAATTGTAACATGGTGCATGTAAATGCATCACACGATCACCGCGGCCGCTTCCCGTCCACAGCATTGTGGAAACCAGGAAAGACCACATTACCAACTCCAGATCCATACCGCCACAACTGTTTGTGGGGTTTCCGTGATTTTATGATCCACCTAATCCTCCCGCTTTGCAGGGACATAAGTACATGTACTCCACGTGTGAATGGCGGTGTCTTCAGTAAGGAACTGTAGAATCTAACGAGTGTATGCTAGCTTCCGATCCATAGTCCATGTGCTCCGTCTACTCATGCGTTCACATGTAACCGATGCCACAACCACTAATCAATAACAGGAGAGACATAAATATGCATGCTACTTTTGCTCTTCAACGTGATTCCCGCCAATCACAAAGTCGTCTGCTGTGGGATAGCTATCAAGCTAGCTGAAGGAGAAAAAGTGGCCGTGGTTCATATCAGTCAAGTGATGCCGGCAGTGGCTGGTCGATGTTATCAACAACTTGGCTTCCACAAGCGTCTAATCTGAGAGACTGCTGTATCAATGCTGTACCTTCGCGCTGCAACGCAAGCACTTCAGTTTTTCATAGGATCATGGATGAACCTTTCCACGTTTCTCTTTGAGCTCAGTGGTGACGTAAATTACCTTCCGTTGCGGGATTTCTATGTTGCCTACCCATTTTGCAACAAGTCATAAGCTTTGAATTTAGGTTATCCCTAACTAAAACAATTACATGATTTCAAGAAAAAATCTGAGAAAAAAGTTATAGATAGATAAATAGAGGGATGGAGAGAGAGAGAAAGTCTGACTTAATGGCAATAATAATAATAATAATAATAATAATAATAATAATAATAATAATAATAATAATAATAATAATAATAATAATAATAATAATAATAATAATAATAATAATAACTATGAGTGAACCATAATAAGATTGAGTGCTTTTTTTTAGTTTTTCTCACGTCAGCAAAGGTAGATATCGGTACCATGGGTTACACCTGTAAATTACAAGGGGTCCTAATTTTAGGTTCGTTTTACGGGCACCATCATGATGTGAGACTCGTTCAGAGGGTTTGCAAGGGGTATGAATTTAACTTATGGGCTTTGCTTTTCACAAACTTCCAGTATATCACAGTGAAAATTACGCACAAATCATATAATTTCGAAGTGTACATTTTGAAGGTTATGACACAGATTTTTTTATTTCAAAATCAAACGGGAGCAGCTGCTATCGAGACTGCGCATTTCATACAGTGATGGGGGGTCAGTGCCATAGATGCGATATTTCTAGCGCGTCACTAAACATACGCATCGGTGTAGTAAATAGCAGCACACGTGTAAAGTCACAGCAAATAATTAAATAGCCCGTGTTTGGTTATTGAGAGACATGTTACCAAAATGCTGCATGTGTTACCAAATGCAACACCCGGTACAGCGACACATATCCATTTTGCACGCGTCTTCTAATTGACCCTCGTGTGCCTGTTTATACAACATGTGCTATTATTTAGTGCACGCGTCTTTGTAAAATGATACACGTGATAATATTCATCAGACCCGTGTTATTGTGTGGTGAGCACGTTCAACAATATAAACATGCTCATTATATCTGTGTGCCAACACAGACATTCTGTTTTTGTTTAGTTTCTTTCTTTCTTTCTTCTTTTCTTTCTTTTTCGTCTTCTTCTCCTCTCCCTCCTCCTCCTCCTTCTCCTCCTCCTCCTCCTCCTCCTCCTCCTTCTCCTTCTTCTTCTTCTTCTTCTTCTTCTTCTTCTTCCTCTTCTTCTTCTTCTTCTTCTTCTTCTTCTTCTTCTTCTTCTTCTTCTTCTTCTCCTTCTTCTTCTTTACCAGCAATTCGTCCGACAATTTTCTCGGACACTTTTACCCGTAAAAACTCCAAACGCGGTATGATAATAGATCCGTATAATAAGTCGTGCCTTTTTACAAAGACGGTTGAGTGTGTTTAAAATTATGCAAATTCATTTCAAATTTTAATCTTGAACATCATCAAATTATTGTCGGTAAAGATGCCATTCCAACATCTCCTTACAGACTTATGCTGTAAACGCATCCAATAAAGCACAAACAAAAGTTTTAGAATTTAAATTTAAGCTGATTAGGGGTGCTTGAAAAGTTAGATGTTGAATATCTCCAAAACTATTATAGGTAAAGATGTTATTCTAACATTGATTTATGGGTTTATGCTGCAGGTACGTGCATGAACAACAAACAAAATTTTTAACCGATGGTAATTAGAACACTTGAAAATGTTTCATGTGGCATGTCTTCACAACTATTATTGGTAGAGTTGCCATTCCCGATTCAATTCATAAATTGTGCTGAAGGCGAAACAAATAAACCAGAAAAAAATATTGTGGCATTTAAATTTATGCACATTTTGCAGGTACGCGGATAGATTTGCTTTGTAGCAAATCTACTTTTCTGGTTTCCAGTTTAAAAATGAACATGCTTGCTGAATCGGTACCATATATGTGATATTTCCAAAACGTGCTATCAAACACACGCATTCTTGATTTGTTTGACGCTTGTACTTAATAATCTTTTAACCAATCACATCCCTTCTTACAACGAATGAATTCCAAAAAATGGCAGAAGATTTGGACTTGACTTGGGTTAAGCAGCTTTTCAGCGTCCCATTTAATTCTCGTATGATATGCAAGGTAAAGCTTCACCTTAAATCATAAATAGACTGTGCAAACTACAATTGACATGGACTAACGAAGGTACGACTAGGTGCATCTTGACGAGTCGTGGAGTTATATTGATCTCCGTACACGCCCAGGACTTTGGCCCATAGTTTTGATTTGATAACGTCCACGGATGCTCACACATCTCGAGGTTTCATACAAGGGTGTGAAAATCACGAAAGATGGTTTTGCACTCTATCCGATCCGTCGCGTGAGTGGCGGCGCTTGGTTGTCCGTTTTGGTGTAAGGTTAGGAAAAAGGTAAAACTCACTGAATCTGTTTTCATCGCATTTTGGTATCCATTTGTATAGCGATTCAGGTTCAATAAAGTGAATATTAAACCATTTTAGTGGAGATTCTCTTTCCTATGGCTCTTTATTCGTGAAATAATAGATATCATGTAACATTCAATGACTGTTGTGGAGACTGACGCGAATTTGGATCCCAAGCGTTGGAAATCAAACGAATGCCATTGCATCCGAAAACGCAAGCAGAAACAGATACAAGAACGCAATGGGTTTTGATGATTGGATTTTTATTGTTTCATTTAACGCCGAGGCAACCATTGACGCATTGGATCGGATCGGAACGGAGCGGACGCAGTGGAAGACCAACCAACGCGTCTGCGAATAGATCTTATGCTCGCGACACAGCGCATGCGCCAAATTTTTTGACGCGCAGTGCATTGTGGACTTATTTGTAGTATGCGAGCCGTTATGGCGATACCTGTGTCGACTATGAAATTACACATGTAGCCATGAGAAGTTTAATTTATTATTTGGCTGTGTGCTTTTCAACTTATTCCTGTGGCAAACAACGTAAATTTTATCCCTTGCCAACAAATAAAAACTGGGAAAACAATGGATAAGAAGATCTCCTGGCCTGGAAAGGACTGAAAATTGTGTAAATTCGTGCCCATGACCTCGTCATACAGCGTTTGCCGTGTAACTTTGAATGATGACATTTGCACATTGCGATCAGTCTATACAGTTAAGTTTAAATATATCCATTCCAACTGGGTAACCCGGTCATCTGAATCATATTCCTTTTGGAACCAAATCGTATTGTGTGTTTTGCAACCAACATGTACACACTATGGCCAATGACAAAAGAATAGATAGATAGATAGATAGATAGATAGATAGATAGATAGATAGATAGATAGATAGATAGATAGATAGATAGATAGATAGATAGATAGATAGATAGATAGATAGATAGATAGATAGATAGATAGATAGATAGATAGATAGATAGATAGATAGATAGATTTGTAGTTAAACGAGCGAAAGAAAGTAAAAGTAAAGAAAGAAAGAAAGAAAGAAAGAAAGAAAGAACGGAAGAAAGAAAGAAAGAAAGAAAGAAAGAAAGAAAGAAAGATTACGCTCCGTAAAATAACAAATTTTCCTTCCTTTATTACTGATTTTTCAAAGATAAACAAAAGTTGTTTTTCGAGCAAAGTTGTTTCAAAACTAAGGTATTCTTCTACAAACTTTGATTTCGGAATAATCCGGGTCAGATATGGAAATAGGAAATGTTCAACTTTCATTACGCAATGTCATACATGAAAACAGGGACGTGTTCATCTGTAGCAGAAATTAATCATATTGATAAGCTGAGATTTTGCTCTTCCACGTTTGTCATATTCAGCTCGACAACCCATGTTATTAGTCATCTAGAAGTAATGTTGGACAATCCTGTATAGATACATATGTTTAAACCTATGAGATGAGGTTTCTTAATCATAACCGAAAAAATATCCATTTTAACGTTTAAAACTACAGATATTTTTACCATGCGCTCCTCAACTAACAACCCGTTTGTTGTTTCTTGGCGTGTTGTTTTCACAAGATATAGTGTTTTTAAAGCAACCAGTACTTGTGCAAATCTCGTAAACTCTTTCATAGCTTAAGCACCGAGTGATTAATTTTGTGCATACATCGTTAACACAAAGAAAGGCCAAGTACTTAACGCGTACTAATGGTTTCAGAAAGCACACTTTGAAGACTTAGGAGCCAAATTCCATATCGCTAACACGCTGTTTTCCCATTTTAAGTCGGTATTTTTAGGATAATTGCGTGAAATAAAAAGAAGTACTGAAATAATACACATGTACATTGCAAAGATGTGCAACACGCTTAAATGTACAAAGTTGCATCGATATCCGCACAAGGGATGGACTCGTATAGGCGTTGCCTCCTCCCCACTCGTACATGTATTTTGAGAAATAAAATACGTTTAAACTAAGAGAAACACACACACACAAACAAACAAAAATATAGAGTATTTGCAGGAGCAAAATGTGCCTTGCACGTACGCTTGTTCGTTTGTATATATTTTTCAAACCTTTTCATTACCAAGGGGATATCTTAACGCAAGTGTACGTTCTTGATTTGAAGAGAAACTGTTGAAGTTTGTGCAAGTTGTCGTTAGTATTATTGTGTCTTTTGTTTGACAGTAAGCGCACCGAAAATGACATTTGGCTATATTCGATGTGTCCACGAGTTTGCGGTTTCCCCTCATTGAAAGATCGTTTAAACCCGAGCTCAACCAGATGGATGCGGTCTCTCTGTTGCATTTTTATGTTCATTTTGTCCAGGGATTATTTCTCACTAAAAGGCAGACCTCCGCGTCAAAGAAAATCACACTTCTTAAAGTACGATCGAAACGCAACAGTTAACTCGGAAAAAAAGAGAAAAAGAAGGGAAAAATAAAAAACTACCTTCAAGAGAAAGAAAAAGATGAGAAAGTAGGGATGCAAGAAAACAAAAAACACCACAGTGAATTGATGAAATTTGCTCAAGCCTCAAGGACATCCTTAACTTTAACTTATTTTTCCACCTTAAAGACTTAAATTTTCCACATTGTTTTTGGAGACAAGATAGTTTCTATACTACACCTTCAGAAACCAAATATATGTTACATTTGTCCGACCATATTAGTGAAAAAACCCGCTACACAACGAGTGAAACTTATCACGGCCAGCTATCTAATATCAATGCAGCCCTCAGACTGATCTCAGCAGCGAACTACAATTAATCCCAGAATGCAATTTCCCAACATGGCGCTTATTTATTCAAAATGGCGACCGTGCATAAGATCTATTGAAGAGCGCGCGCTTATCCATGAGTCTATAGCACAATGCCCCCTTCACAACAAGCTTCGTCCAACAAAGCTCGCGTGTATGTATGTTTAACGGCACGTTACAAATATTTTATTTATGACATTACATCTACTCTTAAGGCTCTATCATTTTGACATAAAGCCAGAATCAACGAATATTTGGGTCTTACTTATTCTGACGGGGGGTAAGGGGGGAGGGGTTCGGTAAGCTGGTACAGGTAATTACTTTTCTAGAGTACGCAGTACGGAAAATAAAAATCTTTCAAAATTTTGGATAGTACGAACTACGTGAAACAAAAGGGCTTCCAGTACGCCAGTAAGGTAAATAAAAAGCCCCAGTACGCCGGTACAGGAAACCCCTTTCCGACCCTCTATTCTGAGCACACATTTCCACAACATTTTTTGTGAAATTGGTCATTCTTATACAACAACTATTCGGAAACCAGATTCTATAAAAAAAAAATGGATCAAATGTTTGGTAGCATTCTCTTCAGACACAAAATTAATGTTTCACTGAGCATTCACTCTTTTGAAATTTGTTTCCTTGATTCCCAATGAATGCAAAATACAGGACCCGCCCCCCCCCCCATTATTTCCTATAAATATGGTTATGATATTGGACATAGTATCATGAATTACAAGAAATATTTGGCTTCAATTATTCCTGAGGATATAGCAATTAATCAAAATTGTGACTGTATGTCTAACAATAAATATTGCAATCTTGTGATGCATACCACAAACATGTATTTAGAGATAATCTGGGTATAATACAAAATTCAGTTTTAAAAGAAATGATAAAAAAAGATATAAAATTTTGTATATATCCTAAGTTGAACATTGACAGTATTTTACAGGATGCGTGTAATGTTTTTTTTTTCATTCTTTATGCATGAATGGGCCAAGAAAGAAAATGAAGAATTTCAGAAATTTGAAGGGTGGTTATTACACTTGAAAAGAGTCTTTCGAATAAAATTTATCCTTACAAATCCCACATTAAAAATTTCAGTATGGTAAATTTAAAGCAGCTTAAGGTTTCAGAAGCACCCAAGGAACTACAAGAAAGGTTTATAACCACTAACATTGATAAGGCAGGTTGGGATCATCTGCAATAAAATATTATTTGAATTTTTTTAAAAATGAACTTGACATAAACAATATTTTAGATATAACAGGAAATGACGTATACAAATTACACAAACAATCCATTGATAATTTAATAAATACACATAAGGATGAGATGAAAAGAAATTTTAATATAAAAATTCTGAAGAGTATTTCTCTATTCCATTTTGTTCTGGACACCCAAAGTACATAAAAACCCTTCTAAATCAAGATTCATAGCTGGTGCTTAAAATGTGCAAAAGAACTATCAAAGGAAGTAACACTGTGTTTGACCGTAAATACTGTGATGCAATAGCTAGAAACTGTGATGTGAACTATATTGTTTTTGGAGTTTTTTTATTATTCTTCCAAGTTCGTATCTGAAATCAAAGATTTGAAAGCAAAACGAATCAAATGTTTTGCTTTTTATACACTGTACACAAAATCGACCCATAAATAAGTCAAAAGTTCTCTATCAGAATTAATCAGCGAAATTTTAAACATAATGGCACACAATACATAAATATCAATTCATATTCAAAGAAACGATATTGGTCGCATGATAAACATTCAAAACGTAACATTAAATCTTACACTGTTAAAACCTTGATAGATGCTATAAAACTGCTTTTAGATATTACTTTGTTCGACTTGTACCATTGGATTTTCTACAAATAAAAGGCATTCCAATGGGTAGCAACTGCTCACTGTTACTCACTGATTTATACTTAACCTGGTTTGAATTTAGGTACATGGATGAATTGATGAAAAAAAAATCATTTGGCTAAAAATTATCAAACAATATTACGTATGTTGATGATATTGCTTGTGTAAATGTGCAAAATTAAAAACAAAAATTACCAAAAACATATCCCTCTAGAACGTAGCAATTCAGATGAGATCAGAGATGTGTTCCTGAACTTGAATATTCGGGTGTCAAATGATAGGTTTGACATTAAATTACATCACGTAATTGATGAGCCTAACTTTGAAATGGTTAATTTTCCTTTCCCTGACAGTAATATTTTATCAGCTATTGGGTGTAATACATTTTTGTCAGAAATTTTGAGATTTGGTCGTATTTGTTCTAAATTTCAGGACCTTGCATCCAGAGCCAAATTTATTTACAAAAACTTGAGTCAAGAGGATTCAAGTATGTATTTTTGATCAAGTACTTCTACAAAATTAATTTTGCTGTAAAATTTAGAGATTGTTTTTAAAAAATGGTTTCAATAATTTTAGAGATTTCAGAATTGCCTGTTTTGCTTCTTAATTTTACCTTCCGGCTTCATTCTGTTTACTATTCACTTTTCTGACATTTTAGGCTGACATGTAAGTGCACATTTACTTAATATAAAAAATTACTCAAATTCGGCTGGCCCACACCAGGGCCAGGAATCAGGAATCAGTCCTAGTCTGTCCTAAGCACTTGGCCAGAAATTGGCAGTATTCACTAAGTTGTCACAAACTTGATTCATTCTTTTGAAACATTAACTCCAGGGCCGGGATTCAGTCATAGGCCGTCCCAAGCACTTAGCCAGATATTGACAGAGTTTGCTCAGCTATTACACACTTGGTTCATTCTTTGACAACTAAATAGAACTTTTTTTCTTGGAGACTTAGAGAGTGAGGAGTAGGTGGCATCATGCAGTTTGTTCTGCATTTCTGGTACATGATGTCCATTGTTGCAGTACTGATTCGGAAATCCCGGGTTCACACAGGTGTCTGGCTGTAACTATTTATTTTGTAATCATTATGTCTGTGTGCCAAGACAGACATATTGTTTTTAAAGGAATTCTTTCTTTCTTTCTATCTTTCTTTCTTGTTTCGTTCTTTCTTAACCGGCAAATTTGTCCGACATTTCATTTGAGAGGTATTACATGTAGAAACTCCAAACTTGGCACAATTATACTTCTGTAGATAAAGTGTGGCCTTTCTATAATGAGAGGTCATGTTTTTCAAAATTATGCAAATGAGGGCTAATTAAAGTTTTAAATCTTCAATATCTTATATACTATGGTAGATGTGGTTCCGACTGTATAGTAGTTCGACCATAGCAAGGTAAAGGTCATCTCAAATGTCAAGGTCATGTCAGGGTCAAAGATCAATTTTAAGCCAATATGTCATTTTTGAGGTCAAGGTTCACTTCAGGTAGAGGTCATCTCAGGGTCAAAGGTCATTTCAAGGTCAAAGGCCACTTTTGTCGGTGGCTTTCTTCTAGCCATAACTTAGTCAATTTTATCAAATTTTGATCATGGTGGGCTCTAATTGTAGCTATTGTAACATTGCACAGTTTGAAATTTACATGTGATCTGTAAAGGTCAAAGGTCAAGGTCATTTGGACCTTTGAAAGTTTCATCCAGTCATAACTTGCCTAATTTCCATCCAATTCTAATCATGTTGGACTCGAATTGAAGGTATTGCAAAACTGCACATTTTTATAAGATCATGTAGCCTCCAAAGGGCAAAGGTCAAGGTCATTTACACCTTTGAAAGTTTCATCTTGCCATAACTTGGTCAATTTTTATCTGATTAAGTTCATGTTGGGCTTAAATTAATATTCATGTGACCTGTAAAGGTCAAAGGTCAAGGTCATTTGTAATTTGAAATTTGCATGCAGCCATAAGCTTAATGTACTGTGAAGTACCAAAGGATAAAAGTTGTAGCATTTAATATTTACAACGTTTGAAGGCACACAGACAGATTTGCTTTGAAGCAAATCTTCTTTTCTAGTTGGAATTGAATGTATAGTTCCAGTTTGTTTCTGCCTCAGTTACATACTGGCAGGCGGGTGGACTTATGTGTCCAATTCAGCTAGAAATGGTACATA
Source organism: Hermodice carunculata (assembly GCA_964020975.1). Classification (NCBI taxonomy): domain Eukaryota; kingdom Metazoa; phylum Annelida; class Polychaeta; order Eunicida; family Amphinomidae; genus Hermodice; species Hermodice carunculata. Next base: position 7,705,821 of record OZ026625.1, on the reverse strand, counting down.
CTATAGTTCGGGGGTAAGTGAAATTATTAAAGTTTGTGTCAACACACACTTTTCTGTTTTTCCTGAAATTCTTTCTTTCTTTCTTTCTTTCTTTCTTTCCTTCCTTCCTTCCTTCCTTCTTTCCTTCTTTCCTTCCTTCCTTCCTTACTTCCTTTCTTTCTTTCTTTCTTTCTTTCTTTCTTTCTTCTTTACCAGTGAATTTGTCCGACACTTTCTCTTGCACTATTACACATAGAAACTCTAAACGGTGCATGATTGTACCTCCATACAAGGAGTTGGGCCATTTTATGCAGAGGAATGAAGATGTTTAAAATTATGCAAATTAGGGACATTTGAAATTTTAAATCTAGAATATATTCAAAAGTATAATAGATACAGATGTCATTCCGTCTTCTACTAGGGGGTTGTTGACCATTGCACACTTAATGAATTAAAAACAAAAGTTGTAGCAATTTAAATTATGCTAAGTAGGACCATTTGGAATTTTATATCTTAAATAACTTCAAAAGTATAACAGATAGAGATGCCATTCGAACCTTTAGTCCTGTGTTATGGATTAATTGTACATTGGCACACCAACATGCTTTGAAGACACACTCATTGATTTGCTATGCAGCAAATCATCTTTTACAGTTATGTCTGTGTGCCAACACAGACATATTGTTTTTCTAGAAATTCTTTTTCTTTCTTCTTTCTTTCTTTCTTTCCCTCTTTCTTTCTTTCTTTCTTTCTTTCTTTCTTTCTTTCTTTCTTTCTTTCTTTCTTTCCAGGCAAATATGTCCGACATTTCATTTGAAAAGTATTGCTCGTAGAAACTCCAAACTTGGCACAATTATACTTCTATACATGAAGTCTGGCCTTTTTATAATGAGAGGTCATGCTTTTCAAAATTGTGCAAATGAGGGCTAATAAAAGTTTAAATCTTCAATATCTCATATTCTATAGTAGATGTGGTTCCGATTGTATAGGAGTTGGATCATAGCAAGGTAAAGGTCATCTCAAATATCAAGGTCATGTCAAGGTCAAAGGTCACTTCAAGGTCAAAGGTCACTTTTGACGTTGGCTTTCTTCTAGCCATAACTTGGTCAATTTTATGCAATTTTGATCATGTTGGGCCTCAAATTGTAGCTATTGTAACAGTACACATTTTGGAACTTACATGGAACCTCTAAAGGTAAAAGGTCAAGGTCATTTGGACCTTTGAAAGTTTCATCCAGTCATAACTTGGCCAATTTCTATCCAATTCTAATCATGTTGGACTGAAATTGTATGTATTGCAACACTGCACATTTTTATAAGAACATGTAACCTCAACAGGGCAAAGGTCAAGGTCATTTGGCCCTTTGAAAGTTTCATCTTGCCATAACTTGGTAAATTTTCATCTGATTAGGTTCATTTTGGGCTTAAATTGTGGGTATAGACCTGTTCATAGGACTCGGGTTTATTCGGTTCATGTCGGGAAGCGCACGGTACTTTGTTTACATTTTGTGCTCGACCACGCTGGCCGGATTACACGTGGAAGGATAAGAGAGTATAACACAGGGTGTTCTTGGATTAAACGAAGAATCAAACCGTCAGCAAACTATAAATGCACGTTTCGCCACTGATGTGAACTTTTTGGTAAAAGATTTGCACTGTTAAGCACAATCCATGCTGTAATCACTGGCGTTTGCCTGGCATCTGTTGTAAACATATGACGGCGTGGGCCTGACTTTCCTATTTGCTGATTGGACAATCACGCCAACAATGGAATGCATAATTAATTACGGTCCGGAAAAGTGCGGTAGAGCTCGGTATGAACAGGTCTATTGTAACACTGTGCAATTTACATGTGACCTGTAAAGGTCAAAGGTCAAGGTCATTTGGCCTTTGAAATTTGCATCCAGCCATAAGCTTAATGTAATGTGAAGGACCAAAGGATAAAAGTTGTAGCATTTAATATTAAGAACTTTTGAAGGCACACAGACAGATTTGCTTTGAAGCAAATCTGCTTTTCTAGTTCCTATCTGAACTTGTTTTGTACTATTTAGTATTTATGTTTGGCTTGATAGGTATTCCGTATTCATATTGAACCTCTGCATTTATAACCAAGCTTCGCTTATTTGTTACGTTCATATTTATTTATCAATAAGTGGTTTGTCTTTGCTGAATATTTAGCTTAGATAAGGAGCCGCTTCTCAGAGAGGCATGTACTCGGGTACAGGCTCTGGAACATGTTTTGAGTAGTGACCCGCTGAGGACCCTTAAATTTATTGGGCTAATACAGCCTGTGTCAAAATTTTACAGAAGAACGTGACAATGGTACTTCCATATGTATGCCGGTTAGACAGCGACAGGTTAGCTTATGGAGTGTACTGAGTTCGGACAACGGAATAGGGTTAAGACCAACAGGAAGTGGTTCTGGACGAAAAGACACAAGATTGATTCCCCATGACACATTTTGTACGCTGCCGTCATTTATTGTTTAAATGTTTATTTTAAAAATACATTCTTGTAACATTCATGGAATCATTTTGGTATTTTGGTGTAAAACGGTAGAAAACATTGTATACTTTGGGGGGGGGGGGCTTTTTGTTTGTTTATTTTTTTTTTTTTTTTTTTTGAGGGGGTGTTTTGGGTTTTTTTTATTTTGTTTTTGTTTTGGGTTTTTTTGTTTTGTTTTTTGTTTGTTTGTGTTTTTGGGTTTTTTTTTTTGTTTTGTTTTGTTTTTGTTTTTGTGTTGCTTTTGTACGATAGTAGACTTCCATTCACAACCTAATAAAGTGGGAAACCCATGTTTTGTAGAAGAAAATCCTTTCTTTGACTCGTGTGCAGCAATACGATAAGAGAACAACATGCTCATTAAAATTAAGAAGCATAGCTTTCGGAAACTGCCTGACAGTATTATTCATTTGAAACCAACACAATATAATTTGGTCGACAATATATTCAAAATTGAATTTTTATGAAAACGACAGCGATATCAAGATCTTCGCTTGAATCCTGCATGATTATGTTATTAAACAAATAGAGCCCCAAGTTGAAGAATACGTACTTTCAGAATGTATGTACTTTGGTGTTTTAAAATGTAAGAGAAGTGAAACATGTAAAACACGAAGCATCAAAAACGTGTCTCAAGCCACCATTGAATCCTTCAGATGGCAACAGTGTTGGATAATCAGCTGAATCGTTTATGAGTCCGCCTTAAGAAAAACGGCAATCATGCAAAAATTTTGACCCACGAATTCACCCAAAGCTCTCAGTGCATATTGATTGCTTAAAAAACAGAAGAAAAAAGTGAGGAAAGCTGCGAAAGCAATATATTCTTGACGGTTGCAGTCTGGTATGCCAGTCGCTTATGTCACTTTAATGTACATATAAACCTTTGATGCAGAAGGAAAATATCAAAGTGCTATAGTGTCTTGTCGAGTGGAACGTTGAAGATCACTCGGAGACGCATTCCGTGCTGAGTCCTCATTTGGGCTGAACATCTTGTTGGTTTCTTCCAGCGATTTTTTTAATTTGCATCATCCCATCGTAAATCTTCTATGTAAGTGGTCACATGCTAATAGCCTGACACATGCAACTTTTTACTTGTTCTCAGCAATATACTTCCAAATTAAAGAATAAAGGAGCGTATTACTGTTTTTACGTACGTGAAATCATAGACTGCATCTTTCTAAATTCCAAGAGCATTCAGACAAAACTGTCATTGTTTTTTGGCGTACCCTAAGTGGAAAAACATGATATAGGCATATTCCAACAATTGTTAAATATTATATTACTGCACGGTATACGCGATAGTTTTCAGGGAAAGGATCGCAGTACGACTGCAGAAGCGCTTCTTGTTTTTCCATTGTACAGATGCCTTTTCCCATTGTGGCATCCAGGCAATTTAAGTAATTTTGCAGAAAGCGATTGATGCATTTAGGTTTGGGCTACTCATTATGTGCGAGACCTATAGTAACTGCCTGGTGGTAGATTTACTGGCTATCTAGTGGAGATCGTGTAAGGTCACGTGCTTTCCTTCACTTCTTTGGATATTAGCAACGTAGCCCGGGGCCAAAAGCCCATATAGTCATACAACAATAATCAAATGCAGGTGCACACTGTTTCCCACCCACTCAGAGTCCTCTGTGGTGACTTTATGAGGAATTTCCAGCTCAGAGCGTTAACCCTTTCAGTGCTCAGTCTTTACTCAGTCAACAGCATTCCTTGACGCCATTTGGGCGCGTTGTCAGTTCAGAGCGCATGCGCGTTGTCAGTTCAGAGTGCATGGACTTTTCTTGAAGTTGGCAACGAGAGGATGTTTTTCTTTTTTACGACAAAAGATGTCGGTTCACTTACGGTAAGTAGGCCCAGTGCGAAAGCTTATTTCACATTCACCGTTATATACGTTACATATATATTTTCTTCTTTTAATAACATTTTTTTGCTGGCCCTTACAAAATTTCACACCTTTATAGGTCTGTGTTTTTGTGTTTTTGTTTCTGTTTTAACCTTCGGCCTTATGAGGCCAACGGGTATTGTCGTACCCGGCGCCGTCCGTCTGTCCGTCTGTCCGTCCGTCCGGCCGTTTTACCACCATAACTTCACAAATTTTTGAGACCGGACTTTTAAATTGCACATGATAGTACACTCTTATATGGCCTACTTTGTGTGCAAGCTTAGTTGACCTTGACGTAATTCTCAAGGTCACAAAGTGGTCACATGTGCTAAGCAACGTTACCGCTGTAACTATTGAAACCCTGCATGTAGCAATCTAAATCTTATACACAAGAAGCCTCATACAGTGATCTAGAAGCCTATTGAAAATAAAGGTTGTATCTTTATATTTGACCTACTTTTTCAGGTCAAAGGTCAAGTGCACAATGGTGGTATTGGTATAAGTAAGGAAGTTTCTAAGTCAGTTACGTGAAATTTCATACACACATAAACTTATAACCAAAGAATGTATCATGAATCAAAAGTAGGTCACTAGGTCAAGTATCTGGGTCACAGTGACCTATTCATTGAAATTTTGTTTACCCACTGTAACATCAGCGATTTTTGAGACAAGAGACAATTGCTTTCTTCGGATTCTTCGCTATGCGCCAAAAACGCGCTGAGAAAAGCTGTTGACCTGGACTGTTGTATTTCATGTAATTTCAGGCATGCTGCTAATTTAATGAAAGGTCGTTTTATAAGAAATATGAATCTGGCACCCTTATCATAATTCACAGCAGTTCGTCTTTAGTATGTTGAATTTAGTGGCAGTTGGCACCAAACAGCGTTAAAGAAGCCCTTATTGGCAACCTACCAATCGTCGTCCAGCGTGTGAGAATAGTAAAACCAGCCAAGTGGAGGAGACGAGTCAGCAGACTGGCCTCGTTCCCGCGGCGGATCACTCCGAGTGCTTGCACGAGGAGTGATCCGCCGCGGGAACGAGGCCAGTCTGCTGACGAGTCTCCTCCACGCGGCTGGTTTTAATTTTATCCAGTAATTATAGCTGTAATTTTATTTTCATCGTTAAAAACAAAAAAAGGCAATTAAAAACAGTTTCAACGTTTATTTCATCAAACAAGGATTTGCATAGCTTTGCGTATGAATAACTGTAACGCAGGATCCAGTAATTGGGTCATTTGAAAACTACATGCTTGACATGCGCCAACTTCAAGAATTTAGAAGGAAAGTAGTTCTCGGTGACCTTTGCACTGTGGTGATATGGATTGACCTTTGCTCTGCGGTGATATGGACAGGGTTATCACCCAGTCTGTATCTTCCACCTTTTCTGGATGATACAGCTATAATTACTGGATAAATGTGAATACCACATCAACTAAATGAATCGCACTGACGGGTAAGCTGAAGAGAAAACCACTATATAAACAGGCTGCAGCTGTAATATGACGCTGTGCATATAGGAATGTATATCTTGTTGTAGTGATGGGTATAGCTCAGCCGGGCTGACGCAGTTGAGTTAGCTCACCTTTCAGAAATCGCTAGCCTGCTCGATTTTTTGTCTTCAGCTCAGCCTGCAACTCAGTCGACAGGTAAAAAGAGAATATATAAGGAAGACGAAGCGCCATGTATGTTTGCTTGCTAATACGTTCAACTAATCTGAACTTAAGATAATTAAGTCCATTAACTGTTGTATCCTTACGCATGCACAGATCTGGCAATGCTGTCTTTTTCAAAACTGAAAATCAAACCAAAAGTAGGAAAAGGTGTCACATATACATGTAGTTATGGGTTACCAAAAAGGGAATCTCCGTGACAGATAGAAATGTGCTTGTTTCTTATCCATGTGTGTTCCAAGATTGGCTCAACAGCGCAGCTGACTGCTCGAGGCGGCTTTACTTTCCCAGCCAGCCACCTCAGAAATTTGATATCGGTTCCCATCACTTAAATTCAAGCAGCATATCGTCCAGCCGTGCACGGCAGATGCAGCATGAGCATTGTTCTAGGACAAGTCCAACTGAAACCTTCCAATAAATTATACTTTCATTAACCAAAATACAGATATCTGAAGTTGACTGAACGGTTCGAAGATTTTACCTGTTATTGTATTTTAATAATGTCTTTTTGCCCTCCCCACAGTGTGAACTCCCTGCTTGATTGAAACCAAAACCCGTATTGTCAGAAAAAACCCCGAATACCTGACCCCAATTACCTTTGTTTTTAATATCTTAAGCTCCCGTAAGAAGCCTTTTCAACGTTAAGTTAAAGATTACGTCAAAAATGGTCCTTTATATGGCCTGGACGCAATAACAGTCGCCTAGAAGCTTTCTTTCTCAAAATATCGGTATTCTTGTGCTTGCATGAAAGGTGCTATTATGACGAGTTTGATTCTAGAATCATAATGACAATTCAGATGAATAATTTTTGTTGTGATGAGAATTTAAAGAGTTAAGCGTCATTTCGTTAGGACAATTACAGATGGGATCAGCAAAGGTCAGCAAACGGTCATGCGCATGTGGTCTTACAAATCGAACCACGTGTGTATTTCTTGAAACAAAACAGGAAACCTGAAACCGGTACTATCCTATGAACTTGAGAAATTTCTGACCAAAAGGCATTGCAAGCACAGGGCAGAATATATCTATTTATGTGTGTCGGGCTCATCGTCTCTGTTTGTCGTATTGACTCTTTTAGTGCCTAGTTTTGGACTGATTCAACAGCCTTCCTTGGCGCGCTTGTGCGATTCGAGCGCGCAGAAAAGCCTGTTGACCCGGACCATTATATTCTCAGGAACTATAAGCATGCTGGTAATTGAATGGAAATTCTTTTGACAAGGAATCTGAATCCAGCATCATAGAGAGCAGTTAGTTGTAAGTAGTTTGACTGAAGTCGCAGTTGGCATCGAAAGAATTAATGGATGTCGGTCAGTGCCGATATACAATATTTGAGCCATCTCTTGTGTGCGATAAAAAGTATAATATGTGTCATCAGTGCTTGAACAAAACAAAGCTGACAAATTTGCGTGGCTCTTAAATATTTCAGGATTATTCACACTGTCACTTATTTATTCACTACTGCGTCCAATAGTAGGAAAGCAAGTATCGTGGATATATGGTGACCATGGCAAGCTTGTCTTGCTCTAAAATACCCCAGGGCCGATGCACAGAATAAAAATACAAAAAACAATGCATTAAGAATTAAAGGCTGACAAATTTCATCAAATGGACTAGCAAAGAGTTTCTACAAGAATGACCAGTTGAAATTTTTCTAATTCGATACGAAATGTATTTTTGATAGGAAGTCATTATACTGCTGCTGCATTGTGGGATTCACATTTTATCAACGTGGCTGTTGATTTCCACATATCAGCAAAGATAATTTGTTCAGTGCTGCCTAGGAGTACAAATACGGAATGGCGGTTTAAGGATACGTCCAACAAAACAAAAAAATGAAATGGGAGTAAATGCGATCAAAGTAAAAATGCTTTAAGTGAATTTATCATGAAGATTAATGGGAGTCATCTTGGTAAAATATGTTAACTGTTTGGTTATCAGAAGAATATTACTTTGGCTTGCTGTATCGGTTGCCGAAAATGCAAATTATCGGGAAGATAGCGCTTTGGCTTAATTATAACGTTCCACAGGACAGTATCTGGTATTGTAAAGCAGGTTCAGAATCTATTTTTTTTTTTATCAGCGATTTATAGAAACAAGACAAAACGCCATCTTGAGCTTTCAAATTCCTGGAACAAACTGAGCTCAAACAATTTTAGTGCATTGTTTAGGGGTCATATGAAATGTGCAGGTCAGCATCTAGGCCTACGTTGAAATATGACATTATAAGTTATAATAATGTATTTTATATATGCTGAAACGGCTATATACACGAACAGGTAAAGCTCATAAAAATAGATTAAACGTTTCCTTTGGGTAAGCTATCATATGCTGTAACCATATGTAACACAGGGCAACACGCTGATTTATTTAAACCATGATGAGCTCAGAGACTTGATTAATTGTATGTGAGTTAAGAGGCGAGGGCCGTTCAGAGCCCGCGGCACGTCAGTCAGAAGTCATGTAACCACTCTCATGATGCAAGACCGTTGGCACTCAATGCTCCAACGCTGCACCGTTGCGGGTCCTGCATGAGATATCGCAGTGAAGATCGTGTTACCCAATTCTTTCAGCTCTGTTGGTCTGTCAGTATATAAACTGTATTGATTGTTCGCTGGGTAAATACACAAAACACTTGACAACGGAATCAAAGTTGCGTGCCCGGGATGGTTTTACGGCTGTTTTGCATATCTGTTCAATTAAAGGTCACTTCAGCCAAGGAGGGTAGAGCTACCCTCCTTGCTTCAGCCAAGGAGGGTAGAGTCCTCGCTTCAACATTACAGTCCATCCTGGGTCGTGGTGAGGTCACGTTATCCATTCTTGGCCCAGGCGTTGCCTCTCTTTCAATACTAACAGACTTAGCCCAGTGAAGAGGTGACGCGGCCGTGGTGCTACCACATTATCAAACGTTTCGTACTGAGCATGACTGAGTGTCTTCGAAAACGAAAACGTGGTGCGGACAAAGTCTTAAACAGGAAGTACAACAACTCGTTAACCAACCTTACATTAGGCAAGTTAAGATTGTATCGCAACGACACGCGTGCCGGTCAAATCAAATGTTTGGATTCACAGACACATGGCCCGCTGCACGTAAATATGACTCGATCGGGACCCGTTCGTGATAAAATCTTAACTTACCTATTGAACTTCATCACACAACAGCTTAATGAATCTATTGATATATATTGGTAGCAGTGAAACACCAACATGTGCCGTTTTTCTCATATACAATAGGCCTATAATTGAAATACAAATGTCGGACTGCAAAATGACTGATGTGCACCGGTCCAACTGATGGCTTCAATCTGAGTGGATGTATAGGCCTAATCTGGAGTTGGTCTGCGTCACGGTATTTTTATGAAGCATATCATCCTTTTACGCCTGGACCACGCCGTATCACTTGACTGCATCTTGGGTTCGAAGTTGCGATAAAAAGAAATTCTCACGAGTTTGTTTTTGCAAAATTTGTCGTAACATCGTGTGCAGATTAAACATTATGTGATTGTACAAAAGTCCATATTATCCGTTTTTGTTGAGATGTGAGTATACAATAAACAAATGTGATGGAATATACAAATTAAGTGTGTAAACATCAGTTGTCAATGTTTTGGAAAACATGCACACACACGGTACATGTGTATTTTTTGTGTGAGACTAATCGATATGTTTATGATTCCATTTTAGAAACTCAATAATCCAATGAAATAATACCGGCTTTTTTAAAGATCGCAATATCCACTTTTCCCCGCCATATACCAATGATTAGTCCCATGATGGAGACTGATAAACTCATACGGATATCTGAAAATCCTATCGAAACCGAGCAAGGGCAATTATACTAACTAGTGGCTCTGAACATATAGAAAACTGCTATACATTTCATGCATAACATTTCATTCATACGGACAAGGAAATTCAGGGGGGATATGGCTGGTCCACATTCAGCTGAATCACATTCAAAATCGTTATTATAATTTTGTGACGGTCTCATATGGATTGGGGCGAAGATCAACTCAGTATTCCGGACAGCTGTAATGCAAACTCGAAACAATTACCTTGAGGGGACATGCTGTTTTTCGAAGGATAAATTGAAAGCCTTGTCAAAATTGGCCTATGACACTTGATTTCGGAATGAAAAATAATCCAAAAAAAATGTTGCACATTGTATAACTATAGCGTCTCTCTCTATATATACATTTCCCATCTCAGCTAGGCGACTGGTGCCAAAGGTTGCAGGTTCGAGTCCCGCTCGTTCCGAACACACACACACACACACACACACACACACACACACACACACACACACACACACACACACACACACACATATATATATATATATATATATACATATATATATGTATAGACATGTAAGCACTAACAGAACACAAAAATCTATGCACAGAAGGATCATATATATTATATATATATATATATATATATATAGGGAACTGGGGTCCTTGCCGTCAGCCTCCCATGCCATTTACAGGTCAATATATATTATATATATTTGTTGATTTCAAAAAAAGACCCCATATCACACTATATCTGCGTGCAGCCTGAATCGGATATCACAATTGCCAAAATTTGTTGTACATGCATTTTTATCCCACTAAAAGGCCACCACAAACACCTATCATGTTATAATTCTGCCTTTACTTAGAGACACGAGCAACAAACTAATGGAAAACCTTACAACTGACAATTTGATTTAGGTCAGTCAATGACCGGCTTTCGTTCCCAAAGGGATAAGTTCAAATGTATCTACAGGCTTTCACGCATCATTACTAATCCATTTCCAAACGTATAATTCATACTAAGTTAATGTACTTTGGCAAATTTATTATTCAGTTTATTCAGTTACATAACAGCCAGGTGACTCTCTAACAACATTATTTGGTTTATGTCATAAACTCTATGTGTTATGTCCGGTAATAAAATTAATGCATGATATGTTACGCTTGTACATGGGTTTGGAACCAAATCAGTCTCGATATATATGCATTCTGGTTTTGTTTCCTACATTTCTCAAGTTCATCTAACATGAGGAACTCTAAATATCCCCGCGTTGCGGAAGTTTAGCGGAATTATTTTTCTATGGCGGGACGAAAATAACCAATCAGTGAGTTGTATGGGTCATGTGACAATAAAGTATGCGATGCCTTGTTCAAAGAAGGAGGGGCAATCTAAGCCGGGACGTATTACAGACTACTTTGAAAAAAATTTTGCATTATTTTCAAGATGGAGCTCAGCATCTTCACCCTGAGAGCAATATTGCATGCGCCGAGCACAAGTTTCCAGAGCTTTTCGGCCTTTTTAGGTTTTATCTCTTGTTTTTTTCCTAGACCGCTTTAATTGTTGTTTAATGACGGGTCTACTTATGATTTATTTAGTTTAGTTTGAACATATTTATTTACCCTAGGTTGCCTAATAGTACATCAAGGTACTTAAAAGTTGCCTCTCCAGACACAGAGAGACGCACAATATGTGTACAAAAACGCACAGGACGTAACAAGAAAGTTAGCAGTACAATCATAGGTGAAAATACAAAATTTGTTACTATTACCATCATAGGTGAAGTAAAAAGTATCACAATATATAAAATATGGAATTTACAAAATGACCCGAATAAACTTACAGCATAAAGATAACACATAATCTCCAGTATGGACACTCTTTTACTCTTTTTATGATGTTATTGGCACATTGAGGACACAGGCATGCATGCGGAATACACGGAGGTAATTAATATACAAAAGGTCTGGTATCGGCTACATACGTTTGAACAGCTTCAGAAATTTCAGGATATAATTCATTCGATAGTTCCCTCTCGAAAAAGGAAAATTTCAGCTAAACAGTCGCTGGCAATATGGACCATTAAAGTTGGGTGAACATAGGAAGCAATCATAGTTATGGTTGTATTTAAGAGTTGTTTTCCTGAGAGAGTAGAAGGCTGGACAAAAGAAAAGAAAATGTTTCGCGTTTTCAGTTGAGTGGGAACATGAACAATCAAGATATGAAATAACGTTGACTTTGTGAAGCTTATAGTGTAGCTTAGAGAAACCTAGATTGGGTGTGGCAGATGTTAGAGAAACGGTCACCAGTAGAATGCAAGCCAGGGACATTATCCACAGGAAGCAAAGCAGCTTCGAGTCTGGATTTTAATATTGTAGAGAAATAGAGACTCTGATGTCAGAGAGCAGGTTGTTTCATAGCTTGACAGTATCGAGGAGAAAGGAATTACTATATCGCTGAGTTCTATATGTAGGAGCTCGAACGGATGTAGAATGGCGTAAGTCCGACCAGGAAAAGATGGGGAAAAGATGTCGGTCATGAATGCAGGTGTGAGGTCATGGCGCATTTTATAAAAGAGAATCAGCTTCAGGTATTTGCGTCTGCCAGCAAGCGTAGGCCAGCCGAGTTACTGAAGAAGTTTCATGTGCGAAGTATGTCTTAATGCACCGGTACATACTTTGGCCGCCTCATATTGAATGGATTCAAAATGATCAAATGGGCCTTTGCCGCAGTTATCGAAGAGGACACAACACCGGCCTATTTCTGACATGCATATAACAGATGAGTCTCATTCCAATATTCAGCCCCGTACATTTTTGTTCAATGGTACATCTGTGACAACTTTTGGATAACGCATAACACGCTAAATGAAATTGAAATTATCGTTACAATCCCAGGAACTATTCTTGCCTTCATAATCCTTTTAGCCAAATTTATTTGTGAATTCATTCGTATATTACTGTTTGTTCTTGTTTGCTTTTTGTTTTATTGTTTGATCGGTCAGTTGGTTGATCTATCTATCTATCGAACTATCTATCTATTTTTCTATCTATCTATCTATCTATCTATCTATCTATCTATCTATCTATCTATCTATCCGTCTGTGTACCTACCTATTTCTGGGTTACCCAATTAATCAAAGACTGTTCTACCTTTGGGCTCAATACAACACATTTTGCATCAATAATAGATAACATGACTATGATATAACATATAAACAGCCACATAGCGAAGACGAGAAAAGGTAAAATACATTAAAGGCGATTCCACGGCTTCGGACCACGAAGTTAAGCCAGCGCTAATGCTTTTGGGTGCTCGGTGTAGTAGATGAAGGTAGAGGACGGTAGCATTACTATTACCATGGCTAGTCTTGCAATAAACACGATTCATGTATTCAAATTTATCCAATAGGTAATGAGGGAAGTGTGTAATAAAGGTTTTCTTTTAATTCACCCATGACCCTCATTGATAAGTATTGATATCAAGTGATTTCATTTAACCCTTTCCCTAACAAATCCCCCTAAAAACACCTGGATGTGAATAGTCGTCCGCCTTAACGTTTTTACTGAAATTTCTCTTCACTTGTAACAGTGTTGCTGAGAATTGTATGTAAGACCAATCATGATGGCACCACCTAGGTCAATAGCTTTCTTGGGCAATGCGCCCAACCTGCCTCAAGGAAAACTATTGACTCAGTCATAGTACTCTGAGTAGTAATGGGTTAATAGCCGTATAGAAGTAACACCAGCACTTGGCTATTTGAAAATCGTTAGGGCGGTCCCAGCGTTTGGTCACGCTATTTGCCTCCGTAAAAATGATATATGATCTACCATTGACAGTTATTATCAAATCGGACCAAAGAAGATTGCCTAGAGTAAACGATCGGGCATAAATATTACCCCGTGTCATTAATGTTTCCCATGGTGAACATACACGCAGTAATGCTGATTTACATGAAGCAAAATGTCCCAGCACGCACAGGGGAACAAAATGTTATTTTTGTATAAATTCATTACTTATCATACCTCTCAATTGATCATTTTAATTGGTTCAAAATGTTTTGAATAATAAATATAGCAACGAATGCTACAAAGATTAAAAGGCAACTTGCGATTGGCGTCTTTGTCACAATTTCTGACGAGATAGGTCACAGGTTATTTATGCACCGAAACCGATTAGTGTTGGTAATCTACTTAAAGAGGCAGTGTTTGCCTAGGGATTGAATTTTTAATTGCATAAAATTCAGAAACTTAAACCTGTCCAAAAGTAATAAGTGGTTGATGTATTGTAAAAATTGTTTATTTGGTGCTCAGTTGATAAAAACGACCAAGTATTTTTTTCTATTTTACATGTTTAATGCCTTTTCCATCCCTGTGAACTGAGAATGTATACTTTCATCATTGAATTAACACTTCGGTTTTCTCCAGGCCTTCCCTGTGCCCCTCCGAATGCATTTAACGACGTCTCAAAATTAAAACGCATGCAAATCTTAAGTGGCTAATTTGGTAAATTCATGTAACACAAAGCTGTTGCTGCAGGATGGATTATGTTGAAATGTTTATGAAGATATCATGCGACGTTCCGTTGACATAAAAAAAATATGTTTCACATATCTGCCCAGTGATTGTTTTACACTCTGGCATTGGATGACTGGTGCAGTGTTCAAATTAAGTGACTACTCTCCAAAGTATAAAAATTGGTCAATGTACTCACAATGTCGACACATTGTATATCTGTTGTATTTTGTATTTTTTTATTTTTTTTATTTATTTATTTATTTTTTTTTATTATTTGTTTATTTATTATTATAATTTTTTTTGCTGTTGTTCTTTGGAGGTGTATTTGTGGTTTTTATATTTTGGAGGTGGGCGGGTTTTTTGTTTTGTTTGTTTTTTTTGGGGGGGTGGGGGTTGGGCAGATCCGTGTTGTTTGTTGAACGGGAGGGGGAAGCCAGTGGTAAGTAGTTGGTCTGATATGTCGACTTTTTTAAGCAACCTATAAAACATGTACCAAATATACTTCACAAATAATAACTTGATAGAAAAATCCGATCAATAGAAGTTTCCAATGTGATGATTACCCCCGGTCAATGAATTTTGTTCATACCTTCATACGGTGTGTCTGATAGACGTGTATTCAGTAAAGCAAGCATTAGAACGCATTAGTTGCATCGTGTTATCTTTTGCCTTACTTAATATAACTTCTGGAAAATGGATGAAAAACAAATTAGATAAATGATGATACATTAATTGTATAGTGGTTCTCAGTTGAGTGCTGCATTAATATCATATTGCTGCCAGCCTCTGCAGTAAGACTAACTGCAAGCTCAAAAAAGTAAAATCGGAATCTCATGTCGGTGTGCCTCTACCAGAGGTCTCTTTAATCACCAGAACAAGGGGTGCATATTCCTGTTGCACCCCTACATTAATTTATAGCTTTTAAAACCAATTAGATTAAAAATGTGTATAACACAAACTCTGATGATGCTATCCACGGCAAAGAGAAGAGTACCAGACAAATGCTTAAATGCATTTGCGGTTCAAAAACTAGAAATATCATCAACCCATCCAGTATTCTATTGACAGGCGATCAGGCCAAAAGCCTGTTGTATTGGGCCGTGTAGACAAGTATTCACATCATTATTAATTTTGACCTTTATTATATTGAGGTGCATTATGATATGGCAAGTATTTATAGACGTACGCTTTACAGGCAAGTGCAATTTACAACAATATCAATGGCACATGTTTAAAGGCCAAAGACCGCAAATTAGCTGAACTCTGGCGAAGACCATGTCATTTCTCTATAAGAGAATAAAGACGCTGCTCGTTTCAGGTTCTTGCTGTAGCTCCTCAGTTTTATTGTTCTGCATTTCAAATATCAATGTAAGCATATATCAAAGACATCCAATTCAAATTTTTGGACAGGAAATTGACTGCTTTCTATGTGAAGAGTAGACCGTAGCCAACAACACGCACAGATCATAGAAAATTATGGCGAATGTCAGACAGTGTTCCTTCCCAATTCATCAAGTGTTCACGCACGGGTTGTATAATTGACAGAATGAGTCTTTATCTCAAACCATGGGAGAAATAATTGTCCTTTTGGGACCAGGCAGAGGTTGGACAGTCAAGTCCTAATTTACTCCTAGGACTGGCCACTTGTGATAAGTATAAGAAAGCGCGAGAGTCATTGTTCAAAAGATGAATATTTCACAAGGATATCACCTAGAGGACCGGTCAGATGGGCTGATTGATAATGACCCGGGGCCATTCATATGAGATTGATAACGATCTAATGGACCATTCAGATTGGCTCACTGATAATGACTCCATTGAAGCCATCGATGGCATCAATGTTCCGCATACAATCAGTCCCTGCTTATCTTCTCATACATATGGAAGTGTCCTTCATACATGGTATGAATTCAATTTATGATACTACCGTCGTTGCCAATTCTCACAATCCACTCACTGTTTTGCATTATCATCTTATTTCTCCTAAAGTGACGTTTGGCATCTTTCCTGGAAATCGCGGTATTTTGTGAAAGCGCTTTTGAGTTGATTTCATTTCGAACCAAGTTAACAGTTGAATGACTAAAAACCTAAAACGACGACCATTTCAGAATTAATGCTGCCACCAGGTTATTTCAACAAAATTTAAAGGGCAGCGAGAAGATTTAAACAGCCTTCGCAGTTAACAAGTATCGTTTTTCCTTTCATTTCGGAGGGCAGACATTGGATCTCACTGACACGAAAATTTGAGAACACGGCTGAACTTTGTATCAGTACATCGTGTTAATTTTTAACAGTTTCAATGCCAGTTAATCACCCATTACGAACTCTTTATTCAATCAGTCTCTACGCTGCGTTAGATGACTTAAACAATACAATCATACATACATACATACATGCATACATACATATACGTATTTGAAAATACTGATAGAAAGTCCCTTTAAGAGCTTGTGTTTGGAATTAGTACGGACCTCTCTTCATTTCCCAGCTACTGTTGTCCTATATTTTTACGTGTCAATGGAAATGTTCTTCGTGAAACAAAATGACACTCGTTATCAAAATTTGTTTCCCACAACAGTGTTTTGATGGCTTTTTTCACTGTCCGTTTATGCCTGCTTCAAGAGAGACGACTAACCTGTTACAACAGGGGCTTGGCTCGTAACAACGAGTACCGAGCCGTAGGGAGGTGTTGTCTGACACAGCTGCCCCACAGAAAGAATGGGCCAAACTCTGTGCTTGTTACTCTGATGGTTTGTACACTTGCTACTTGCAATGCCCGTTCTTTTGCTTGGTTTTGAAGGTATTTGACACTTGTGACGAATGTGAACATACTGTACCTAACTGATGTTGATTTATATACGAGTCGCAGCATAAAAATATATATCTCCAGCTGTAGATCACTATTTATGACATCTTATTGAAGTAGAACTCATAAAACCCTACCTTAGAACATCATTTACCAATGTGAAAAGCTGTACATGCTATGAGTATCTGGTGATATCTTCGTTGCCAATATATATATATATGACATTTTTACTTAGCGTAAACGGTCTTTCCACTTGTGTTCAGGAGCGTAAACTTGCGTGATCATTTGCATTAAACGTTGGGCCATCAGATTTATTCTCTGTGGGTAAAACTGATGGGTAAATTATGTTCAAAACAATCGATTTTTAAAAGGTCAAATAAAAAAATCTTCGGCAAACTGTCTTGCGCCCGTATCAAATAAATTAAGTCGCTGAGAAAAAAACATCTTGGGGTTTTGAACAACAAGTCACTTCTGCGACTGAATTTGCATGCTACGATTTAATTGGCTATTGCCTTGCCACTGTAGGCAACGAGATCCTCGTGCTGAAATATTTAGGTCGACGTCTACGCCTTTCCATGTATTGACTAAACTGTCCGTCGGAATGTGTCGGGTAGACGTTACTGCACACTATGCGTCGTTCCCTGTTTATATTTATTCGATAATGTCCATCCACAATGTCTGATACATGACTGAAAATGCACCCAGAAAACCAAGACGGACGTCCAGCGTGGTTACGAGCCAGAACACTACCTTGAGGGGTCAAGTGTTAATACGCACCAATGTCGAAAACATGTCTCTTGTTTTATCTTCATTTCCTTCCAGTGATAGAATATTCTCTGTATAGTCCATCCATGTCCTCGAGAGACTATGTGTCATGACACGAGCATTGGTAATGAAACAATAAATGTGATTTTAAATAGAAACTGATAGAACAGACTTCAATGTGCTTGCTCCATGGTGCACGTAGGACATTTGATAGCGTGGATGTCACCGCCCCTTAACTCAGGACGGTCAGGCGGATATTATCCTCTTGACAGTTAATAATTGGCTGCCTGGCCCAGCGATTACAGAGTCATTCACAACTAATTTAACATCATCTATTTGTCCAGCAAGACGGAGAGTTTTGATATAAGTGTCGCCATGTGGTGGCATATTTGTGAATTCATTTCTGCTGGCAGACAGCGCCAATCTGTGTTTGACCACATTGAGTTGTAGGTTTCTGTGACTTTTATTTTTGTAATTCGTATAAAGCCAGACAGAATGAGGACTATTACCTGTACATGTAGCGGCTCCTATATTAATCTGATCTAACGACTACATGTACATCTTAGATATAAAATGAGTCGTGAGTCCAAATATGAGTATGTCCTGACGTCCTGGGCCGATATATCGAATCTCTTTAGACGATGTGAATCCGCCCCAAAAAGAAAAGGCGCATTGGCACTAACATGCCAGCCATGGTAATTGTTTGTTATGTCTGTGTGCCAACACAGACATATTGTTTTTCTAGGAATTCTTTCTTTCGTTCTTTCTTTACACGCAAATTTGTCCGACATTTCATTTGAAAAGTATTACACGTAGAAACTCCAAACTTGGCACAATTATACGTCCATAGATGAAGTCTGGCCTTTGTATAATGAAAGGTCATGCTTTTCAAAATTATGCAAATGGGGGCTAATTAAAGTTTTTAATCTTCAATATCTTATATACTAGAGTAGATATGGTTCCGAGTGTATAGGAGTTCGATCCTATCAAGGTACAGGTCATCTCAGATGTCAAGGTCATGTCAAGGTCAAAGGTCAATTTTAAGCCAAAATGTCATTTTTCAGGTCAAGGTTCACTTCAGATCATGTTGGGCTCAAATTGTAGCAATTATAACCCTGCACATTTTCGAAGTTTACATGAGACCTTTAAGGTCAAAGATCAAGGTCATTTGGACTTTGAAATTTGCATCCGCCATAAGCATAATGTAATGTGAAGTATCAAAGGATAAAAGTTGTAGCATTTAATATTTAAAAATTTTGAAGGCACACAGATTTGCTTTGAATCAAATCTTCTTTTCTAGTTCTTTCTTTCTTTCTTTCTTTCTTTCTTTCTTTCTTTCTTTCTTTCTTTCTTTACAGACAAATTTGTCAGACATGTCATCTGAAAAGTATTACACGAATAAAGTCACAACTTGGCATGATTATATTTCCATATATGACGTATTGAGTTCCTGTAAAAAGGGTTCGATGGTTTTGAAAATTATGCAAATTAGGACCATTTGAAAATTTAAATCTTGAATATCTTCAAAACTATTATAGATACAGCTAACGAATCCCACTTCAATAAATATGTTTGTATCCCTAAACCTTTTTTTAATTTACATGTGACCTTTTAAGGTCAAATGTCAAGGTCATTTGGACCTTTGAAATTTTCACCCAGTCATAACTTGGCTTAATTTTATTAAATTCTAATCATGTTGGACTCAAATGATAGGTATTGCAACACTGCACATTTTTGTTAAAACATTTAATCTCTAGAGGTCAAAGGTCAAGGTCATGCAGCCCTTTGAAAGTTTCATCTAGCCAGAACTTGGGATATTTTCATCTGATTTGGTTCATGTTGGGCTTAAATTGTAGGTATTGAAACACTGTACATTTTTGTAATTTACATGTGACCTCTAAAGGTCAAGCGTCAAAGTCATTTGGACCTAAAATTTTTCATCCAACCACACGTTTAGTGGAATGTGAAGCACCAAAGAACAAAAGTTATAGTATTTAATATTTACAACTTTTGAAGGCACACAGGCAGATTTGCTTTGAAGCAAATCTTGTTTTCTAGTTTGTTTTATATTAACCACTGAAACAGGAAAATGTATGTTGCCCAGTGAAAAACTCGTATTTAGACATGCACACACACACACACACACACACACACATAAGATGGACGGTTCTTGTCCATCAGCCGATAAATATTTGCATTTGATGTAAGTCTTACAACATGGTAGCTGTTGGTTATTCTGCCGTTCTCACGGCCAAACATTTGAACATCACTGCACACATATACGGATTTATGGCATTGTCTCAGTGACCACTGCGCTAAGTACTTTACTGCACCTATTTTTCACCCTACAAAGGTCATATGAACCGACGTTATCGAAATCCGAACATGCAAACCCTCCAAGTAGCGTCATTCATTAACCATCGCAAAATTATGACGATACTGGTGCAGCTGATTCTTAAAATCCTGGAGTAAACCGATTTTCTTGGGGTTTTTTTTAGGGACATAGCAGATCTGGCCACATCAAAGCAAACAAGTGCATGGGGTTAATACGTGAAATTTTTAGTAATTTCGGTATTAGTAAGTATTCTTACCTCTCGACTACCTTTACCAAGACCTCTTGTCAGGTGGGCTTCTCTGGTAGTCGAGAGGTAACTATAGTGACTTATACCGAAATTCCTGAAAAAAACACGTCTGTAAATAGGCTGTGGTGGTCGAAAGGTTACGTGACCTATCGACCACCACTGCCGATTTGCAGACGTAAAGGCAGAGGGTATAACGTCACTGGCATACTGACCACATACGACCTCCCACTAAGAACACTTTTCGACACGGCGTATGGCACATTTTGGCGGCAATGGGCCGTGCTTGGCGTCAGTCGCCGCCCGCCGCCCCTCAAATTTTAAGCCTTGGCAGGACTGGGCAGATAATTTCTTCACCGTCGCTCACTGCTGTCAATCACCGTCCTCAACCGCCCATCGCCGCTGCGAAACTCAAGGAGTCCAGGAAGCATTTATAAATTTGTTTCAGACATCGGCTAGATGGCTGATTGTAAGAACCTGATGGCAAAATGGGAATGAAAATACAAGTTAATGTTTATACATAATGTACATTTATTGTTATTGTGTGTATATATACATACACATACATGGATTTATGATGAATGGTATACATACATACATACATACATACATATATACATACATACATACCTATATATATCTATCTATATATATGTTTTCATTGGGGGGGGGCAATATATCTTGGGTGGTTCTCTACCAGACTTGTTCAAATGCTCTTGGTCCAATGATTTTTCAATTATTTATATTTTTCTCTTTCTTTCTTTTTTTTTGGGAGGGGGGGGGGGTAAATCACTAGAACTTGAGAACTACTTGAACTCGGACCTTGCTGTTGCACATGATAGTGTTCTAACATAATGGTCAGACTTACTCAGTACATGGGTGACCTTGATCCTTTCCTGAGTTTACAGATCCACAAGTGTGATGAATTTCTAGGTATACGTAGGCTGAGCATGGGTTGTTCACGAAGCCCTCTTGTTTCCATTGGACGGTAGGCCATTGGTACTATATTTTCCAAACACATTTCAACTGTGCATCTATATATACTGTGAGACATTTGAAGCGTCATCATACAGCGGTTTTACGTTCAGTTACGAATTAAAGTACGTCACACAGTGTGTTCCTGCAGAGTACATCCTCAGGAAGGATATACGAATCTAGTTTCCTTGCTTTTCGCATTTTGCTTCTTTTTTTTCTCTCTTATTTTGTGACCGGGGATGTAACCCTTTCCAACTTGAACCAGCCAAAACCGGTTTGCGCTCAAATGTCGTCTGCTTCAGTGTTTTCAAGCAATTCCAACAGTAATGAAAATGAAAAGCAATTCGAATGATAATTGTAGTTAAAACCTGTCAAGGTCACATTCTGCATGCCAGGGAAAGCTGTTTATTCAGAGTTAATTCAAAGGGGAAACTGTTAATGTCATTCCACAAACTATACGTCGCCGATCTACAACGATTGATATACAAATATTTATGTCTGCATCTTCCTTGAGCTATGGAGCATGGTAAATCAATTCATTACCATGACATTAGCCACACAGCCCTCCAAGTAAGGCTTTCTACGAATGCCCTTTTACCACTCATTAAACATTTAAGAACACACAATATCAAATTGATGCAAAGAAATAGCAGGTGTTGAACCATGCCATCATCAGAAGTTTATGATTAATATATGTCAGTTAAAGTGGTGTCTCAGCCGCAGCGCCTGAAAGGCTGCTTTGCTATCATCACATCGGTTCTCCAGACATCAATTAATCCGAGAGGAGAAAAGATATTGAACGTTCAAAAAAAAATCCGCGCGGATATAATTCTATCGGGTCATCGGTTTTCTGTTTGTGTCAGGTACCAATATTCTGACAGGAATTTAAGTACAATTTAACTCTTTTAAATTTTGTAACCGAATACAGAATTTTGACAGGGCGTTTGAGGATTATTTTCACTTTGAACAACGTGTTGTTATTTCAGTCTATTTTACAAAAATAGTGTGGCTATGCGAATGAAAATTATCGTTTTCAAAACACGCAAACCTAGCGAAGAAAGTACAACACGAAAATGAGCAAACTTGGAGCCACACATCGGAATATATTATCAAGTGAAAAATATAGTCTGGTCACAGCAAAACATAAGGCACTTTTTCGGACGCGCTCACCTGTAAATGAAATGCTCTGAAGATAGTTGTTGACTGTTATCATGTTATACTTCTTCATGCGATCCCTATGAAACTGGAGTTCAATATATTCATCGAGTAATCATAGATGTATCAGTCCTAAAAACAGGAAAATATGGACTGGGTGATAACCTGGTCCATATCCGCCTTATAGAATTCCATATCATCCTGGTAGAGCTTGGGTACTACGTTTTCGCCTTATTTTAGGAGATTCCTCCCTCATTTGGATAAAACTGTGAGACAGAGGTCAAGGGCGGTAGGAAATTATCTTTTATCTGAATCCTGAATGATTTGCCAGATTTCCGTTACAATTGAAGAATAAGAGGGTCTACCTCCTGACAGACTATTCTGAAAAAAGGAAAAGCAACATTGAAGGTACCCTGCTTCCCTTGGTCAAGCATTCGCATCAGGTCTTGGACCAGTATATCAAACCTAATAGAGTCATGTGATAAATTGGCTATATTTGACGGCTTGTCTCTGACATCTAAACGTTTCGTGGACATTGCACCTGTCATTTTGCTCAACGTTTGCTTCAATGACAGTGATATTATCAATAGAAAATGGGGTCAAAACCAATTAACTTTTTGCTGCTCGTGCATTTGTTTGTGCTTACCTCCATAGTTACAGTTTTAAATCGAATCTGAATGAAATAATAGCCAAACAAGATTTCTGGTTCAATGGTTAAAAGCTGAAGTGACACCCTTCCCAAATCCACAGATAATCAGGCATATTTATTCCCTTTATATGACAAGAAATGGGTAAGAGTTTCTCTGCTCCCTTATTTGAAATATCCTGTCAGCTGAGGCCCTGTATTGATTGCGGGACTGACACGCCTGCACCCGCAACGTATTGACTGGTACAAGACCATAAGGTAACGTCTCATGGCTACCGAACTGGCCAGATTATTTTTAGGTATTGAAATATTGGTTCCGCCGTGGCAAATTTGCCCGCCATGCCCCTTCAGGTGCCGTCAGCGCGTGCCCCAGTTTCGCACCCTTCCTCTCTCCTTCAAGCATCCGCATAAGGTGACGTTAGTAGGCCTACAGCAACAGCGACAGCCAGGTCTTGACCAGCTAATGTCAGCATGGATGTCTTTCACGAAGCTGGAAGGCTGTCGTTATCGTTAAAGTTAAAGTCCCAGTAGCTTCTGCGATGGACTGTTTCCCCGTTGCATTCCGCACGTTTTTTTTATAAATTTTATTTTATTTCAATTTATTTATTTTAATTTTATTGTAACTGAACGTTGACCAATGTTACACGCCTTGGGTAACGTGATCACTCTTTCATAAAACGTATTCTTCCGCGCATGAAAGTAGTTATACTATTGTTAATTTCAACTGTTTTCAGAAATAAAATGTTATATTTATACATTATCTATTTTGACCATTTTCAAAATACAGTTATAATTACTGGATAAAAATAAAATCAACCGCTTGTACAATACTGAAAGCACAGACAGCCTCGTTCATGACCGGATCACTTCTCGTGTCGTTTGCACACTCGGAGTGATCCGGTCATGAACTCGGCTGTCCTGGCTTGCAGTATTGTACAATTGGTTAGTTTTATTGTTTTACTTGTGGAAGTGCGAATCTACACAACAAAGTGAAATAGTGCAACATCCAAAATCAATCTGTCTCCAGCTATAAACATTGACGACAAGGGGTTACTTTGATCTATACTGCTGCTTTGGCTGCGAAAAGTGAGGTGTGGGTTGTTCTCGTTCTGGACATTGCGTTGTCAGAAATGGCAATGTACGAGAGTCAATGAACACCTATGAAAAGTGGAGCCTTATTTATGCATGAATATATAGTGCTCGTGGTTTCTTGCACTGATCCTTGGTTCGTAAATGGGCTAGATATATTGATCCAATTAGTGAAGGTACAAAGTTTATGAAAGAAGCGTATTTTCCGTTTATTTTATTTTATTTTATTTTCTTTTATTTATTATCTTATTTTTATTTTTGTTTTTGTTTTTTTTTTTTGTATTTTTGTTTGTTTGTTTTCTTTTCACTTATTTAGTGTTTTGTTTCTGTTTTTTCCTTTTCGTATTATATTCACACCATTTAATTAGCAAAAGGGTGATACTCTGGCATGAGTGTAATCAAGTCTTGTTAGGGTGACTCGGTACCCAACAAGCTGCATGCAAGAAACCACAAAACGCGGGGCTTGTTTATCTGTGCCAGACAAATCTACCTGCTTGCCAATAATAATTAATAATAGCTGAGAGAAAGACTCATTCATGACCTTAGTCTCATTGATATATCTTACAGATGCCAGCGGCAAACCAATATTGTTGTATGTCAGCAAGTCTCACACTTTTTAATGATGGTAAATACTGTGTACCCGCCGGGCAACCTTTCTTGTTACACCGATGAGTGTGCGGAACGCACACTGACAAGCGATCCTGTGCGCAGTCTCGCAGTAAGGACCACATCCATTTGTTTGTTATGCACCATAATACTGCATCTTATATATGTTTTGTGTTGCTGGAACTCCCCACACTGACAATACGAAATACTTTTGCACATTTGAGAAAGTGTCCATTACACAACAAGGTGTTCATACAGGGCCGTAGCCAGCCTTCTAAAATAGAGGAGGCAAAAGGTACTGGTGGGGGGGGGAGGGGTATGCCCCCCTCCCAAGATTGAAAACTTTTGAAAAATGGCACATAAAAGTGTGTAATTTAGTGGGTTTTGAAGGAAAAAAAAACTTTATACATATATAAATTCTCAAAATTTTACTTACATGTGACTATTTTTGATCATTTTATATAAATTGAATTTGGTCCTACAACTACTAGGGCAAAGATACAATTAATCATTGCAAAAAGTATGCCTTCTGTGATGTTCTTATTTTCTATCACTATGAGTGACTCAAAGTCTTAATTACAATACGCCCGGTCTTTTTGTTTTTGTTGTGCATAATGACTTTAACTTAACAAGTCTTGTTGAGGCTAAATAAACTATTTCTATGTTAATCCTAACATCATCAGCCATAATTCAGAGGAGGCAAGCGCCTCCTCTGCCTCAGCCTGGCTACGGCACTGTCATAAAGTCTACTGAAATGTTAGTTTTTTGCTATTGCGATGTTTTTACAGTGAAAACTCGTTATAATTACACCATCTGTTCCCAAAGAAGATTATCAGATAACCGAAATTGTCACATAAATGAATCAAATAACAGGGAAATGAACTTTTTCCAATGCAAATTTGTGTTGTATTGACTATTTCGGGTATTTGAGTGTCGTTATAATGAGGTAGTTTCACTGTATTTTAATTAATTAAATAGGAAAAACATTCCATGAGTCCAAAACACGTTTGTTGACCAGACTTATATTTAGACCATGTCGGCTTCTCTATATGGCTTCGCAAACAAACTATTCGGAACAATATATTTCATGCTAAACTGTTTTTAAAGATGAAATGTTGATCAATCGGGTGAGTGCACTAGATAAATTTGTAATGCAAATTGGTAAGTCTTGAAGGGACACACGATATTGCTTGCTAAACAGGCGAGATTCCATGCATTCTGCACTTATCGCATTGAGCAGAGAAATGGTGGACTCCGGCCTACTTTGGAGCATATCTTAGTAGTTCTGTTATGGCTACTTAAATTGTCAAAATGTATGTGTTTGACATCAAAAAAAAAATTGAAGAAGATTTGAGTGCCTATCCAGGCGAAATCACTTTAGCTTTATCATTCGCGAGGGTGTTCCGGGTGTTTCTGCAAATTTCTGTCACGATTTACAATTTTAAAACGCTACTTGTAGATCAAACTTATCGTCTCTAATTTGAGGGACCAGTAGAGCGGATAAGGACCAAAACTGTTAGCGTATTTTGTACAGAATCGTGATGCCCTACATCCTGGCACTCTTTGAACAGCAGAACAATTCAGGAATAGGGAAAGATTAAACCCAATACAGTATCACGTTGGCTCTTTTGTGTCTTATTCTTGTGTTGTCGTGCATGTTTGCTCCGTTCTTCTCTGAGTCTCGTGTTGTCCTGCAGTTGGTCTTATTTCTGCGGGACAGAGACTCGTGTGGTGCAAAGTCCTCGTACCCTATCGTTTTATTCTTAACTTTTTTGTTCTATTGATGGTGTGTTTGTTGGCTTGATAAAATATGTTTACACCGAATAGTGTCACATTAAGCGGCTCACAATGGCAATCCAGTGAGATAAAGTACTACCAAGACGTGGATCCTTGGACCGCTGAAAGAATTGGCAGGTTATACTTCTTTTATTTTTTAAAGAGCTGTTACAATATTCATCGGAAGGACCAGACTCTCATCAATTCAAACAAAATCGTTCTCAAATTGGTTAATTCACTGCAAAATTAAGAGTTTGTAAGGCAAAACAGGTCCAGTATTGATATAGCCAATGGGAGGGTTCATTGAGTTCAAGCGACACTTTTTATCTGAAAAACCGTAATTGCTATCAGTTCATCATCAGGTCGTTTGATCTAAAATTTGATACATCTGTAAGGTATCTTTGACAGCGATACAAAATGAAAATGCTACCACCATGACCAAATGGGTTTTGGCTTCTAATTTGCACAATTCAAAGAGGTGACAGTGTAGGATTGTCTTGGAAGCGTATGATATCATTAATTGCACATCACAATTTACTTTCAAATAAAGTCATCAAGTATTTATTGCCGTCTATGACAGTTGATACCTGGCAATCGACCACGATTATTTTTATTTTCTCTGACTCGAAGTTATGGAAATACCTCAATTGCAAAAGCCGTTTATCTTTTAAATAAACGGTGCATATTGGATGTAAACTATGTCGTAATTCAGGTTATATGATGAAAGCTATTTTAGCTGACTCCATGGGTCAATAGAAGTATGACTCAGATAATGCCTTAGCCAAAGACAGACAAATGCGATCTAAACTGCCGCTGGTTGCATGATCAAGTGGTTGCAAGTATGTGGTAGGATATAACTCAACATAGAGCGACTTACAAAATGACGTCATTTTCCTCTTTGTGCCCCACCCCCCTTAAAGCTGGGGGGGGGAGGTGATTAATATATAAAAGGTCGTTTGAGCAGTTTCTTTGTCGTGTCCAGCACTGTTGATCAATACTAGCACGTCTGAAAAACATGTACATGGTTGCGCTGAACTGACAGAGTGCACAGATACGTATCGTCATCTATATCCAAACTTCCAATTAAGACTGTTCTGTAAACCAGCTTCAATCGCAAAAAAAACACATGTAAAAACAGCAAAATAACCAAGAAATCGGAGCCAACTACCAACAGGAACTGAAACCTGAAATCCCATACATCCGAAATCCTTGTATAAATTAGTAAGGATTCGTACCAAGAAATTTTTGTGGTGGATCAAAAAGATATTTATATTTTATTTATATTAAAATTTTGAAAATGTATAATATTTCCTTCTCTAAATATTCCACAAAATAGCTGCTTGGTAATTGATGTCCTTCTACCTGCTTGTGAAAGCACCAGCACCAGGTAATGCCACAATCGTCACCTTCTGGAGGAGACTGTACCAGCACAATGGATTGGTGCTATTCACTTACATTGTGAACATGTTTTGAGTGAAGAAAAGTCTTACTTCTACCGTAATAAAACTGCTCCAAACTTGATTATCCAAAAATTTCTTTGTTAGACTGAGACTTTTGAGACCATTTATATTGCACGTTGTGCTATTCCACACAGTACATAGATATGATCGGTGTTTTTCCGGAAATTTTCGAGTTGATGCAAATTGTTATAATGTCGAGAATAACTGATTGCAATAGCGCTGTGAACCGCCAACCAAATGAACGGAGATCTGCATGTATTGTTGATCACTTTGACGCAGTCAGTTGTCAAGAAAGTGGTATAAAACTGGAACCCTTGAATCAACAGTGGCTTCCTTTTGTATTCAAGGGTTCTAGGCTTACCATATGATTTTGACCCGTTTGATGTGGGTGATTATTTTGTCACTGTGCGTGATATTAAATGAAAGACATCATTTCGCCAAGTAATCCTGTCTATAAAGTAGGAAATGTCACGGAGAAATTTCATTTGAATCTTCAAAATAATTACTTTGTTCAAAAATTGCAAAATAGAAGGACATTTCTTCTATGATATTATTTATATTTGCCCCGGCCTTGAGAGGCCAGGATATTTTTTCTCACGCCCCGAAGGAATACAATATAAATACAAAAGTAAAGTCTATTAGGAAATGTAGTTAGACAGTTCTATTTTTCTTCCCGTCATGGTTTACGTAACATTAACATTTGGCCATTTACCTTCAACACAACTGAACCCAACGCATTCGCCTTTAACATTAATATTGAGTTGCATAGCTTCTCTACTTCCTTTTAGTTTGTCCTGAAGGTAAAGTATGCAAGCATACACACACACACACACACATATATATATATATATATATATATATATATATATATATATATATATATATATATATATATACATAAGTACTTAGGTATATATATATGTATATATATGTATATATATATACATATATATATATATTTATATATAGTTGTACTTGTTGTTTAGTACCATTTCACCTGCAATTATTTTTTACTTTTTCATGTGAATATCTTGGTTTACTATTAACTATTCCGACAAAGAGACGCGTTCACAGTTACACGCTCGGGTATTCTTGCAGTCTCCGGAACGTGTTCTGGTAGTTGCCTGTTGTTGTCCTATTTTTATCTCACAAACTGGTATGGTCCTTCTTTTTCCGAACTTATTCGTTGAAAGCAGTTCGATAAAAAATTAAACCACGTTTTTAATGGTTGCGTATTTATATTTGGGAGACTGGAAGTAACAGAGACGGGCATTGATAATATTGAACTTGGCTAACGGATTTTTTGGTGTTGATGATATGGAAATTTTGCAGGACATCTAAATGTACACAACCTTTCAAGGTAATTGACCGATTTGTTCTCGTTCTTCATTATTCAATTGAAAAAAGCTAAAAGGCATAATTTTGCATTTGTCAGCCCTGCTGAAGACTACAAGCAAATTTTCGAAACCTTGGCCCTGTCCTAATAACTATATATATTCAAAGGATGATCTGCAATGCTTTGTGTTTACGTACAATTTATAGATAATGTTATATAATTGAAGCTGCTTTTTTCAATCTAGCTAAGAATATATTTAATAATTTTTGCTAAAAAAAAATGTGTTTACAAAAATGTAAAGTTGTGCCTTATCGCAGGACATTAAGCACTGTGCTCCATAAATTTTGGGATAATAAAATATAGTGTGACACATAGATTGGACATATTTGAATAATGCGAGATAACTTTGATAAGACTTTGATGTAAAATGACCAACCTAGGCATTTTAACATCTTCATTGGGAAAAGTTACCAAAAATGCATTTACTTCCAATATTTTTAGTATTTATAGATAATTTAAAAAATAAATTGCCCACAAATGCAGAAACTAAATGAGGGGTGTTTCCAAGCTTCTAATTCTTAAAATAACGCTCACGGCATCCAATAGGAACTAAATTGAGTGGAACTATAATCTTGGGCCAATATAGTAAGTATTTCTAAAATTTAGTTCAGCCTTCATCTTGAATTAAGAAACAGTTACACAAGTTTTAAGACTTCAAAGTAGCTGCCACAGAGCCGCTATCTTAAATTTACAAAATCCAAGACGAGACCCAGTTTTCAAATAAATGTATCTGCGTCAAATTCATGATTTTGTGTTAATAAATGGTATCTACGTTTAAAGCTGCATCAATTAATAATCATATGTGCAAACTGAGTAAAATTAAATTGTGTTTTAAAAATCATCCTTTTTTAGATGTTACAGGTTTTTGATGTGTGTGCATTTGCCTGTTATTGATTTTTGATTAATCTGCTGGGTTTACTCTAAGGCAAAGTCTTTAAACTTTGCTCAATCGTTTACATGTTGGCGACAATTGAGGTCGATTATGCAAACAAGTGTTTCCATTTCATCTCAAAATCGAATGTCAATCGCTCTTTGTAAATATAGTCCCGTGCCAACTGTCGCTGAGATGATGCATGACACTACTAAATAACGCCATGATTTGTTTTCTCTGCTGTTTCACCTGCCATGAAATTCACTTCAGGGATGTCATTATGAGTTGAAACACTATAAAACTGACTACGTTTCTAAATCAATGGACCTGGTACAAGACTACAAAATCAGCTTCTGTATAAAAAAATACAATTTTAACCCATGTACCGACATACCCACGATTCCGGATATAAATGGCCCAGATGAACAGACACTTCTGATGAGACTGAACACATGAAAACCCACAGAGAAACTCAGTCTGAAACCTTACACTCTCAAAATCGGACCTAGAGATTGGAAATAAGATTTCAATATGGCATGATAGAAGACAATGTTAAACATACGATGACATCTGACACCTGACTGAGCCCAAGTCAATGCAAGGGCAGGTTTATTACGGATACCTACCAAATGTACGATTTCAAAGCATGTTGGCAGTAAGACATCCGCCTGGTGGCAGCACTTAATGGAGAAATAAACCAGGTTTGCCAATGGAATTGAAAATTGCCCGCTATGATTTTTACAACTTGCACCTGAAGAGAACGCCCCCTGTCGGTTATCCAAAAAAAAAGTTACATCAAGACTAGGGAAATGTGCACTTGATCACCCAACTATTAACAATGAACCTTGTACAATTACTAAACACGGCAACACTTTCTTTTGCTATCCAATGCCACAAACCCATGACTTTGCCGAAGTGGGCTCCATACTGTCGGCATAACAGCTAATATTTGAGAGCGGGCTATAAATGAGTTTCCGCACTGGCATAATTTATCGTACGTGAGTGCTGGGAGCACCTTTACTTCCCATTCTTCGTATTCTACATTAGCTAAATTTTGATTTTCCATACCTTGTGCCTAGAGCAAAACCATTACCTGTACTAGCACACTGGGATCCCCACCCAACTCCCTTAAGAAACTACAAGGTTCGATGTTGTTGTTGTCCTAATGAAGCAAAGTAGTTTTGACTCACACTTCCTCCTTTCCCTCAGTAAATGCTGAAGTTGACTTCAATTTAAATGCTCTCATCGCCTTTATCCCTATCTTGTCAAAAAAGTTCCAAGTCTGTTTTCTTGTCAATAGACTTTAATACCATATTATATTATATTGCGACATTACCAATATGTAGTATTCCATTGAAGTGTATATATATATATATGTATATATATATATATATATATATATATATATATATATATAAATATATATATATATATATATATATATAAATATATATATATATAAATATATATATATATATATATATATATATATATATATATATATATATATATATATATATATATATATATATATATAAATATATATATGGCATATAAATTTACGCTGGATATCTGTATTGGAATGCTTCAAGGTGTGCTTTTTGCAAACATTATTTTTTGCGACCAAAACATAGTTGCTGCCCATCCGTCCCCGCCAACAATTTTATTTGGCTCTTTCATCGAACATTACAGTTTAGATGGTTTTCCTTGCAGACCAAGAAAATCACGATCACATGCCATGGACAAATAAATGTCGTCCAGTTCACAGCGTAGTATTTGCCATGAAAGTGCGCTGAATGAGAAAGGGAGCAACTCTTTAAATAGTCTTGCACATTTTGTACTTTCCAATCTTGCCACGCCTTTACTTTTATGAGCGTAAGATATCATTTTCCTGGATAAATTGTGGACCAATGTACGTTGCTCTTTTATAAGTTTTCAACGCATCTACGTTCTGTTTCCTTATTAGAAATTACTAAAATGCAAAGGCGGCAGGCCAAATATGTGGAACAGATGACTGAAAGTATCCATTCGCTGCCCTATTGCAGATAAATGCTGGACTTGCATTTCTGGATTTTACCAAACTCTTTGCCAGAGTGGCTGACTAGTACTGAAAAGTATTACAATACTTTTCTGACACTTTTGTACTCTATTAGCCACCTTAGAATTAATCTAATGGGAATGTATAGCGATAAAGTAACCCTTAGTTCAACTAAAGGAAGTCACATGACCGGCCGCCTGACCCATATCCAAAACATGACTTCGTACCTCATGTCATGCTACAGACAATCAATTACACCTTTTTTTCATGACTTCACTTAGCCCGTCTGAGGAGCAAAAATAAGCTAGTATAGACACATTTTTACATGAATTGTGAAAGAAGTCAATCAATAACTGATCAAGTCACTCTCCATGGCACAGATGTTGGCGTATGCTGCCCACCTTGTCTGTGGTAAAGGAAACCGAAGAACTCGGAGACACCCACCGTGTACGGTTAAAGTGGTAGGAACTTTCTCCACATGCTTCCCCGGTCGAGAATCGAGCCCGGGTCGCAGAAGTGAAAGGTGAGCGTCTTACCGGCCAACCGCGCAACCTTTCCCTCTTATATCCCTTGATGACTGGACATCTATACAATGTGAAGGGCAAGACATTCTTCAATGCCGTTTGAATTTCAGTGAGTTTATGTTGCATACCCATCAAGTCTAACTGTCTGAGAGTGAGAAGTATGAAATTGAAGTAGGTCGTGACTTGATGCGTCAGTTTTTCCAGGTGGTTTATGGCATGTCGTGGACTGATAGCAGTGCAAGAAACTTAAGTTACAATGTACATATGTAAGTGAGTGCCAAATGCAACTCGATATTATCTGCATCAAACTGTTGAAATGACAAGACATTTCACAAACCAATAGGATTTCCCGTGTATTTCAATAACTGATTTTCTACTGGTTATCATAATTTTTGGTTCTTGATTTGGTTTTATTCGCGGTCATCTAGAATTATTGAAAGTGTGCCATATTTACAAAGTCAGTTTTAACCAATTTGTGCGAAGGTGGAGCAGATTTCCAAAACCAGTTCGAAGAAATTTGTATTGTTATATTATAAAAGATGTTCTGTTATACTGTCAACTCACACAAGAGCATCCCCGAATGGTACAATACCGTTGCAGAAGAAACGCGCAGACAGTTTAATATTTTGAACCACGATTTCTTTATTGATAATTTGTATTCATGGTAAGTACATCATTCTACATTTATATGATTTTTTTCGTACAAAAGAATATCAATGTATTCACTCTTCTCTGTTATAAATTACAAATATAACTAACAATTTGACGCACAACAATGCTCAAGGTAAAAACAGAATTACTTCACGGACATTTAAACAATCTGACTAGTAGCATTATGCTAATGTAGCATTGGCCCCCTGGTGTTTGTAATGAGGTGCATAGATTGTCACTGGGAGAGAAATCTCCCATACAGCATTTTACAAATACGTCGCAAAAAACATCGCAAAAATTTAATCAATAAAATTCCATGATATTAACCGTTCGACGTCCATCCAGGAATAAAAATACATTATATGAATGCTCTTAAAATTTTTAAAATAGTTAGATTAATTTTCAACCAAGAATGTAATCACTTTACACAATCTCAAAAACGTTGTCTCATTTAATAAACCTAGTAATAAGGACACACTTCGTGACATTTACAACTCTTTATCCACATAAAGTTTTCAATGCTGCGTTTGTCTCCTTTGCATTGAAACTCAACGGTGATTGTTTTCGTCATTTCCGGTGCGCAGCATCGTTTCCGTTTGCAGGTACTGCAATATTTAGGTCGATAATCCTTGACACTGCGGCAATCCTTGTAGTCGATTTTGATATCTTTTGGGGCTCTCATAACGTTTTTGCACCTCTTCCCTTTCTGTGAATGACAACACAATGAACGTTATGCAGGTTCGACAGCAATGCTAATTCTCATGTAGTAATAAAAAGTAAGAGACATTCGATTTGTGCCACTGGGACATAGGGTATCAGATACCCTTTGATTTAGTTTATGCACCTATAGTATCATGTCCTTGCCACAGAAACCCATATATCTAAGCATTTCTGTCAACAATATATCTCTGTACCGGAATTGTACCGACATCAGTCAATACATTCTTGAAAGATGGCTGTGACCAAAGTGAAACTAACGACAGATGAACACTGCGGGGAGACTAACTAAGGACGTGAAACACAATGCCCCTCGAGGCTGAAGAAGCAAAAGGTAAAATAACCATGCAGTTTATTGGCTTATGTACGCTTTGAAAGTGGTTTACTATTATTTCGCATTTTAAAAACATTTTTGTGTTTCCTTTAAAACGTACAAGATATATTATGGCAATTTACTAACTTAAACGTTGGTGCAATACTGTTTTACTGGTAATAATGAGCACCAACACAATACAATTAAAAAAAAAAAAACCCATAACACGATTACTTAAACACGTTACATCAAACAATGATTAAAAGGGCTAATAGGATATTATACAATACCAAGTGCGAATCGTTCCAGTCACATGGACGAATAAAACATAGGCGGCGCTGTTGTATTGGTTGGC
Source organism: Hermodice carunculata (assembly GCA_964020975.1). Taxonomy (NCBI): domain Eukaryota; kingdom Metazoa; phylum Annelida; class Polychaeta; order Eunicida; family Amphinomidae; genus Hermodice; species Hermodice carunculata. The sequence continues at coordinate 7,670,755 of OZ026625.1, read as the reverse complement.
AATCATCGTTATCATTGGTCACCCGGATAGACACACCCATTCCACAAGTCACAGAACAAGAACTCCACGCTGTTGTTTCTTTCTTGCAGGCATGGTTTCGTATTATATCTGCGAAATAAATTGATGTTCAGTAATTATTTGATGTGACGTATTTGGAGTTTCATGAAAACCTTGCTCAAAGCAGATAAACATGTTTGATTTAGAGCAGCTACGTTCTCATGAAGCAGTAGGCCATGCCCCTATTTACAACAGGAGTCATCTTTACGTTAGTCTAAAGCTGAGACCCAGACAGAACGGTTTGAGCACTTCCTATATTGCAGCAGCTGATGTTGAAACATATACAACATACAGTTTAATTTATCAACATGTCATGCAATTCTACGCATGTGCAATGACTATTTGACATTGAATCAATTGGTGTATTTGTGGTCACACCTACCAAATTATAATGAATACACTGCAGTACTCGATGGAAAGCAATTGATGTTCTGAACATCTCCGTGTCTGTGTCAACAGTACAGAGATGCCAACTGCCCCTCATCATCAAGGGCAATCCGTGAAATTTGCTAAAACCCGTCAAATGTACAAGATGTGTCCCTCATCAAAACTGAGTATTTGCTGCTATATCCTTTGCTAATTGTTTTGTGCCCCTGATGGTCTTGGCTACTTGTCCCTGAAATGACACTTGGAATGTTGGCATCCCTGACAGTACAGTATGCAAGTGGACCAAATGTGCAAAGTACACGCACATGAATTTGCTTGTCACCACCAGGATGTTGGCCTTGAAGTGCTGCTTACTCTTGGTAAGTGAGTGAGTGAGCGTGCTTGAGCAACATTTAGACTGATACCCGGATGACAGCAAGCATATGCAGACAGAAGTACGTGCCATATTGCTTCACTTTCAAGTTTTTGTATTTAGTGGGTCAAAGTAAGTGCGCATGATCTTAAAAGCTGTTCCAAATGAAAATCCAAGTGCGCATGCTCCTAAGACATATATACATCTTGTCACGCCACACGCACATATTCTGTCGTAAATCTCGCTGACAGTTAGTTATGGGTAAGGTCGCCATGATCAATTCCCCGATGGGTATGACAGAGTAGGGCACTGTATGCATGCATGCACTCACAATCTATCTTCAGCAAACGTTTCCTTTATACACAGCTAAAATCTTTGGTGGAATCCCGATAGAAACTGGCCATGCTTATTAATCCGTCATTCAATGTTTTGCTTGAGTAGTGGACCTGTCTAAATGGAATTCAATATCGTGTATATTCAAAAAATATTTTGATAATGACGTCAAAAATGACACTTTATTATATTCGCTGAGAAAGGTGTCATATTTCGTTGATCAAGAACGTTTCAGAGTTGTCACCTAGATTTAAATTTTGCAATACTCCCTGATGTACAGGCAGCCTTAAGCATAGTTCCACACGCATTTGCCCTAGGGCAGGCAAAAGAGATTCACTAGATGACAATCTGAAGTTTGGGCTGAACTCCAGAATAGAAAGTAGTACAAGTCACGAATCATGGCAGTTCGCGTCCAGTTGTGTCCTTACATATAAATATTTGAAAGTTAATTACTGTCCTTGAATAAACTTTACCTCACATGTTAAGGTGTGCGCAGTCACTACACGTCATGAATATTATTTTATGTAAAGGACACTCCTTAGTTTTTGAGTGTGCGGATTTGAATAACAGTTATGTCCCTGTTCAATCATTAGCAGTGTCATTTAATGAAAACTTGAAGAAATATACCGAGTAGTTTTTTCCAGTAACACCAGACACTTAAGCATCATCTGCCAGTAGATGTTTCAAGTATTACAATTGAACTTGATCCTGAACCTGAACTTCAACTTGAACTTAAACATTCATATGATACAAATATTCTTACATCATATTGAGAAGAAAATTGGAGGTGGACACAACGTTACCTGTAACTGATTGAAAACAACGCTAATGATTCTGTTCCAAAAATTAACAGACATGGGAGGTTTTAGAGTCCATATCCTGTTAAAATAACATCCGAGATTTTTCATTGTTCGCGTTTACTGATATCAGGACAAAATTGCAATTTAGCCTCGATAAGATCTTTCTGCGAATGAAGCACAATTTCTATATTTTCGAAACCCTACATCTCAGGTATGAATTATTTGCCAAAGTTAATAATGATATCCATTTTCTGGAAATTATTCTTTAGATTAGCTTAGTATTTTATAAACATCTAACGACTACAACCATGGAAAATTCAGATGAAGTTGAAAGTTTGTTGCACACCCCATTGTCGCTCATGATACAAAGGTAAGCACGGCACACTGACCACCGTATTAATTAGAAAGGCTATGTTTTGCAAGTTTTCAACTTGTATGCAAAGTGGTGGCACGTTTGAGATCAAATAATCGATAGTTTATTTTTCCATAAAAACATAAATGTGAGAAATCTCAAAAAAAAACCCCAACTTAACTTATCAGATGGATTTTACACAATGTGAAGATAGAAAAGTCCACTACGACATTGCATTACGTTTTAGGTAACTACATGGTAAATTTTCTCTGCCCTACCACTCCATTCAGGCCGCACAGCTTCAAAACCTCATACATATAAATTTGTTACGAGGACTCGCAAGGGACCAATTTCCATCCATTTAATTAGTGAGATCCGAACTTTCAGAAACTAGGATTTGGCTATAGAGAATAAACTGCTACTGGTGTAATCACATCAGGTACTGCTCAACACAGGGACGCCAATGGCGGACTCGGAAGATTATAAGTGACAAGATGGAATATAGTGAATCACCTTTGCATTTCTTTTTGAATTAACAAAACGAGAATTGATCTTTGTTTTTACTGGTACAAATTAATACATCAGATGCGCAATAACATCTTAACCCTTTCCCCCTCAAACCGGCCAAAACCAGCTGGTGGCCAAATGTCGTCTGCTTCAGTGTTTTCAACTAATTTTAACAGTTATGAAAAACAATTTGGCTGAGAAATGTACATGAGACTTATCAAAATCACTGGCCAAGGAAACCTGTTGACTCAGTATTAATTCAAGGGGGAAAGGGTTAAAGTGCTGACTGGCACGTCGGCACTGGGGCTGTGAAAATAAGTCGGTATTATCAAACAGGCGCTGACGGTACTGACACGCCAAACATGTTACTCCCAGAGGGGCGGGGTGGTTAGGCTCGTAAATGCACTCACATATATTATACAATTTGTCATCATCAATTTGGTCAAAGGCGACAATGCAAATGTGCGTTCGAGGCCAACAGAGGGTTGGCATTTAGAGTGTGTAATATACCACTATGAAAAGGGATAAAATTCCCTTACGTTTAATATTAATTACAATTAAGAGCTTCACTGGCTACATTCGTCACAGTACACCCCAGCAGCTTTTTGTAGGATGTTTAGGTAATAATGACTGTAAGCTGATGCAGTGATATAGGAAACATCGAGGACTTTAAAAAATAATATCTTTGCCCCTGTAACTGTTCTGCCAGGGGACCTACAGGTCCTGAATGTCCAGCACTGCCTCTATATTCAGATAAGACGCTATCAGCTAGAGAAGCACCAGTGAAAATTTTAAAGACTGTGGACGGAACAAGATAGCCAAGCGATTTGAGAACAAATGTAGAGTGGACCTGTAGATATTGCTCTGAGCATTAATACACGATAACAGCCGAGATAGTGAATAGACAGCTCTCTTCGTTCAATAGATAGCTTTTAGATAGCATACTCTTTGACCAATTATCATCAGAGTGTTTCCGATGGAGACGTTGTCTTTCCTCAAACCGGCAAGAATATGCGTCATGGGAAACGAACTCTTCGTCCTCAAACCATGCGCGTGCCTCCTAAATCTGTCTTTTATAGCGGACACTTTCGTAAATTATGCAAAAATGCATACGAAATAAAGATGAATAGTAGGGTAGTTTGGCGGTGGAAATTACTTACAAGAGCAAGCAGAGAATTTTAAATCCAGTTGGGACTATTTGAAGTCTTGCTTTAGATAGAATTAGCGCGTTTGCTAAATGCTACGTCAGGTTTTATCCATCCTAGTTGACAACGATCTGTAATCCACAAGAACAAAGCTAGTGGAAAAAGCGGTTTCAAATTGCGTTTGTTTCCGCTGGCTTAGCTTCCGTGAAAAGTAAAATGAAGATCTAAATCCCGAAGGAAGTTATGGGGAAGTGCTATCTAAAATGCAAATTTGCTCCTTCAATTAGTGCATCAAAATATAAAAATGAAGGAATGGCTACATTTCGGCTTTCGTTCAGGCTGATTTTTTGAAAAATGTTATCATTGGTTTAGAAAACATGTCTTACGTGTCTTATCATTCGAATTACCGTGACTAAACAGATCTTAACTCTTTCAACGCTAAACTTGGGACTTTTCATTTTGCAAATTACCATGACTATGCAGATCTTAACTCTTTCAACGCTGAATTTTGGACTTGTTCACTCTAGAAATCACGGTGACTATGCAGATCCTAACTCTTATAATGCTAAATTTTGGACTCTCTCATTTTGCAAATTACCGTGACTACGCAGATCTTAACTCTTTCAGCGCTAAGGTTTGGGCTCTTTCATTTTGCCACTTACTATGAATATGCACATCTTAACTCTTTTATCGCAGAGTTGGGGACTTTTTCATCTTGCACATTACCGTGGCTATACAGACCTTAACCCTTCACCGGTTTTGGACGAAGCTCACAGCTTCCCTTGCAATATCGTTCCAAGAAATGCTGCTGAATTGGAGTAATTTTTATTCTGGCAATATGGGTACAATGGTCCTAAATGAAATGCTGTTATTGTGCTATTAAAACCAAACTTGGTATTTTATATACAGCCTGGTGAGGCGTGCAGATGATTATGGGGTCAAAAAAAAAATGTATTCAGAATAAATGCAGACTTGCTCTCGTCCACCCAGTCTCTAGGTAACGTAGGTAGGTCTGCACCAAGATGAGGGCCCTTGTACCATTTATGTTACAGAACCAGCAAGAAATGACAACATTCCTACCAAACGAATGGAATTTCCTGCATGTGATTAGCATCAAGTGAGTTTTAAAAGTTGGTGAACGACTTGTCACAAGTTTTTTGGTTTTCTCGAGTTGATACTTTATCATGGAAGAATACCTCATATTTTACAGAACTCACAAGAAATCTCACTGGTGTTTTCTTTCTGCCAACTGAAGAAGTTTTACGTACAGGTAGCCTTTGAGGTCCCGTAATTCTCTACGACAAAGGAAATAAAAGTGGTAATGGTTGTGTCGAAGTCTGTATTAAAGCAACAAGAAAGGAACCTTGAAAAAGTGTTTTTGAATATCTAAAGCACTCGTTCTGTTCAGAATAAAAATGAAAGTATATTAATAATCCTTGACCCTCCTGCTGCACATGTGGGCAAACCAGAATATATTTCGGAAAGTGACTCCCTAGCTTCACGATCGCGAGACGATGTCCAAAGCTCTAGTAAATTGGTCATACGACAGAAAGAAAACACTGAATGGCGCGCACCCGCAAACCCTGATCAAATTCATGTTGCACATTGAACCCTGGTTCCCCAGATGTGTGTAGAAGACATATCCGAGTACCTGCTGCAGTAATATTAATGGAGCAGACGCTTTGGATCAAAGACAGAAGTCACTATTCTTTGTCCTGGTATATTACAGGGAAACGAGAAATGAATAAAAAGTAACAAAATTTTACAATTATGTACATAAGTATTCTAAGGTATCTGTAACATGTAACTGACAGACTAGTCCCTTGGCATCTTTGCCCAGTTTGTACTCCATCAAGTGGCAGACGTAACTTGCGGGATATTACATCCGTAAAACAAGATGAACATCTGACAGACAGAGTGGACCTTATAACCACAAGGTGGAACGAAAAATCCTAATAATTACATGCACTTGTGGAAGGAGAATTTTTGTTCCTAATATTGGGCTTGAAAAACATGATCAACCAAAACCGGTACATTGAGCTCAACAGACGAGCAAAATATGATGTCATTTGCAATTAGAATACGAGAAGAAACTATTAATTATCTCTGAAACTTCTTTGACATTTTTTGAATGGCCTCATTCACCGATCCCAAGTCCATCAACGTAAAACAAAACAGCAGTCCTGGATTCCCAAAATATTGATCAAGTCCTCTGGGCGGTCTAATTGATGACTTACGACCTTCCAAAAACTGAGAGACAATGATAAATACGACTTGCGCATGACACTGACAACAAGTTCTGCACTTGACAAATTACGGAGTCGCATAGAGCGGTACTACTTTCCTGTAAATAACCTGAATTACAGTCGCGAAGACGTACATCAGACGCATGGATGACCTACCCAGAGACATAAAGAAAACGGTTTAAATGGAGCATGACACGTTAGTGGTGGCTTACAGGAATTCATGACTGTAACCCTGGATGTACACATCATAAAGTTGTGTAAACATACATTTTCTGAAAGCCTTTGATATATGTTTTTTTTTATTCCAAACACTATCTGTTTTGTATCTCAGGAAGAAGAGTGAAATGAAAAAAAAGACACATTTTAAGTGTACAGTACATTTCATAAGTGCAGACAAGTTTGATATCAATATCCCTTAAAATGTAGAAATTTAATGCAAATAGCGTTTTAAAGAAATGAAAATCACTTTTGTAGCTTTTCTGTAATGTGGGAGGGTATCTGTTCCTGGGGGTACCTCGAACACGCAGGCATATTTACAAACAACCCATTTTATGCCACCAGGCATTTTTAATTATGGCATAAAATGAATCCCAAGTTCATGGTATTGCCAAAAATGTATAGTATACAGTACTCTAAATGTATAAAGTTTTTCATATTTTATTAAAGAAAAAAACTCTCACTGAAATCATTGCTAAAATGTTAGATATCCCTAATGTGGCTTCAGTCTGCCCTGCGTTATGGACGAAGGGTTGAATTCATGATAAATGTAGTTTATTATCTCGAAACATTACAGCTACAGAAATGAACATATTCTGTTGTATCTGTCGAAACCTGCGTATCCTCTTTTTAGGTAGAATTACTGAGCAAGCGTATATGTCACAGGACAGGTCAGGTACCTACACGATCCTGTTTGGTGACAGCACACGCTTCTTGTGAAAATTTCTACCAACGAATGAAGCAGGGCTTCTTTATCCATCGGGTGTCGCACTGACGCACGAAACCTCGTATTTTGACTATTAAAGCGCGAAATAGATTACAAAAGGATTCTCAGGTATTTGTATATTTCATATTGATTATAATATAATATAAATAAATGTTATTGGATTTTGGAAGCGTATCCATGATACGCGTATTTTTCATTGCCAATATCAAGGAATTTCCAACTATTAATTTTGTACCCTGCTATTTTGTCGGACGGCATACTATTGTTAAGAAATTGGACAACAAAGAAGTCTAAACTATGTTCATAATATGCCCTGCGCCATGCATCTTACTCTCCACAGGTGATGGATTGGTGCCAGACAAACAGAGTTTGCAATTTTAATAACCGACAGGCTTTTATTGGATTTGAGCAAACATAAATTCTGTGGGCGTACATTCATACATTGCTCTCGCGGTGGGGTTTTGTTAACATTGGTGTTTTCACATGTATACGATTGTGATCAAATAAGACGGAATGAGCGAGTAATTTGATCCGGCATACGAAAGAAACGAAACGATATTAAATTACGTTTTTTTTTGTTTCAACACCAGCAGGAAAGATAATATTCAATCCTCATGTTATCAAATTGTACAAAGAATTCCGAACACCGACCTGTATTCTATGGATTCGTATATGATTATGACAAAAACCGAAACATGGCTCAACTGATGTCTGACTGCAGGGCTTCCGTGAAAGCTAACATTAGGTGCAACAGCCAATCAAAGCAACAACAATGTAGCTTGAGAAAATTTCAGCCGAATGCATTGAAACGTGCCTTGTATAATTCTAGACAACCCGAATATAGCATTTGTACGGCAGGCAATAGATCTTTTAGAGATCATGCCCCATGAACTAGATTTTCACACCGAGAGAAGACGGTTCCTTTTTAGCTGCAAATTCGGTGATAGTTGGATGGTTAGATAGTCACATTTAAATATTTGCTACATGGTCTGTTTGTTCTGTTGTCTTCAATATCTGTCATAGGCTCTTTCCACCAGCATTAAGGTCGACAAATCGCTCTGAACATGACTCTAGGCTCTCTTTGTTTACTTACATTGCCTGGTTTGCGACCTATGTGAAACATCAGTTAAATTTACTGTCACAAGAACTAAACTCAGATAATGATATGATATTATTTAACAAAATTGCTTCTCTGTTATGATCGATGTACTTATGTATCTCTGTTGCCATTATGAATAGGCTGTACAAGAATGGAGAGGGAGTTCTATCCATAATATTGTGCTCAGTGTGTAAAATGCTGTGGCTTCAGCTTGTTTGTATGTGTGAAAAAGACTAATACTTTTGTAAGAATGAAATTGTAAATATGTTTTTTTCCGTAGAGACGTAAGATTTAGGCTGTAATCCAGCAGAAAAACATTATATATATATATATATATATATATATATATATATATATATATATATATATATATATATATATATATATATATATGTACATACATGTATACATACATACATATGTTTTAAATAATGACTTCCGCGTCTTTCTTGTAATATTGCAGCATAAAGTATACCTCGAACGCTGACTTTCATGAACGGACTTAGCATTATCCTGACAGCCTCATTTTGGATTTTGCTGCCTTTAGCAGACGACAGCAGCAGCAGAACATAAAAACAATAAGGTTGTATCTAATAGAAATATATTGAAGACAACATGTAAAATAATGTACGGCATTTTTAGATGAGCATCCTGAATGCCCAGCGTCAGCATCAATCATTGTTTGAATTTGTTACATTAAAAAAAACAAACAAACAAACAAACTCGAACCTTCAGGAAAACCCAAATGTTCGAGTTTATCTGAAGCATTATTTGTTTAACATATCAAATCCTAGAGATACATTTCAAAAAACGCAAATGAATAAAATACTACGAAGAACATATGAGAATTGGGTCTATTTGTACTATAATCAAGATGCATAATGTTTCTGTTTACTGCCGTTTGCCAGCATAGCTGGTCCGCCTTTGACATTTTAAGGAAATGTATATTCCATTCACATGCTTTACTGACCAGCCTGTCCGCCAGCGCGAACAGATACTCACGCGCTTGAAAAACATGTCTGCCTAACTACGTACCTGGTCGATGTTTTTGATTCTTGTAACTCAAAACAAATATATTTTAATGGCGTTCTTATCTGTTGGAGAAACTTTGCTTGTTTGGGAAAATAAACAATAAAAGTGCAAAAGCTATTTTTCAGTTGCTAATCGACAATAATTCATGTTTCTTATCGCTCATTACAGAGTATGTCGGCACACGTTATGAGAATGTGAAAATACCATATGAAGCTTCAGGTGTAACTATAATGTACTTAAAATATTTCTACCGAAAAATAATAGATCTCTGTTTCAAAGATTGAAATTATTGTCACACCGGTGTAGTTGCAAGAGTTTATCTGAACAAATGTTCGAACTAATCAACATTTTGACAAACCCGAACAACAGAAAACACAAGTGACACATCTTGCAAAATTACGTTTTATTATGTTTTGCAAAATTAACAAACGTACACAATGTCGTAAATTTAGAATGACAACAAGTTCTTTATTGACGTTGGTAAAACGTTAATCAAATACGGCTCTCGCTACTTAAGCTATAAACATTTTCAAAATCTTAGGTGTTCGAGTTAATCCTAAAGCCTCATAATTATATATCCTATATATTAAATAATAAGTATAAATATGGGGGTGTAATGTATAGAATGTATGTTTATGTTTGGAACTTATCCCAATCTACCAGACTCATTCTATCGCTTAAGCTTAGACTCATATAAAAACACTTTTCGGGAAAATTTAGATGCTAAAGCTTTACTTTCATACTATAAGGAATTTAAAACATCGTCTTTTTCGGAAAATTATTTATACGACATATCCGATTTTGTAGGGCCCAGATTAAAGTTCAAGGCTCGTACATGCTGCTTGGGAATTCAGGCTGACCAGGCACGCTGGAGTCTATCGGACGGAATGTGTAAACTATGTAACTATGGTCAATAAGATATTGCCCACCTTCTCTTCATATGCCCAGTGCTAAACGAGATAAGGAAAGACTGCTTTTGGCAATTAGAAAGTCAGCTTGGCTCAAAAGATTATCCGATATGGCATTATTTTATGAGTTCATCTTTATGTATAAAAATTATAATTTTTCCATCGAATGAAAAGTTTGACAAAGTATGTAAGAATTTTCTTAAAAGAGCCTGGTCCTACCGAGGCACATTGCTAAAGCAATGACGCCGTGCCATAGGCTGTTCTAACCTCCGCTCCCCTCTTATTAAATTTATGAAGCAGTGTCCTTTGGGCAATGTACTGGTAATATAATATAATGTACTTTATATATTTCGATGTTTTACTGAGCATCTCGCGGGGGGGGGGGGGGTGATGAGCTCTCGTACGTGACTGGACACAAGATTGATGGGTCTCCCATAAGGCGGGGGGGGGTTGACTCAAGGGCTCATTGTTTCCCAAGTACTGGTCTCTCGGGTGGGCCCAGCCCGTCGGGGGAGCCCCTGCAACTTTCATGTTTTAGTGCTTTGCAACGGTATTTCTTTTCGTACATTTGTACTTTTAGTCCATGTTGTGAGCCCTTGTGGGCATATCACGGTGACAATGAGTGTAAATCTTTTCCATTTCATGAATGTAAGTTTTACCTGGACGCACCACGGGTTTACCCCGCCCCGGTGGTGCCCCCGGTATAAAGGGGTAGTTTTCCAATAAATTATTAAATTATTACACATTAACTTCAAAACAACTTTAGCTTTGCTCTTTTACATGTAGATTGAATTTAGATGATGCAAGGAGCACGTAGGACGACCAAAGTCCTTTGTGCAACCATCTTTTATGTTACTTTTTCACTTTTTCGTGGACCATGATATGGCACGTAAAGAGACATAATTCAATTATTCCTCACTTAAGCACAGACATGCACACAGTATGCAATTCTCGAACTTCAGCTTGTGCTGCTGTGAAATTACTAGCGGGATTACAGTTACCGAGAGAAGTACTGAATATAGTTAAGAAACCATTAACGGATAAAAAAAACACACATACAGCACAGTGCGCCCAGGTTGCGAGTGCTTCTCTGTACAGAAATTTGTATGTTGAATGAGAGATATTCTGTGAAGAAACGTGCAAACAAACACTATCCTCGCACCTGTGGTGCAGAAACCTATTTGTAACTTGGTAGCCCTGCGCATGCGTATATTGCGTCAACTACTTACTTCGCGGGGTTGTGACCGAGTTCTTCAGGACGCGCTGCTCATGGGGAAGAGGGCAAGTCCATTCCCTGCAGCATTGCCCTGTGATATTGACCAGCTGAGGATGCGGGCAATGGATAGGTGAAGGCCGTATCTGTTCCTGGGGACACATGGAAACGCAGCCATATTTGCCATTTTGACACGTGCAAGAACGACGACAGTCCGGTTGAAATATTTCACCATCTTTGTAGATTTTACCCTCCATTCTACAAGGCCTGGCCGCTTTAGCTGTAAATAATAATAATAATAATAATAATAATAATAATAATAATAATAATAATAATAATAATAATAATAATAATAATAATAATAATGATGATGATGATAATAATAATACTAATAATAATGATAATGGTGATATATTAGTAGGTAAATAAACAGATTATTTTTATGTTAAATCTACAGAGTCATGGTACGCAGTGTATCTGTCAGTGCAATCACATGCAATAAAATATGCTAAGTGTATATTTTCAATGTGTGGGATAGAATCTACAAATCCCCTGAGACAGGATCAAAGCAAAAGTACATTTTCACTTCTTTTCACCGTGCTTGAAAATTATTTTGATTCCTTTGGTGCTACAATGCTGATCCATTCAATTCTCGTTATAACATTGATGTCAAATCTGAGTGCACACTGACAATTGTACAGCAGAGTGCTTTATGGTTATATAGAGCCCCATGAAGGCTTACTATCATTAGAACTGATATTGATTAACTTTGCTTAGTTACAATTTGAATTAATGCCTGATATATTGCTATTAGGATAAATAACTCTTGCTTGAATCGCAAATTGGGCTTAAAGGTTTCCCGCGTTCGCTGTACATCAGACCTATAAAAACTAATTGACCTCAAAATCAGTAGCAAACCGAAAGAGGTCATTCAAATGATTGCTTTTTCCTTAGGTAATAATATCATTATGAATAGTATGCAAACATGACCTCAATAAACCCTATACACAACACTAGGTCAACCAGCGAAAGATCTTTAATTGGCGTTTTGTAATTTCACATCAGACAATAAAGTCGTTCGTGCTGAAATGCAGAAGCATTACACCTCTAATAATGAAGTAATCACCTTAGCGTCAACGCTAATTAAGTTTATTATCAGTCGATGAATGAATAAGTTCATTGTTGTCCTTCATTTCCAACTAAAAGCACACTATTATCACCAAGAAATTAGTATGTGCGTAATAGCAGATCTAGAGTATGTTATATTAACCCCTTGTCTGCCTATTATCACGAACATTACGCTCGTCTGAAGCATTATAACGATTCCTTATTCAATTTCTCGTGCTAAGACCCTTCGTTGAAGTGCTAGCATTTGTGGCCTAAAAGTAATAGTCAAAGAGTTGGGCAGTTCCAAATCTTTCCTCCATATTTTTGCGCCCAGAGTGCGACGGGGAATGTTATTGACTCTGCAACCCAGCAATGAAAGGGTTAAGGTTAGAACTTGACGTTTTTTTTTCTCCGCAGTACAAATTACACTTAACGAGTCGTAATGGTAGAAAATATCTGCTTTTAAACGACTACACGTGATAGGCATTTTTGTGCGATCTAAACCGATTTCTGAGCCTTGCACGGTTCATCAAGAGCTGTGAGGTTATGATAGACAAATCAATGGCTTCTCAGCGCATGATTAAGAAGTCCGTGCGTAAAGTAGTAAAAAAAACATATTTAAATTCATATTTACCCTCTTATTTGTAATGCTATAAGTTGATTAAAAGTTTGAAATAAAAAAAAAAATGTAGATGCTCCACATCAGTTCATCCTGTAACAATGTTTATTGGACGGGCTGTAAGCGCAGACACAAGCCACTTACTAGCTTACTAGTTCCGTCTACATGTATGGGTTAATGAGGGCTGACTACCAGCGCATGTTCACGGAAACTCAAGTTTTACGTTGTCAGCAAACAATGCTTGAATTCCTGTTTTGTTGGTTTTGATTGTGCTGACAGCCTGGTTTACAAAAGTGAAACCTGGACATACTTGTAGGCGACATTTATAAATAGTCCTTGTCGTGGTGTGTCATTCCATGTTTGGCTAAAAACGATGCAAATTCTAGAAGTGACTGGATTGAACTTAGTTTGTACAATATTTGCCGGCTTCTGACTTTAAAATTCATTTTTTTAGGAAAAATGCTACACTCGCTGTCACCTGAAAAGTACATTTGATATCTTGTATGCAACCAAATAATAAAATGTTCATATATTATTAAAATTAGATGAGAAAAAGAACCATAAGCGCTACGATTAAGTTAAGCTTTGAATCAGAGCTTTGTTACATGGATTCTCGTAGAGTAAAACAATTATGTATTAGTTATTATTTCATTTATCTTTTTAACTAATTCAATTTTAATCCTTTTTCACTAAACCGGCCAAATCTGGCTGCCGATGAAACGTAGCTTGTCTCAATCTTTTTAACACATTTATTTCCCATTGGCGTTGAAAAAAACGTCAAGGTCACTCATATTTAACCAAAGCATTTCCTTTGTAAAGGTCCATCATTTAATGTGTTTTTGGTTTTTTTTGGGGGGGGGGGATTTTTTGTATGTGTGTGTTTTTTTGTTTTTTGTTTTTTGTTTTTTTTGTTTGGTTTTTTTTTTTTTTTTTTTTTTTTGTTGCTTTTTTTTTTTTTTTTTTTTTTTGTTTTGTTTTTTTGTTTGTTTTTTTTGTTTTTGTTTTTTTTTGCTTATTTTTGTTTTCGGGCTCTTTTTTGTTTTTGTATTTATTTTGAGGGTAGGGTGGGGTGGGTTTGGGGGGGTTATTTTTATTTTAAATTTTGTTTTGTTTTCATTAGTTTTTTGGGGGTGGTGGGGTGTTTTGTGTGTTTTGTTTTTTTACATTCTGCATTGCTACCTAGTGAAAACAAACTTGGAGAAGACTTACCCAAACACATACGCACATGGAGCCAGATGACGAGAAAAAAATAAACAATTTGAAGAGGATATAGTGCCAATATTTTTTGTTGAGGGGGGTCATAAAAAGGAAAAATTGTGGAATTTAAGTAGTCAGACGACCATCCGTCCCGTAAGTTAGCTGGCTAAGACAAGCCAGCCAAAGGAAACTAAGCTGGAAGTAAAGAAATATCGTGTATTCATCAGAAATGTCGGACGTAAGGTACAGCAAAATATTGGCCGATGGCAGTTTTTGGCGTATTGTTTGTCTGTTCTCTTTCCTTTATTCAAGGTATTTTTACGCAACAGAAAAAAATTCTTGCGAAATCTTGTGAAGGGCACGATAACGTGAAGAAATTCTTGTCATTTGGTTAGAGGAAAAGCTGCTTAAAAAGAAATTTGAAAGCTGGAGGCACCTGGTAGATTTAAATTTTGTTTCTTCACTTTCTTTGGTTTTGGGTTTCCATCAACCATTTTCGATGAAAGTAAACATAATTTCTGCCGACATGATAGTCAACAGCGTTCTCGGACAGTATGGGCACTCAAAAAGGTGACTAAGTATAACCAGATCAATGTGAAAGATGCTTTCTGTGGCTGATGTTTTATAGATTTGTTACGGGCATGAGGCGCAATTTATTGGCCACCCCTCTCGCGCACAATCAGAGTAAACGCCCCCTTCTCTGCCACTGACGCTTATTTTGTGGTGCATGCAGTACAAATGGTGATTTATAGACCAACCCTCCACCCTCCTTTACCTACCCTTGCAATAGCCGCGTGCTCCATTGTCCAGCGAACGGTCACAGTAAAGTCCTTTCTCCTGGTCACACTTATTTCTGCGGTCACACAAGTCCCCTTCCTGCCGAGCACATATCAGACAGCAACCACAGCCGTCCTTAACTATGGTTACTCCTGATTTACACTGAGGTTCCTCCACGGCACAGGAGCAAGGAAATTGACATGGTGAGCCAATCTGCAGACAGACAAATATCAGCTTGCATGAGAGGTCTTGGCGAATAAACGAACATTTATTTTGTGGAATATAACAGCAAATAAAGCTTATGCAAACCAGTGGCTCATGTAGTTATTGTTTGCAGATTGAACCAGCTGGTAGAAAAAAACAACAACAGCTATATTCACGACTCGTCTGAACTGGTAAGACGACAGCTACTGTGTATCGGAATGAAACAAGGCGCTGGCACTTGCTTAATAGTTAATACTTTCATACAGGAAGATGTTCCAATACCTGCCGTTCTTCATTTGCCTGTGGAGCGCACTGCTGCCTATATAACTCCACAAACTTTTCAACTGATGTTTTTTATGCACGCAAATAATATGTTTATCAATTGTATCGTGTTAAAAATACCAAATACCACTGGTTTCTCCATCAAAGTGTAATGGGTGTCGATCTTGGCGTGGCAACAATTTTTCCCACGCAGGGACCACACAATCGGGGGTTTCAAATACCCACGTAGTCGCAGGTATTGGTCATCAATGTTCAAGCGTTGTTGAAAAAAACAGGACTATAGGTCTCTTTCTTGTATAGTTCAATAGCTTTGTCGAGGTTTTTTTTTTGTTTTTTGTTTTTCGTTTGTTCCACGGATTACGCAAAAATACTGCACGACAATGGTGCACATATTATCAGTGAAAATCACGTTCTCATTTGTTACAAAACTGTTTGCGTAACGAAAAATAATTAAACTTCTTTCTTGATGTTTGATCGATAGTCGAAACATTTCATAAACTACCAAAAACATCGGAAAATAGGCAAAGAAGAAATTGTAAAACACTTTCAGACTGAACAATTTTATGAACAAAATTAAATTTTGATCTGTGTGTGCCAGGTCTTCTTTTTGCCCGGGAGACCCAACTTAATTACCCGACGGAGCACGTGATGATCTATTTCTCTTTTCGAAGTCGAAGATCAAGTGAGCTGTTGCAAACAATTAGTTTGACCTGCTTGTGTTTGGATTCCAGGCGACTACTTTCGACGCAGCCCGGGAGGAAAATATTTGACTACGGGCATATTATCCTGAAAAGTCTTGCCTGAAACTTTCCTTCAAAAATATTTTGAGAAAACACGAAATCAATAAACAGACGACCTTTCAAGCTAACGGTTGCTTTGCACCGGTTTGACAGGCATTGAGCGTAAAATGGAAACGTGGGATTTCTCTTTTCATTTGCTTAATAGGAAATTTGACCCGAAAATGAAATGAAGATGTAACGATAAACATAAATGTCTTCCTTTTAACTACGGCCTTCGCCCACCCACACCAATATATATATATATAATAATATCTTTATTTCCTTTTATGCCCTACTGGGCTCATGGTACAATATAATACAGTAATAAAAGCTCTATAAACTAAAAAAATGCGTAATTTTTATACAGAGAGTTATTGGTGCTCAGATCATACAAATGCCATATTTATATAAAAGTATCTCGTCTGAAGACAACTATATACAAACTTAGTGACGAGGTGAGAGACACTTCTCTCCGGATTCATAACACGTGTAAGTGTTTCTGTTTCTGACAGATTTGTAAAATTAGTATTAACATTTTTCATTTCTTTGAAGAATGATTTACGGATATCTTGATACAATGAACAATACAGTAACATATGACACTCATCTTCGATACTATCGTGATAACAGAATATGCATTTTCTTATATTTAATGGCTCATTGGTATAACGACCTGTTTCGATCCTGAGGGGGTGGTTACTTACTCTAATTCGACTAAAAGCTTGTCGCTGTTTAAAATTTTTAACCTCTTTCATATGTTTCCTTAAACTCTCGGTAAAATCGTAAGTTATTCTCCGTGGCATTCTTATTTTCGTCATTCCACATCTGGTCATGAACGATTTGATGGTGTTGATCTTTCAACCTTGATTTTAAAGTGTTAAGTACATGATCAGCGATAATATTATCTGCAGACGTTTGCTTTAACCAAATGTCATACATTCCGTTGTTTGCTAAAATCAATCTAACGGATGTTGCCAAGTAAACCACACCACTAGCATCTAATTCAGCTGAATTAAGATACGACATTTTCAAAATATCATTGTCGGGTAAAGAGATAATTCTTAACCAGTATTTAACTATTTTAATTTTCATGTCAACATCTAAAGGATATCTTCCAAGTTCTGCTAATGTGGCTAAGTTTGAAGCATTTCTGCCAAGACCTAGAGTAAATTTACAGTAACCGGACTGTACCCTATTTGCACAAGCATTGTTGACAATGTTCTGTGTGTGCGGGTCTTTAAAGGTTCTTGCTCGATTGCGGTCATTAGCTGTTGGCCAAACCTCGCTACCATACAGCAAGATCGGCTTAACGTAAACATCGAATAAGTACAGTTGTGTTGCAGGCGATAAGTTAACATCTCTATCGCCTCTAAATTTGCTATTGAGCATTTGGGCTACTTTATTTCCTTTCTATGATAGATTATTTGAAGCGAGCGAGAAAGATCCACAAGAACAAAACAAAATGCCCAGATACGTAAATGAGTCAACTATCTTGATAGGTTTTCCACCATAAGTAAAAGTAAGACATGGCGACTTTTTGCCTGGCACCCTGTGGTATGCACAGTTTCTGCTAAAGATCATTATTACCGTTTTTTCCAAGTTGACTTCTAGTCCCCAACATTTACTAAAGCCTGCCAATCTATCGAGACGTGTTTGTAGCTGTTCTGGCGAATTAGCAAGAATAGCTACATCGTCTGCAAACATCAGAGATGGTAATGATTTCGTACCAATCTGGATCCCGGGGTCGCTGCCATATAAGTCGAGGTAATTATCTAAGTCATTTATAAAAACCTTAAACAGCAAAGGGCTGAGAGGACACCCTTGTTTTAAGCCAATATTACTATTAAAAAGGGGGTACGTCCCTCCCTGACTTTTACAGAAACATACGTTTGTTGATACATGTCACTTATAAGCTGTAAAAGTTGAAGACTTACACCCGCTTCGTGGAGCCTGTATAACATATAACTTCTATCGACAGTATCGAAAGCACGTCGGTAATCCACGAATGCGGTGTACAGCTTTTGCTTTTCAGACAATCGAGAATCTATTAAGTTTTTAAAAACAAATATATTATCCGAGGTTTGTCTACCTTCAATAAAACCGCTTTGTCCATCATGGAAAAAATTGTTGTCTGTAAGAAACGTGTATAACCTTTTATGTAGTAATTTAGCAAATACCTTACTTGTAGCATTTTGCAACGATATACCCCTGTAATTATCTGGCTTTTGCCGCTCGCCTTTTTTGAATATATATGTCATTCCAAAATAAATTGGCCATTCCATTCGGACAATTTTGGCCCATCATTATATCTCCCGTTCTACTCATGGTAGAAGCACCAAATTTGGACAGTGTATGAAGATGGGTTCTTGTAGTAAATTAGCACAATTTTATCAATATTACTGCACTCATAATCGAGTTATGGTATTATGAATATTAATAAATTCTCAGGAATTTAGGCAATTTCCTGGGGTTCTAGGCAATATCCTGGGAGTATAAGCGAATTCCGAGGAACATAAGACCGGTCTTAGGAACGTAGCAAAGCCCCAGGAACATAGTGGTAAGCTCCAAGGAACATATATCAAAGTCCCAGGAATAAAACTATAAATCCCCAGGAACATAACTTAAGTACCAGGAATTAAGACCTAGGTTCCTGGGAACCTTATTCAGAGTCCCGGGCACTTTAAAATAACAGGTAACGTATTTATATCTTCATATCAAATTCATTTACCGCAAATTTTCCTTTGCGAGATGCGCAAAATTAGACTATCAGTCTAAGCTAAACCAACTTTATCGAACACTGTCTTGAAAGCAAGAAACAAGAGAGAGAGAGAGAGAGAGAGAGAAACCTCGCCAAATTGTGACCTGTATTCAATGCCTGGGTTACCATTAATATCCCCACCCCGCACACCCCGACCCCCAACCCCCACATCCGGTCATATAAAAGAAAGTGTTTTCACTAGATGCATTCTTTATTATAATATATATTATATTATAATAAAGCAAAATTATTTTGAGAATAGGTTTCTTAATTAATTATATCTTTAAAGCTCTTAGTCAAGGTAATATTTTGTTTTACTTGTAAATCCTTCCGTGGGCTGCTTCGCTGTGAAGGTCGCCGCGGAAGAAAATACATTCTAAGCTAGAAAGAGTGTACCATTTATAAGGAGCGAATATACTATGAGGCCATATTTTCCACTGAGCCAAGAGCTGTCCTCTGAGTGCTTTTGGGCGCCCAGCTGATCATCTTTCTAAACAGTTTAACACCCTTTCGATTCAAGATTTCCTTTTTTTATTTCCCTTAATGGCGTACATGCAAATGGTCATGATGAATAGCGCACATAATAATTAAAATTTTAAGTGTTTCCCGTCAAATGCTCAAATTCTACAATGCCTTACTATTGAAAAAAGTTTGTATAGATTGCTGAACTTTCCGATTCAAGACTCACTGTATGAACCAAGTCCTTAATTTCTACCTCATAGATACGGTAACGGTAGACTCCCATTACATAAACTGTGACCCATACCTGACGCCATCTGTTATGCCACGCCCAAATATTCTTTCTATCAAAATTAAATCTTCTCTTACAAACCCCAAATACTGGATGTAATGTAATGTAATGTATCTGTACTCATTCAAGGTCTGGATTTCCTGCATACATCAACACTTCAACTTTTTTGTCAACATTATAAAATATGCGCCATTGTAAATTGATACACCCTCCACCCCCCACCCCCCACCCCCCCACCCCAAAAAAAAAAAAAACAAAAACAAAAACAAACAAACAAGCAAACCCAACAAATCGGTGTTACGATTTGGGGAAGGGGGTTGGATCATAACTGTATAAATGAAAATGTATTTGTTACTGTGCTATGATGTTGTCCGTGCAAATTTTGCGTAACAAACTCGAGCCTATTTTCAGTTTCTAGCTAATACTGGACTACTCTAACGAGATGGTCTTAATTGGAGATTTTACCCTCATTATATTTAATACGCCATTGTATTACCGTTTTTATTGCCTTTAATAACCATTGCCATGTCGAATAAATTTTTGTATGAGTCTGAGTCTGACTAGAATATCCACCGATGGTCCCAGTCTTACGACCATGCAAACAACGTATCTGTGTGATCCGTGTTGCACAAGGTCATCTCCCGCTGAATCGCTCGGGGAACACTTCTCTCTGATGAGCGTCAACTGACATCACATGCGCTGAGAAAGTCGACCCCAGGGCACAAACCGGAATCACACAGCAGAGTCCGCTCCGTGGGCCTCAGCTGGACTCGTGGAAATGAGGTGCCTTTAATTGTCGAGCGTTAAACATATCACTGGTGCTCAGTTCCGAGTTACAAAGGAGTTTGTGTCCGCCCATGTGTTTGGCTTGAAAAATAAAGAGATCTCAAAAGTTCTGCGCTTGGATGCATCACTCGCTTGAAGCGCGATTGACGAAACATTAAAAAAAGTCATTATGCATTCGTGCGGCTGTTGTGCGTTGCACACAAACCAAAGAATTATAGCTGACAATTCTAAAAACACCCCAGGTTTTAGGATGAAAAAGGTCCTCTGTGTTTGCCGACAGGCAATGCAGCGCTGTGTGTCCAATCAGCTTCACAGAAGCACGGAAGAGAAACAAGCGACAGCTGCTTCATATTCGTAAACACGCAGAGCGACTTTTATAATGTGTGCATTGTATTTCTTTCCGAAGAAAATGTCTTTCAAATGTATGCACGTTTTGACTCTACAATACCTTTTAGTGTCTTGACTGTATGATACTTTTTCAGTGTTTTGACTCTGTGGTACCTTTTAGCGTTTTGAATCAAGAATACATTTCCAGCGTTTTGGCTCAACGATACCTTTAAGCGTTTTGACTCAACGATACCTTTTAGCGTTTTGACTCTAAGATACCTTTTAGGATACACCCATGCATCAATATTTCCAGTGTGTATTTTCTCTAATTTGTTTGCACTAGGGCTCTACAAAAAAACAAGGGGTTGAAATTTGCATTTTCCTCGTTGCCCGGAACAAGTTCATTTGTTGTTGTGCAAGTCCAAATGCCTAGATTGGTTGCCCGCCGGCTAACTTTGCTGTTTTCCAGGATACTGGCAACAGCAATATTTCTGTTGTTTGTCTAATCATTACTAATAATGTAATGATGTAATGGACTTGAAAATGTTTCTGCTTAAAAAAAATGCAAAAACAACAACAATGTAAGACACTTGGCCTTTCATCAAGTCGACCATAAGCAATGGGACTATCAAAAAGTGAAATTAAGTCCAACCATGTAAGGTAACGTTCCTTGTGGGAAGGTGGGGTAAAGACATATTTCCTATTTAACTTCATCAAGATCAATATTCTCTTCATTAAATGAGTGGTGCTTGGAGTTCTAGAAAAGATACAAATCCATTTTACAGTGCACGTGATGTAAATTAAACTTACTATATTTTTAGAAAAAAGGTAGCTGAGGAATTAGAAAACTCTTGTCATCTGAGGATCTACTGCTTCTTGACTCAGCGTAATATTTAGCCAAGACGACATCCTGCTTTTTATGTACCTGTTGGGGATGGGATTCATTAATTTCTTGTAAATATGGTAAAGTAGCAAAAACCTTTTAGGAGTAGATATTCAGTCAGCTTTGTGATATTTCTGGAAGAAACAGTGGCTAGATAACTGGTTTGATCCCACAGGGAGATCACTCAATATGTCAGTAGTAGGTTGTAAAACGTGGTTTGAATTCATGGATTGTTCAAGAAATTTGCATATCTGTCAGATGTAAATGATTGTGACAAAACCACTCATGTGATTTCATTTACACTGGAGTGTGTATGATGTGTCAAGTAATTTGTGTAGTATTTTTCTGGTGATGGCAGGTTTAGTTTTACATTTTCCAGGGAGGACACATAAGTCGATTTTAATAGGCAATACTAGGAGCAATGTGGTAAGAAGAGACTGCCAAATACCTTAAGTGTACAAACAGCCAGCGCACGGTATAGTTAAAAACGGTTCAGTACCTTAATATGTACTTTTTGGCCAGATTACTGCACGCAGTAACTATTCCTAATGGATCCCGATGTTAGATATCATTTTGCCTACTTCATTGTGTGTTTATTTGTCCTGCTGTAGTAGACCATTAGTGAACAAGTCAAATCACAATTCGGTGAAATAGACAACACATTCGCGTTTTATACCCACGGGTATCACAATGCTTGATTTGACAAAAGCTTACGGTGAGAGGGGCTTTTAACTTGCCTGACTTGCGCATCCATCCTACCCATGTTTTTCCATTATGGACAAATAGGGCAAGTTCATGAACTCCAGGGCAAGTTTAATTTGTCTGCTAGTTGCCCAGAGGACCAATTGGAAAAAAGCAAATTTCTTCCCCTGAAACACAGACATAAGATGCCATCACTATGGCATAATCTTTGATCTGCTCTCTGTACCTCGTTTCACGGATAACCATATCAAGAGTCCCAGACCGCGGGGACACATTTTCTTTAACACTGGGTAACTTTGCAAAAAGACGTGATGTGAGACACCAGTCCCCCCCCCCCCTCCCCTTCCACTCTCAGACGTCTGGCCAATCCCGTGTGAGACTGGTAACACAACCTTATTCGTGATAATAGGTATGTAAGATTTTCTGTACCAGTTGTATCCATCATGCGTTATCATGTAAGTGGCATTCACTGGGTACTGCCGGGCTATACCACTTCAGCTCATCCATTCTATTATGAGCCAAGTCAGTGCAAATCATGTGGCTCTGTAGCAGACACGGTTCCGTGAAATTTCTCATTTATTACAATTCAAAATGGGGAAACCATAAAGATTAGTGACAAATTAAATTATGAATCAGAAATATTTGTCTTACACCCGACACAGGAACTTTATCCGCAAATTTTAGAAACAAGGACCCGGCAATGAACAAGTAATCATTGGTTACAATTTCCTTGGAGCTTTTAAATGGCTGAAAAAGATCAACGCATCCTCTATCGTGTCATCAATACTCTATTCATACATTACATGCACGCCAGGTTCCCCACGTCCTATATGATGTGATGTGATGCATTGTAAAAGGTTTATCTATCTTCGGGGCACAATTTCTGTTTTATTGGGGTGGCGAGGGCGAACTAGTGTGTTAACCCCTTAGTCCGAAATGCAAACATTAAGAAATTTATTTCAAGGTCAACTGGTTAGATCCTTCAGAGACCTGAAATAGCCTACATAATATGAATTTACAGAAAAACTCTAAACTCAGATGCCATAAAAATGCCGAATGTTGTCAAATTTGAAGCTTATTTCAGGGACTGTCCCTGATAAGGGGGAAAAGTTGGCATCAGTGGCTAAATAAGACATGGTAAACCGACTCAGCATCATTGCCCAGCATATCCTGAGCGCTGAGCCAAGTTGGCATCACTGGCTAAATGAGATATTGTTAAGAACTGAGTCAACATCATAACCCAGCACACGCTGGGCGTTAAGTCAACGCCCCCAAGTTGGCGTCACTAGTACTGACCAAATAAGACATTCTAAAGAGCTGAGTCAACTTCAGTATCAAGCACACCCTGGGCGATAAGCCAAGACGCCCCCAAGTAAAGCTATGAAAGCCGGAGCACCTTAGCTGTTTACTCGATGTGTTCTTCTCATGCAATCATTCCAAACGTTTGGTGAAACCTTTACCCTACAGAAAAGAAACTACCAGACAATGTTGTTTGACATTTTTGACGTTGACGCCCTGTTTGAGTGGAAAGGTGTCAACGATACATCAATAAAAGAGGCCCGAACTGACAATAATCATAGACCATTTTCAGCTTTATCCGGCCATATTAACGAGGCAGTACGATGTCCGCCCTGGGGGCACTGGCCACGAATGTTCATGTTATTCTTTTAGGTCTTCTCAGAACTGTTCAAATTATATATTTCTACTTAGGTCCTTAGTATTGCAAGAAAGAGAAGAAAAATATGAACATAATTTTGTGACCACAGTGGCGCACGTGCGGCCAACTTGGAACGCTATTATACACCCGTAAGCACCATGACGTCATCGCGCTACCATCTCTGACTGCAATTGTTGCACAACAGCAAAACGACTTTCGCGCCCATTCGCGCCTATTCTCCGGTTCTTCCAACGGCAACCGAACATTTGATCGCTAAACGACCCCGCCAGGGTTCCATTTATTATATTTTGCGTATAATTTGTGTCAAAAATGTTCTTGCCTTGATGTAAATATATAAGAACTGAAATACAAGAGTCAGTGTAAGGGAGCGCATAAAACACACATTCAAAACCTAGGGGTATCACCAACTGTAGATTGCGTTGCAGGCTGAAGTATTTCTTATTTGCCATTAAGTTTGGAAGACGAGGCCATGATGTTTGCGGGTTCAGCTCCAGCTATACAACCACAGTGGTTTGAGAGGTCAACATATTGTTGGTGGGATAATGCCATGGCTGTAAAACCCAACAGGTACATTGAGATTATTTATGCCTGATTTTTCTTCTGCTGATCACAGCAAAGTGATGATCAGCTGAAAGTGTTATAATGCTCCCAAATTCAACTTGCCCGTAAAAAGCCTTCAAACCTGCAAAATATGCCAGCAGTTTCACAAAGGGTCAGAAGTTATCCAAATCAACAGCTTCCCTGTATGCAATTTGGACCCAATTCTGCAGAACTGCACAGGTCCAAGCTGTTGGCTAAGTCCATTAACTCTTTCAGTACCAACTGTGACTTCAGTCGAACAACGTAAAGAGACCCGCTCTGACTTATCATTAGGGTGTTAGATTCATGTTCCGTGTAAAATGACCTGTCATTCAAGTAGCAGCGTGCCTGCAGTTAGTTGCGTAGAATATAACAGCCCGGGTCAACAGGTTTCTCCGATGCGCTTTGGGCGCATAGAATTTATGGTAATTTAATTTGCTAACGGGGCGTGCTTCGTGCTTGCGTCACAGGTATGATTTTGTCATATACCAATTAACAGTCATTACATCAGTGTCGAGAATCACATTTTCCATGCATAGCTGTACAATTTATTAGTTATTGTGAATCCATCCGTTGTGAGGGCACCTGATGCGATCACACGATTTTGTTTCCATCACAGATTGCTTTAATTAACGGGAGTCGTGAAGCATTACGGATTTTGACACTATTGAAATTACTATTAACGTAATTATCCAAGTAATGTCAGGGGAATCTGTCCAAATTGCGATTAGATTTCTCAGGACTGGTCTTCGTATAATTGGTTTCAAGCAAGAATGTATGACAAACTAAAACGTACATATCACAGCATCTTTTAAATGAGAGAAGGGTCAACTATTACAAATAAGTTTTTTGTGAGAATGAGAGTTGTCAACAGGTCAGTATAAATATGAAATATCAGAGTAGACAGACGCTGCAAGCGTGGGCGTGGGCTCTTATTCTGTTCTGGACATATTTGATGAATCGATTGAAAATAGAGAGGTGATATCTGTCATACGTATTAATAGTTCAGTTTTGTGACAACTTATTGCCTGTTTTATTGGTGTTAGGTAACAAACTTTGTTGAGTTGCGTATTTCGGACCACTTAGGTTAATGACACCAATTATGCTTTAAGAATGTCAAAAAGGCACAAAAAGGCAAAGCATTTCTGATGTCATTTTACTCAAGTCTTGTTTGCAACATTAGTTGAGAAATCGCAATGGAGAACAAAAGAGCGAGCGAGGGAGAGAGAGAGAGAGAGAGAGAGAGAGAGAGAGAGAGAGAGAGAGAGAGAGAGAGAGAGAACGAAAGTTAATTCCCCTTTTTTGCGGGAGTAATGAGTTCAGAAACGAAGCTTTGTTGGTATAGTTTTGAGCAGTAAAGCTTACATTTAAGACAAACCACACGGCACGCCACTTGATTAACTCTTTTTATTAATATCAAAAGTGGCTCAGCATTTTCCATCGTCTATGAAAGGATTAAAGCACTGTGAAGTTGACAGAGAGGATTGTATCTGGCTATACAATTATCTCTGTCAAAATCAATCGTGTTTTAGTACATTTATGATATAGGTTTCTTCCGATAACACCACTTAAAATCTCACAAAAATAACTCCAAATATAGACGAATGTAACATCCCTTTCTGGGTTGCAGTGCCACTCGGCTAACCTTAAAAAGTAAAATAACAACAAGGCAGGAACTGTATTGCGGGATACAAGACGGGTCACATGACGTCGTTCTTACATCTGATTAGCCCATCACTCCAACCTATATTATAATTTGACGATCTACTTTAGAGAATACCTTTCCTGCAGTTAATACATGCACTTATTCAAACTTCGATTTCTCTTCATTTATCTATTCACTGTTGAATAAAATTTACAAGACAACATGTTCCAGCGCATATGTTAAAATTGCTTGTATTTTTTAACATTTTTCATGGGATTCTCGTGCATTTTAAACTATTAAAACTGCAGCCGCTAAAATTTAATCAGGCATCTTCAGAGATTGGCTCATGCTTTACTTGCGTATCGTTATTTCTCTGTACAATTGCAGGAGCTAGAAATCTCTATCATAATGAGAAGGACTTGTACAATTGACTTTACTTATACTACAGGCTCAGAAGAACCGGGATAATCGAATCCAGGCATCAATTTAGGGTCGACTAATCTTGAACTTTGCCTTGTACATATTGTCCCGAGATATCGGAGTCCCGAAATTGAACTAATGAGTTGTCTTCTGGTCTCGGGTACCATACAGTTAGTTGACAACATTGTTAAAAGCCACAATAAAGTATGTAAACGTCCGTGATCAATTGACCTTTATGTGAAAAAAGATTGGTTAGTATGGTCTGCACTAAGGATCAAAGAGGATTTGGAAGCTCTGTTGTCTCATAATCTTATTGTCTCCGGCCACGATTCCCTGTTCCAATTGGTATCCGTACGATATTTCAAAGAGTTCAGCTATCTTTGTAAACATCTGCTAGTAAAGCAGATTCCTTGTGGCATATTCGGCTTTCTTTCCATTAATCATGCTCCTATTTGGTGTAAGCAAACGTCTTGGAACTTCAAGTATAGCCTAATGTCTCCAAGACCGGAAGTTAATTCAATTCGTTAATCGTATTTCAATTTTGAGACACGGATATTTCACCCAGCCAAAATCTGAATTGAAGTGGCAAAAGTTGAAAATGACGGATTTGAAAGTGACTTAAGGTATGAAACACGCGAGGCACTGATGGAAATCCGATGTTAGATAAGTGTTTAGGAGTAAAGTCTCCACTGAGCTGGGTATAATTCCAGTCTACCGATTGAGGACGTCTGGCTCTTAATACTACATTTGCACAATAAGTCCATTTTTTATCGCCATCAGCAATACGACTCTGGAGATAACTACAGCATTGAGCATAACGACCTTCATTATCAATGAAAAAAAATGAAATCCAGCCTGATTTATTATATCAATAATATACATTTCAGCAGTGCAGCCAATTGCCCTAACCCTATACTACTACCTCAATTGTTGTAACCCTATAATACCCCCGTCAATTGTCTCAACCCTATAATGTTCATTGAAATCTAGCAATAGTGACCAAAGTATTGACGTGATGCATGGTTTGCGTTTCCCGAGGATTGTATCTTCAGAACGATGCCATTGCTTACCATCCACTAATCGTTAGACGAATCCCCAATTTCAATGTTAATACAACAGTTGCAGAAGTGTTTGTTACATCACCACTTTAAAGGAGTTGAAATGTGGATATATATACATATATATATATATATATATATATATACGTGTGTGTGTATATATATATATATATATATATATATATATATATATATATATATGTATATATATATAATTTTACGTAATGTTTGAGGCATAGTCAAAGATACACAAAAATTCATAATTCCGATACATACATCTCACTATACAGTATTCAATATAAATTTATGGCTTACACAGTTTATTTGTTCATAACTTAAGTTCAACTGATCTGATCTGAATTATGCGTTCATGTGTACCTGCGCATTTAAATTGATGTGCAGTTGTGTTTATGTTACATTTCTGCAACTTTAGTTGGTTCAGTCGCCTTTGTATTTATACCATCATCGAAAAAAAAATTATAAGGACATTAAACTCTCGGTAACCCTTGGTGAACACAGTGAAACTCCACTGTAAGGAGTTTATCTCCAAGAGCCTATTTTTTAATTTCTGTGAGTTAACCCTTTCAGTGCCAACTTTTGACTAGATCAACAGATTTCTCTGTAACTATATCCATACTGGTACTTGAATGGAAGGTCTTTAAACGAGGAATACGAAACTGGGATCCTAACGATAATTCAGAATAGTTTCACTCTAGTGGATCGGCTTTAGACTTGATAGGCACTGAAAGAGTTCAAAGGCTTTTTTATGGACGGTAGCTGATGTAACAATTCTTGATGAAGTGTAGCTGTGGTGTTATTTTTATATCCCAAGTTGACGTAAACAGATAAGACGAATTAATCATGTGCCTCGTGAAATAAATACAATGCAGTTTTCAGTGGCTTGTTCTGCATTATTGCTGACCGAAATATTAAGTCAGGCGAGAGAGAGAGAGAAAGAGACAGAGACAGAGAGAGTGAGAAGAGAAAAAAAAAGAGAGAGAGAGAGAGAGAGAGAGAGAGAGAGAGAGAGAGAGAGGAGTATTGCATCATGGGAGTTGGAAAGATTAAACTTCTTACCTTGTATCAAAATATTACATTTACTAGGAACGACCTGTCATACCATGGAAATCATGCAATTTAATTATACATCCAGATCAAACTTGCTTTTATTACTGCCTTTTGGAAGTTTGAGTTATGAAAGCAAGTAACCTGGGGTAGATTACCGAATCAAACATGGTAGCCTTTGACAAAATGAAAGCAAAGAACCGTGTGTCAGCGTGCACAAAGTTTAAAAATATACAGGAAAAAATGTATGTGTCAGTTTAATTATCCCCGCCACTCGCAGCCACCGGAACCATCGAATGTTAGAACCTTCAACCAATTCCGTGAGTGCAGCTAAATTAATCTAGCACGTGATGTACTTTACACTTCCGCTACTTTAGCCTTCTTAAATCAACCGATCGCCTTTCGTGACATGGTTTACGTGACATACAAAGAAGGGTCCCTGCAAAGTTGCACCTGGGGTGATTCTTTTGTCAAGATCATTGCACCATACAAAAGGCC
Organism: Hermodice carunculata; assembly: GCA_964020975.1. NCBI lineage: Eukaryota > Metazoa > Annelida > Polychaeta > Eunicida > Amphinomidae > Hermodice > Hermodice carunculata. The sequence goes on along the minus strand of OZ026625.1, from coordinate 7,641,266 downwards.
AAGATCCTTGATAAGCGCCTGGTTCAAGAGAGCCGAGAATGCTGGCAGGGAGGCCATTTTTCGCGTTCAGAAGGTCAGGTCCAGCGATATTTGTGGTCCGTTTGTCTGCAGTCAAGGCATGCGGAAAAACACGCTCTAGCCGCACCAATAATGACGGCTCCGTGCTGTAACTGTGTCGCATAGTACTTAAGAGGCGTCAGTATTCAGCAAGTTGCCTGTCGGTTTTAAGTCATAAATTGATTGACCATTTTTCACTTCTTTATTGACCAAGCTGTTAGCACACGTAACCTCTGTAAACGTTTGGGGAAGAATTGTCAATAACCTTAGAACAAATTCAGACATAACGTTTTGGCAGCTTTTAGCTGTGCAGAACCACATATATATGTACGCCTGATTCAGTTCAATCGGTTGACATTAGTCGCATTCAAAAGCTGAAATCGGGGGGGGGGGGGGATGTTATGAATCTTGGCAAATGGTCCGAGGGGAAAAGATGATAGTTCTGCAGACCAAAGAGACGGAAAAAGGACTAAACATTAGCTTCTATCACTTATATTTATGAAGGTACGACATCCTTGGCAATGGTGTCTATAGAAGTGGCGATGCTTGTCACTAATTTCAGTGGATTTGGCGACCCGACAAATTTTATTTAAGCGCTTCGGGATTTTTTTCGGTGACAATAACTTCATTTTCTTCGTTCATTTGTTTTTCCGTGGTTGAAAGATTTCTCGAAGTGGATTGAGTCAATTGCAAATCAGGATATATTTTTGGTTAGTTATTCGTACCACCTGACGCGTTTGCAAAGCTCAAAACTGTCGAGGATGCACCTCAGGGAAACACTTCATTATTTACAAATTACAATTATCTATTGTTTGCCATTCCTGAGGAAAGTGAGTGAACATCAATGGTGGATGTAGAAACTCCGAGAACAACGTGCCTACTGCGTGACACCTTGCATACAATTTTCCTAGAGCGCTTGAGAGTTCCGGTCACATGAAATAAAATAAAGAATAAAACGGATGTTTCTTTATTATGAATTGTGAGTTGATTTAAAGGTATCATCTCTCACCGACCCACATGTTGGACTTGCCTAAAAAGAGGACAAACAATTTTGTAAATTGCTCGAATCGGGCAGTACTTGAACCTGAATTGTCCGTGAAAGATAAGACAGCGAGGGGGACTTTTAGTGTTGCAGTGTCTGTGATGCCATACTGGGGGTTCTGCCTTAACCCCTCAAAAGGTCATAATTTTGGACTGAGTAAACAGCTTTCCGGGTACGTCTTCTTCAAAGTTCCCATTGAAAATATCATGCAAAAGGTCAGTATCTAGTAAAATGAATGAAGCAGACTGCATTTAAAATGATCGGTTCATGAAGACCGCTTTGGCCGGAACGGGTTAAAATCCTTCGCGGGTAAAAAGATTGAGATACGCTTATTTTACGGAAGCCCTGTGGTGCCAATCTGATTTAAATTGTAACAACCAGGTGAAGTTCCTAGTTCCCCTGCAATAAACAGAAAGGTGATCATGATGTAATGACAAGATATTGTGAATCAAGTGAAATTTGGTTGGCACAAATGGGCCGCTGTATCATTTCTATATTAGTTTATCTTTTCATGTTTCTTATGTTAGCTTTTTTGAGTAGCAGTATTTTGGATGATTTGTTTGTCTTGAAAATAAAACAGGTTTTTATCCAACGTGTTTCAGTAAACATTAAACACGGTGCAATTTTCGAATTATATGTATTATCAATATATATTAACTTTTTCAAGTTGTTTTCTTCGTTCACATTGTGCTCACACATATTGACCTCTCGAGGAATCTGGTCATAAGAATTTCGAAACAAAATATATGTTCTTTCCTTATTTTTTAACATCGTATATTATATCGTACATTATCGGTTCATACCCGCCTGATGGCCTTATATTGCGGTTCTAAGAGTTGCATTTGTAACAATAAAAATAGGCAGCTCTAACAAAAATATACATATCTGGGATATGTGGATTTTCCACGGGGCTAATTTAATATCTGCTTGTATCTGTTTTTAAAATGTAAAATTGTATCATTATTTTCACCACAAAATATTTACTCTAAATGATTTACTCTGTTGTTACTAGTCATTTCCATATTCTTATCTGTACTTTACATTTTTATACTAGGTGTTGTGTTTACCTATACATATATATAATATGTATGTGTGTGGGTGTACGAATTGTATGGTAACTTGTATTGTGATAGTTATATATAAGGAAATTTTACACCTTGAAAACCCTGGCCCGCTTGCTTTGTACATAATTGCTTATAGTAATCTGATAACGCACTTTCAGATTAAAATTTACCACACATGCTGCAATCCATTCATTTTTTCATTGTAAATCATAGGAATCATGCTATTTTAAGTGCAATGAAGAACTTTTTTGCCTCAAACATCTGGTATTTTTTTCTGTATATTTGCATTATTTGCAAAATTTACTAACATTTTACCTCGGGGTCGTTGTAATGTTCCATATACTTTATGTTGAGCGTGCTTGCAATTTTCATGTCTACACACAAAGTCTACACCCTGATGTAACTAAATAAATAAATAAATATATATATATATACATGTGAAGCTTTGCTTCATTTGGGAAATTTTGTGATCTTGTTGTCTACTTGTGATCTGGTTTGCCGGGGATTTACAATTCAATCCTGGACCTACAATACTACTTTAGTGATACAACCCTTTGCCACATTGTTGAGGATAATGATTACTTAAAGTGCAAGTTACGTTTCGTTTCCTGCGTTTGCAATATATTGTTTTTTTGCGCGGGTTTGCAGCCCATAAAGATGAAGAACGGATTGCCTTTATGAGAGTCCCATGCAACCCTCGATTAAAAACCTTTTGTATTGCTTTTGTCGTAAAAAGTAAATACGCCAAACCTAGATGTTCCCATGCAGTTTATAAAGCAAATTATAAAGATTGTCAGGCAAATGATGAACGGAATATTTGTGAAAATTGTACAAGTATGTATTTGCAACGATTCTGTTTGGTGGTGATCGCTGCAGACTCGAGGGCAACATCAATATATCCTTATCAATGCCAGAACTTAAAGCAAAAAAAAAAAAAAAAAAGAGAGAGAGACCGTTAACGTTTTCAAAGTGAAACAATAACTTAATCACCATGCTGACTATGTGGCTAGGCATGCGCGCCATCATTACGCCTCACCGCGGGAAGTTGTATTTTGCACCGGTGGTTTCCCGTGAGCCTCTCTGTCTGTGCTTTGTAACAGCGCTATCTATTGTTTTCCTAGTTTTGCCTCTGCTGCACCGATGCAGGGTGCTGGAATAATATTCCAACATTTGTCCCATAATTCTTGCCTTTTTTGTCGCAAGATTGATTAATATATGGCTCTGGCCTTCTTCATGGATATAATTCTTTTTAATTAAATTATGTTGAGGCCAACAGTAAGCAAAACTCATATAATTACTGACACATACAGGTCATATCTGGTTGTTGGCAGTATTCTGCAGTGTGCATTCATTCGAAATTATTGCCTTATACATACGTACAAAGTCATACATATCTGCAGTGTGCATTCATAACGACATACATATATACATACAAACATACATACATACATACATACATACATACATACATACATACATACATACATAAAAAACATCATTTATGTGTTGTATGCAAGAAGAACTGTTTGGTCTTGATTCATGTGTATACACATGAATCGAAACCTTGCTGAAATTTCACAGTGCAGAAATTGACCGATCAAAATCATTGTAAGTACTGCAAAAAGCCCCTCGTACATAAGTAACTCTTTCAATTACGTCCCTCAAAATAATAACTAGTTCTATGAATTATTAGTGCAAATCTGGTATTGATTTTGATAAATTTTCTTCAGACAGAATGTGAACATGCAATTCAATACCCGTAACTAATCACCCTATTTCGCAATGCCAAATGGGGCGAGCTTGATTGAGTAACTCCTTTGCTGACATGGCACAAATTCGACAGGATATCCTTGCGATAATAACGATGACATTTACTCTGTGCGAAATCACTAGTGTTACTCCAGTGTCCTTTGTCGAGAGCTTTTTTTTAAACAAAAAGTGCATTTAGAAGTAGATTTAGAGACACGGCTGGTATCATCTCTGGCAAAATAGAAGCCTCAGCAATCACCATGCTTCAACTAAGCGAAAGGCGTGTTTCATTTTCAATCTATCAGATGTAGCCTCATAGATGTTGTGCAAATGATCACTTTCAATTTCATTTCCGTCAGCTCAGCCAATTAAAGTCCAGCCAGAAATGGGTAAGACGGAGCCATATTTTAACCCGGGTACTTTCCGGAACACGGCCACGGCGTAATTATCCCTCTAATGGATAGTGGAAAAGTTATCACTCATCAAAACGGTATGCCTTTCCCTTTCATGGTAGCAACTGCCCAATTTAACCTCGAATCCATTCTTCTTGTTAACATCACCGTGCTCCTGTCAACAATTTTGTGCACATGCCTACGCACTTCACTGAAAAGCCTTTCTGAGCGTGCAAACTTTTACTATTTGATATCACGCTATATGCCACCACATTGTTGAAAAATTGGCTGCAAAGGATGAAACAAAATATGTTATCATCAGTCTGTGTATACGTGTACTTATACGTTTGTGTATGTTTATACCATCTAAATCACACAAGTTATCAGCGGCACTGTCTATAATATATCATTTGATTTCCGGAATGGACCCAAGATATTTTTCGAGAGGAAATTGAGACTGTGCAGTGGCAAGTTTTGACGCTTTCTGTCGACAAAAAGTCGTGCCATTTTATCAACATTACATTGGTACTAATCCATCAATTTTGTGTGTATTCCATCCTAGTGGCCCTATATCTTGTATGTAATTTACGCTTCTAGTTAAAAAGAGGTTCCAATCCGCCTGTTGGTCTTTTCGGTTCTGCGGTTTAAATTCTGAATTTAAAAGATATGACAACGAGACTGCGCATGTGTCCCACATCTGCTCGCTTCAGCGGCATGTTGTACGTTGAGAATGCGCTGCGGGAGCAAAGTTGAAAACAAGTCACCATGTTGTGATTTTTCTTGAGTCTGTTTGATAATGCGATTGAAAATATAGTTTCGTATTCTACACGGTGCAACCAGCATGCACATACAACAGCTAGAAAAAGGAACCAAGCTAATTAAAGGAATAAATGCACTACAATATTCAATCAAATGGTTCCGTCGCACCGTTTTGCGAGCAGGTACATTTACTCAACGGGGGCCTTCCCGTTGTTTCCATCTTTTGGCGCACTTCAGAGTTTGCGTGCAGTCTTGCTTGTGGTTAAATTAGAGAACACGCTTAGCATGCGGGCTTTTGTTCCTTTTGCAGTTTTGTACTAGCGACATATGATGTCCAGTTCGCTTTATAACTGGAGGCTTTTTTTGCAGACTCGAAAGTAGGTTATTGACCTTCTAATAACAATATTGCACTAGACAGAAATGTTTGAAAAGGAGGTAGGCTTAATATAATAAAATGCAGAAATGCACGATAGGCTACACATAGTTTGTTTCTAATCCACCTTTTTTAAGCAGCTGTGCTGAATTTTGTAGATTTAAATTTTATCTTGAGCTACATTACTTTTGTTGCTTAGCATAAGAGTGGCATTGCTGGTGAATGCCCATTGCCAACTTCCATCACATTTAAATTGTCTGGTATCTGAAAAGATATTTTGATTGATAAAAATAGTTATTGTTTAAAAATGTAAGTCTTGGCAGGTACACAAACGAAAACTGTAAGATTTATATATGTATTTTAATTCCACATTTATTAAAAGAATGAGCTCCTTAATGGCTTTGAACGTAGTTTTAGTCTGGACTCCATACACCTTTCCAAGCCTTACAAACGTTTTTGCCCAGCAAAGGAGAAGTAAAATACATGACTGTGTTTTATGTGAATTTGAAAACCATCTAATTCCATGCGTGTAAGACTACTGCTTATTTGATAACCCCCCAAATGACATTGGACGGGTTCCAGTCCCTACATGAGTGATACGTGGTACAGTTTATCAGGTTTTTAGACTACTTGACCGTCGAGTTTGACGATTTGGGGGGCTAGTCTTGTTTTATCAGATTGCCATTTGCGAGAAAGCCGTGCAGAAAGAAAGCTTGACCATTGCAAGAAAAATAAAAATGAACGGTGATTTTTTTTTCTGTCGATCAATTTTATAGTATTTCAGCTGTTTGGTTTTGTCGTCTTTGCTCTTTGCCAAACATAAGAGAAGTGGAAAAATCTCTGCCGATATCGCACTTTTAAACGTATATTAAGCGGCTGCTGAATTGATTCTTTTGGAATCGGGTTTTTTTTTTTGTTTTTTTGTTTTTTTTTTGTATTCAAAACTAATTTCAGCTTTGCTCTTGGGAGCTGGTAGACTGATCGCACCATTTCAAGATATGTCCTTTAACACTTTCCGGGGCAAATCACCCAAAAGCGCCCGGAGGTAAATTGTCGTCTGCCTTAACGTTTTTACTTAAATTTCTCGTTACTGGAAGACATTTTTTTTTAATTTGTATGTGAGAAGTTTCATGATGACACGGCCTAGGTCGGTTTCTTTCCTTAACGCGGGTTAGGCGCATTGGGCTCCATATGCGCCAAGGAAAGCTATTGACTCAGACTCTGACAAGAAATGAGTTAAATCGCCGTCAAAAAAGAGTCCAACTATAAATCCTGAGTATAAACATGTAATTTGAGCCAAAATCAAGTCAAAATCACAGGATCCATACGAAGTCCCAGCAGAAAGACCAGTGTTATTGTCATTTTACTGGCTTCATGATATCCATTCTTTCATGGCATGAAAGAGTATTTCAACAGAGAAGTACCAGGCTTGCGTTAACGTCAGAGCACGACTGCCGAAGTAATGAAATATTTAAGATTTGAAAAACCAAACATGTTTTGCGGGTATCTGAAAACGATATATTTCACTAAACCAAGCCCAACATGATACAAAAATATAGGCAAGGATTTAAGTAAATGGATGACGGGAAAGTAATTTTGATACAAAAGTACTTGGGCCATGCAAGTAAATTGTTCCATTGACTACCAGGGGTAAAGCTTACATGAGTACGTACCCAGTACCCTCAATAATGGAAGTAAGTGTTATCGGCCACACCAAATAATACGACCTTATCGAAGAGTACGACAGTAAGATAAGCGAGAAAATATTTGCATCTCCGGTCTAGCAGTTATTTCACAGAAAATAACACTCAAACCTGTATGCAGGAAATCTAACTTCCCCTTCCGCGCGGCTCTGATTACTTTTGCTGAGGACGCTTCAAAAGCTGTATAGAAAAGGTGAAGATCATTCGGATATAGGGGGTGTTTATAACATGTAAGTAGATGTCCATATTGTCAGTGGTTTGTCTGTCTTGTTCACCATAATGGTCTTTGGGTGTGTGTGTGTGATGTCTATTGTGACAGAGACCAAAGATTTGAATAATAATGTCAATGGATATGTCTGCATAAGAATAGCAATATGAAGCGGCGAGTAAGACATCTATATTTAAAGGCTTCGTCTACTGATTGACACCTGTTAAGATCAAACGTAGTCAGAGTTTTACGACTAATTATAAGCAAAAAGATAGGTTTATTCATATATATATATATATATATATATATATATATATATATATATATATATATATATATATATGTGTGTGTGTGTGTGTGTGTGTGTGTGTGTGTATACTGGAGATGAGGGTCAGGAGCTTGTTATATACTTGTTGCAGCGTGTAAATTTCTTCATTTTTAAATGGTTAAAATCAGGATACATTCACATATTTCATCTTAAGCCGTCAAAGTATAGTATCTTAAAATCAGGTGGCTATCATATATTTCAGTTAGGACACTGCGTGCATTATCCTTGGACATTGTGTGTTGCTTCTAAGTAACGGCTGCTCTCAACAATTTTATTTCATTACCACTCTTCAATAATGCTTCTATTTCGGACTTATCTTCCCAATTGCAGTCATGGGTGATTTTTAAGACAAAGAATTGCCAAAGCATCCGAGCAGTTATTGATAATTATCCGCATGATTTCTTTCTGAATCAGATTTCAGGGGAAATGACTTTTGTAAACACACAAATATACACACGCAGATATATATATATATATATATATATATATATATATATATATATATATATATATATATATATATATATTATTCATTTTTTCAAATGATTTCATTATTACCAGCATCTGGTCATATTGCAAGTAGGCAACTGAAGGGTTTCAAGATCAGCTTATCAAAAAGAGGCTGTATTGCCTTGGCAAATCTATAACAGCAGGCAAAAGGAATACAAATGCATAACCCGGTACCCGTAATGGAGAAGACCTGTTAAAAGAACAAAACAATCTTCTCAAACATTTCACTAATTATAATGGAAATTGTTCTATCCCCTCCTATACACACATGAATGTTAGTCAATGATTAGAAAACACTTGTGCACATTGTATTGGTGTTTGTGCATCGATAGTTCATCACATCTGTCACAGATAAGCCTAATCAGAATGACGCTTATCGACCATATTCAGGCACAGATGGTTTCTAATTAAATAGAACGTGACAGTGTTTGATGTTAAAAATTTCTGCCACCCAAATCTGCATTTCAATGCTGAAGTCGGTTAAGACTTCCGGTTTTAATATTACGAAAAAGACAAAAACAATTTGCTTTTTTATCTAAATGCATTTTCTAGTTGTGACGTTCAACTCTGTAATTCACTTTCTGCTGAACCCTTTTATACCCAACATTTCTGGTAGATCATACCTGCAGGTTGGCTACAAGTTAGATTTACGGTCGTACAAAGTGCAATGTATAACTGGCTCCGTGGCGCAATGGATAGCGCGTCGGACTTCTAATGGGAAGTGGCAATTCGGAGGCTGTGGGTTCGAGTCCCACCGGAGTCGGAATATGTTTTCTTCCATGCATCAGCCAGACCTGATGCGATTTTGTTCAACACCAACCGGATTTTAAGGGCCAATATGTAATGTGTTCTAATTATATATTATGTCTATGGTATTCTATGGTATTTATGATCACTAATTTGAATGTCCTTTTTGAGTACTCGCTTGGTTTTCTTGACTGTAGAGAGGTCAACTGAAAATACTAAAAGTTAACACACCAGAATTTAAAAAAGACAATGAACGTGAATCAGGTTCGGAAACTAATCCAATACATTCCTTGTCATGAATTTGTGTAAAATACAATCCTTGTCATGAATTTAATAAAATTGAAAATCACCAGACATAAACTCCGAATCAAAGTCCAATCAAAATGAGTAGAGAGAATGAGAAAATTTCGGCTAAGTGTTTCTAAAATCATATGTTGATTGAGGGAAGCCAATCTATTTTCCGCCTAAAGTCAAGAAGATGTTGGAACCGTTTGAGTATTTATGCAAGCAATATTACGTCATGTGATGTACTTGCATTAATTATTTCCACGACAAAGAACAGCGAAAACAACTTCAGCTATTTTGTTAGCCATGTTAATTAACCAAATATGGTTTGCTTTAGAGATATTTGAATACAAATTTCTAATTTTCAGACTCATTTGTCTTTCTCTATTAGAACATATTTACGCAAGGTGACTCGTTCTGTCCAGTTTTGTTCTCCCTTAAAATCTTGCTACAAAAATACATGTACAATAAGACTAAAACTGTTCAAGTACAATTGATTGTCCTCTTCATAGCATTTATTTTCTAGCTAAGTGTCAAGTACTTTATCATAGATAAGGCCTAAAACTTGAACATTTTCCTGAATTAAAATCTCCACAAACATTATGTCGGAAGTGTTTGCCTTCCTAGAAAACATTGCTGACAACCATTTTGTATTCCGGCAACAAATAAATATTTGTTTTAATTGTGTTAAATACCTATAAGTATGCAACCCTGACGTACCAACAAGCTGTTTAACCCGTTGACCCTTTCGCTTCTAATTTTGACCAAATCGATGTCTTCCTAATTGACAAAACGATATTAGATTTATACGCTTTGTAAATCGACCTTTTGTTCAAGTACCAGCCTACTTAAAGTTACTGAAAACCATAAGAATATTCCCAGTCAACAGCTTTCTTCAATGTGTTTGTGGTACATTCTGTCCTCGGCGCGCTTTGGGCACATTTCGTGCCAAGCGCGCCTAGTAAAGAATGCAGAGGAAGGAGGAAAGAAAGGCTGATGGCTCCGTCAAATTTGGCACTTAAAGAGTTAGTTTTCTATTAACATTTACTTGACAATGAATACTTGCTTGTTCCTACTAAATATCGTAAAACGCCTTTTTTTGTTTGTTTTCCAGCTGCCAAAATGCAATCCCAAATGTTCGAGAATAAATTAAAGAGACATCATACACTCATAGCCGAATCACCAAAAATAGCCATTTCTTTTAGTTCTGCAGAAAAACTCCCAAGGAATATGGCCAAAAAGCATTTTGCAGCATTTTTGGCAAAAATGCCAAGAAATGTTCCAGATATTTTTTTTTGCCGGCAAGTCAGTACATACGTATTTTGCTGCGGCATACTAATTGTCATGTACCCTTTCTTATGACAGGGATCAAATAAGTCCACAGTGAGTCATGCATACACCATGCTGCGCACAGAGACAACCAACTGAGCGTTTTTGTAGATGTTTTTCATACCCTCTGAATCAATCTCGGCAGTTATAGCCACCAATTTATCTTCTCACTCTGGTACAAGGTGATAACAAGTTGAGAAACAGTAAAATTTCTGGTGTTCGTCATCTTGTGCACGCCAAAAGCTGATAATCATGTCCAGGTGTGTGTTGCCGGACGTATGTAAAAAAGCCCTGCTGCGGCACAAGGGGTGTTCCAAATTGTGTATTTTGCCAAATTGTACTTAGTGCATCCCTTGAGGAACTGTCCTACCATAATTCTGACATAATTTCCTCAAGATGGCATACCCTTCCTCTGCTCATGTAATTTCTTGGCTAGAATACCGACATGCTCAATACGATGCATCTCATCAGCATTACAATGAACAGACACACTCTAAAGGTTTCTTCAGCAAAAATGCTGCTATTCTTCAAAGAAAAATAAAAGACCTATAAAGGTGGGATACTCTTCCTGTCCTCCTCTTTAGGTTTTTGTTGAATAATATCCACCGAGTTCCCTACTATCACGGCGTTTCTCGACGTCAATGAAAAGAAATAGAGAGAGGAAGTTAACTATATTCGTACTCCCGAAGATTTTTTTTTTAAGATTTTAATTATTATCTGATGAAATGTTACTTACTACGGCCATCTCTACCAGAAACTCAGCTGACTAAAATGATGGTATACGCCCATATGACATATCTTTAGTTATTAACAGGCCATTGCAATATATACTGAATTACTTTACAGGTGCGTATAAACAATATTCTCTGTAAACAATGAAAAACCAACACAATGATGCAAAAAATGCTTTCAGACAATATAAATCACTTTCTGCCTGGGCGTTATGTGCCTGAGGATGTAGCGCTATATATATCAAATATAACTGTACGTGTATTACTACAAGCTATTCAAGGATGGATGTATTAGCACAGATTTATTTTTTTAGAAACGCTCTGTGAGCTTGTAATGGAAAAATTATGCTAATTCAATAAGACATGAAGTCCTATACATTTCTGGGGAACTTCAGTCTATATTTTTCATAAAATATCTTAGTATGAGTATTTCAGAGCACATCTGTGTCATCATGTGTGTGAGCATACGATTATTTAAACAATAATCATACAAAATGGAATATTTCCGGCCCAGCACTGTTGTACAATATTGTCTGTAAAGAAGAGACGTTGCCAATTCAAGACCCGATGTCCCACTTATCAAGACCTCCTTTTTATTAGTGCATTGACTCGCGACTCGGGTACCTGGGTACCCCCCGTCAAAATGCCAGAAAGTCGGGTCCCGAATCCAATTTTTCATACCCGTCTACTTTCGATATAAATAAAAAAATTATAGATCTATGTATATTTCTGCCTTTTTCACTGTACTGTTCATTATTCTTTTTATTTTTTTTTTCTCTCTCAGGAATAGGCAACTTGTTGAATGGTGGAATTATTATACTGTACCTGAATAAAAGCGAGTTAAATTGTTTCTGTGTATCATTTCAGTAAGAGTTTGTGCCGCGGGTAGCCGTAACTGGTACCCGGGTGCCGGGTACCAGTTACGGCTCCCGGGTATTAAACATAATTTATTCGCCGGTCCCGGGACCCGCCTTTTCCCCCAAAGTCAATGCACTACTTTTTATATTTCAGCTTTTCCCATTTCAGGCGACTGATGCCAAAGGTTGCAAGTTCGAGTTTAGGTCGTATCGAGCATGAAATATAAATTATAGGCATTTCCTTAATGCTGATGGATTTAAGTTCCCGATTCTGGAAATAAATACCGACTCAGTACATATAATACATAACCCTGTTTATATAACTACCTTCATTGAACCATTCTTTTTCAGAATGGGGATTGGGTCGAGTGGATATGTGCGTTTCCCATTTCAGCTAAGCGACTGGTGCCAAAGGTTGCAAGTTCCAGTCTCGTTCGTTCCGAACATAAGATATACAGCACCCTATATCATCTTAAGACCATCAAGGACATCAACAGTTAAGACACAGAAGATACTTCTTTATGCTTCCAATGTCCACAAAGTAAATGGCCTTTGAGCATCACTGCCTCAAAAAGCTCCTGTTTTGTATGTATGGTCTTTATTTATTTATTCATTTATTTATTTATTTATTTTTTATTTTTTTTTTTTTTTATTTATTTATTTATTTATTCATTTATTTATTTATTTATTTATTTATTTATTTATTTATTTATTTATTTATCGATCGGTCGGTCGGTCGGTCGGTCGGTTGGTCGGTCGGTTGGTTGATTGATTGATTGATTAATTTGTCTCTTTGTCTATCTATCTGTCTATCTATCCATCTATCTATCTATCTATATCTATTTATTTTTGCTCTTTTTCTGCTATAGACGGAGAGAAGACAGACGAAAACCCTACATGTGACTCTGGTTTATCTTTGTTAGAGAGCAGACAAAGTAAAACCCTACTTGTGACTCTGGTTTTTCTATGTCACTATAAAATCACAGTGAGCTACTGTACTTGTTTTTCCCTGCTAATAAGAGGCGTTGAAAATTTAAAAAGTTTAATATCTCCAAAACTACAATACATACAGATGCCATTCAAAGTTCAATTTATAGGTTTGTGGTAAAGCCGCATCCAATGAACCATAAACAAAAGTTATAGGATTTTAATTAATGCAAATTAGGTGAATATGCAAATTTAAATCTTAAATAGCTTCAAAATTATCATAGATAGTGTGTCATTCCAACTTCAGTTTAAAGGTTTGTGACATAGTCGCATCCAATGAACCAAAATTGCAAAATTTTAACTTATGCAAATTAGGTGAATCCATAAACTTGAATAGTTTCTTAATATTGTGGACTTGAAAATAATTGTTTGTTTTGATTTGGAGAGGTCACTACATTTTTTGAGCGTGTGCAGTGTCACTTAGTTGGACTGCTTTCTTGCGGTGACTGTCATGTAATTTGCTAACAATTGGAATAAGCTGGAACAGTGATCTACGTTCATATAGGGAAAGCCCTCATGTAGTTCACACAGCTCTCAGTGAATTGCGATGTGTAACTAATTGGAAAACTTTGATATAATGATGACATTTCTCAGTCTGGATATATAAAGCAGCCTCTTTCATGAATGACGGGCAAAGGAGAATTCTGAGATCTGACAGAAGCTGTGTGACTTCAAGCCAGTGGGACTGTGAGCCATTGCTATTGCCAAGGATATACTCAGTTATAGATTATACCTGTGAAGTGTGGACAGTATCCTTGAGTGGGCTACTATATTTGATATTTAATTGTACCACATTGGAGCCAAACTGTACCTCTGTGGGATTTGCATCAGCACCGTGCCTTTGAGAACCACATTGGAAGAAAACTGTACCTCTGTGGGATTTGGACCAGACTATTTGACACCTGCCATAGGACATTAAATTGTACGTGGGACAGACATTACCTGATGAGAATCTTTCACCAGGGACTAGGATTTACCTACAGACTGTTTTACTATTGGGGTATCAGCATAGCTAAGTGTATAATTTCATTTACCTACTTTGTACTAATCTTGATTGTTACTATATTGTCATTGGTAAAGTTATATGCTCGCTGTCATTCTTTGTTGAGTTCTCCTACGATCTAGGATATTCAGTAGGTGGGCATCGTTACATCAAACTATTATAAATAGAGGTGCCATTTCAACTTTAATTTATAGGTTCGTGACATGGGTGCATCCAATGGACCAAGAACCAAAGTTGCAGGATTTTAATTTATGCAAATAAAACGAATGTACACAATCTAAATCTTGAATCACTTCAAAACTATTACATATAGAGAAACCATTCCAAATTCAGTTTGTTGGTATGTGACATAACCGCATCCATTGAAACATGGGCAGAAGTTGCAGGCTTTTTATTTATGCAAATTAGGCATATTCATATAAAATTAAAATCTTGAATAACTTCAAAACTATTATAGTTAGTTGGGTCATTCAAACTTTAGTTTATAAGTTTGTGAAATGGCCATATTCAGTAAACCAAGATCAAAAGTTTTACCATTTTAATTCATGCAAATAAGGCTAATACACAAAACTTAGATAGTATTGCAAAATAGGAAAATGTGGCATTTCATACTGTTCTCTTATTTTGAAGGCACACAGACAGATTTGCTATCACGCAAATCTTCTTTTATAGTTATTTTGGAATATTTATTCAAATGGAGATGCGCTCATTATACACACACACATACACACATGCATGCAAAACTGTTGCATGTATGTATGTATGTATGTATGTATGTATGTATGTATGTATGTATGTGTGTGTGTCAGCTCCCTGACTCAGCACATCTGTCATTGATAAGGCCACAATAGAATAAGCTGTGTCGATAAATGCAAGCAGGTGCTTTTAATGGTCTGTGGCTATATTGAATGTGATCACGTGTGATTTGTAAAATTCGTCCCAATAAATAAATATTTGAATATTCATATATTTAGAACTTCGGCTTAAAATATTTACGGATGGTATTTAAATATTTCAAAATACCTCTTCGGGTAAACCTCTCGAAGCCATTACTCTGGCACGGGAATTTCATGTGACTTAATTTGGTGACAAACAGATACCGGATTTTTTTGGCATGAAACTATAAACTTCAACACATCAAAGTACAACTACATAACTGGCTCCGTGGCGCAATGGATAGCGCGTCGGACTTCTAATAGGATGTAGCAATTCGGAGGCTGTGGGTTCGAGTCCCACCGGAGTCGGATTACATTTTTCTTTCATATTAATTTAGTATTTATGTTGACACCAAATGCACATTTGTTCTAAGCTTCAGTTGCTGAAGACGATATACATAACTTATACTGTACGGAACCGAATGAAGAAAAGAACTGACGCTTTGAAATACAAAGTGAAATATCTGTTGAGAAGAATGAATACAAATTACCATGTTTATTTTAAATAAATGCTCTGTTGCTGAAATGAATGAAGCAGTCAATAAATTGTCATATTTCTGTTAAATAGGTGAGCCGTGAATAAAAGTTTGGCAATTCAGTTGGAATTAGCTACATTGAAACCTCAACGTGAAAGAGAGGCAGCACAGGAAGCAAGAGAAGCTGATGAAAGAGCGAGAAAAGTTGATGAAAGAAAAGCACAGGAAGGAAGACAGCATGGGATTATTTTAGAAAGAGAACACAAGTTAAAGGTGAGAGAACCTGAACTTAGGCACTCTAGGTCAGATAATTCAGTACTGTCAGGACTTTTTGATGCAGCAAAGAATGCACGTTTAGTGCCTAAATTAAAAAAAATGAAGTGTCGAAATGCTTTCGGTCTTTCGAGAAAATAGCTGAAACTTAGGAATGGCCAAGAAGGGTGTGGCCTCTTCTTTTGCAAAGTGTGTTTATTGGAAATGCAGTTTATTCGGCCCTCTCCATAGAACAAAGTTCTGCATATGATGTGTTGAAAGATGCTGTTATGAGGCATTTGAGTTAGTACCTGAGGCATACAAACAAAAAATTCAGGGTCAACCATAAGGAAACAGATGAAACTTATATGTAATTTGCCACATAGAAAGAGAATTTGTTTGATAGGGGGGTGTGCCTCCAGGAAAATTGAAGATGATTTTAACAAATTCAGGGAACTTATTTTGGTAGACGACTTCAAAGGTTGCATAACGAAGGAAATTAAGAAGTACCTAGATGAACGTGAGGCGGATAAATTACATGAAGCCGCAGTTTTGGCTGATGACAATTAGTTGATGCATAAAAGCTTCTTTGGAAAAGCAAAACAGGGT
Source organism: Hermodice carunculata (assembly GCA_964020975.1). NCBI lineage: Eukaryota > Metazoa > Annelida > Polychaeta > Eunicida > Amphinomidae > Hermodice > Hermodice carunculata. The sequence goes on along the minus strand of OZ026625.1, from coordinate 7,624,870 downwards.
CAGGTTAGATCTAAATTTGGAAGGATATCAGCGAGAAAGGGGAGCCTCTCCCCCCATCAAAAATCAGAAGAACAAAACCCAAATAATTATCTGATAAATCAGCTAATCAGAAAACAGGGCAGAAGTCCCTTAGTGGACCCACATGCAATTATTGCCATGAAAGGGGTAATGTCAAATCTAAGAGTTTTGTACTCCAGAGAAGGACCACTAATACTGGGAAACCAGTTGTTTGAGCCAGTATTAAGTGGCGCCAACCTTCCTATATGCCTGATGGACATTCTGATAATCCCCATGCTAAATTTGAAAACCCACATATTGGGATAAAGGAGTCCATATTGGATGCCTATCAAAGTTTCAAATCAGAAGGGCTGGTGTCCAAGAAAGAAATGCTGTTGACCAGAAGACAGTTGTGATACTAAGGGATACTGGCGCTGCCCAGTCTTTACTGTTGAAAGATGTACTTCTTTTGCCGCATGAAACTTTTCAAAAAGCCAGTGTATTACTTCAGGTTGTTGAGGGAAATTATATCACAGTCCCGCTTCACAAAGTTTACCTGAAGTCTGATTTCAAAACTGGACCAGTGATTGTAGGTATTGTACCTAGTTTCTTGATAGAACGTGTGACCCTCCTTCTAGGGAACGATACAGCAGATGATAATGCGAAACAAAAAAATGGTACCATATCTGACTGATGAGCCAGTCATGAGAGAAGACACAGAGCATCTTGAGCAGGAATTTATGGGCATTTTCCCGCCTGTGTTGTGACAAGGTAAATGGCTCTTGAACCTTCTAAACAAGAAGCCAGTGACAAGGATGATAAATGTCTAGGGCTGGCAGAGACACTCTTTGATGGTAACCTGGAGGCCCAAGTAAGCCAAAAATGTAACTTGAGTCCAGAGGCAGCCATGATGGTAACCTCTCTGACCAGGAAAACCAAAATGAGCATCTGAGTCAAATGCCTCATTTGAATCGAGACAGCCTGAATAGGGAGTAAAAAGCTGACCTTCAGTTAGGAAAATTGGCAAGTACAGCTTTTACTGAAGAAGAGGCAGAAGAGACTTGGTCAGTTGTTATATTAAATCAGGAGTGTAGATGATGAAATGGAGACCTCCGGATGCTTCGAGTGATGAAGAATGGAGAATTGTTCATCAGATAATGGTTTCCCCATCATATTCAGCAAAATGTAAAAAAAAAAAGAAAAGAAAAGAAAAAAAACCCAGCTCATGATTTGCCTATGGCGGGCCACTTGAGTAGTAGGAAGACTTAAGATCGAATATTACAACACTTCTTTTGGGTCAGATTACATCAGGAGGTGGCACAATTTTGTAAGACATGTCACAGATTTCAAGTGGTCGGAAAACCCAATCATAAAAATCAAACCTGCTCCTTTGATTAGTATCCCTGTTTTTCAAGCCCCACTTAGCAGGGTTATTATAGAATGTGTTGGACCACTTCCGAAAACAAAAGCGGGAAATAAGTTTCTCCTTACTATCCTGTATTCAACCACTAGGTATCCTGAGGCCATCCCATTACAAAACATTAAAGTTCTTGCTATCATTGATGCTTTATTGAACGTTTTCACTGGGGTAGGACTGCCAATGCAGATATAAAGTGACCTAGGTTCAAATTTTATGTCTGCAGTGTTTCAGGAGGTTTTCTTCCAGTTAGGCATTTAACAAATTTAATCTTCAGCTTACCACCTAGAAACACAAGGGGCTCTCCAAGGGTATCATCAAACACTGAAGAACATGATGAGAACCTATTGTTAAGAAAACGAAAATGAATTGAATAAAAGTTTACGTACGTTATTATTTGCCATGAATGGGATACCAAATGAGTCATTGGGGTCCAGTATATTTGAACTGATACATGGACATACTGTGAGAGGTCCACTAAAGCTTATGAAAAAAGAATGGTTGGTGGAGACACAATATGAACCTATCTTACAGTATGTGTCCAAATTCAAAGAAAAGTTGGAAAAAGGCTTGTGAGGTGGCAGAATCAAATCTGATTAATGTACAGGGTAAGATTAAAACCTGGTATGATAAGAAAGCAAGGAAAGAAGTTTTAAACCAGGAGACAAGATGTTGGTACTTCTGCCTATGCAAGGGCATTCAATTTCGGCAAAATTCAGTGGTCCTTACCTTGTTAAATGACAGTAGATTGATCAGGACTATATAATATTTGCACCAGATAGGAGGAAAGCTTAACGGCTTTGTCACATCAACATGTTAAAAGAATACCATGAAAGAGAACACAAGTAGGAATTGTCAGTGCCACTTTTTTGAAGAGTGATGGAAAAGATAATGATGAGGATGAGAATGATCCATTCTCAACTGAACACTTGAGTTCTATTTCCAGTGTGAAAATGCAGAACTCATGACATATTACAAAATCTTGATATTAACAAGATCAGTCATTTGGAGCCTGCACAGCAAGCTGATTTAGCAAAACGTATTCATGAGTTTGAGCATTTTTTTCTCAGACCAGCCTGGTCAAACCTCAATATTATGCCATGATGTAGATGTAAGGGACGCTGCTCCAATGAAGCAGCAACCTTATCCCATGAATCCTCTGAGAGTGGCTGTAGTTCCAGAAGAAATGAATTACATGCTGGTAAATGATATTTTGGAACCAATCCAGAGTAGCTGGAGTAGTCATATTATATTGGTCCCAAAACAAGATGGTTCAATGACATTTTACATTGATTATAAAAAGGTGAATTGTGTAATTGAATCAGACTCTGAGATACCTGCTTATCTGATCCCTAGAGTGGATGATTGTATTGATGATAAGGTGAAGATTTTATAAATAAAACTAAGATGAATGTGTTCAGATTATAAGATTTTTCGCAGTAGTAGTGTTTATGTAACCATGTCCAATGTTCACTAAAAATAAACAAAATTTCTATAGAAATATGTACAGAATTAATGTTTTAAGTGATGGAACAGGGAATTATTCTTATTTTGAAATAAATATAGTAAACAGTAAAACTGTTTCTAAGTTTAATGAGATTTGTATAAACCATGTCAACCGCTCCAAGGAGAGGGGGGGGGGGTCTTAAGGACGTGAAAATAATTGTTTGTTTTGATTTGGAGAGGTCATTGTTTTCATTGAGTGTGTGCAGAGTCACTGAGTTGGCCTGCTTTCTTGGAGTGACTCTAGCTAAGCTAGATTGCTGACTGGCATTCGTATGGTGAAAGCCGTCATGTGGTCCACACAGCTCTCAGTCCATTGGGATGTGTGACTACTTGGAAAACTCTGCAATATTGGTGACATTTCTCAGTCTGGATATGTAAAACAGCTTCCTTCATGAAGGACGGAGAGAGGAGAATTCTGAGGTCTGACAGAAGCTCTGTGACTTCAAGCCAGTGGGACTGTGAGCCATTGATATTGCCAAGGATATACTCATTTATGGATTGTACCTGTGGAATGTGGACAGTGCCTTTAAGTGGACCGGTATATTTGGTGTTTAATAGAAATGGTTAGAATTAGCTCTAAAGTGTGTATTTGCCCCCAATACACAACTGAATACACAAACATTTGGAGGGCTAGAGCTGTGTATTCTAATTAGTTTGCATGTAAAAGCAACCTTTAATAAACCAGTTCAATTAGTTTGTGTGTAAAAGCAACCTTTAATAAACCAGTTCAATTAGTTTGTATGTAAAAGCAACCTTTAATAAACCAGTTCAATTAGTTTGTATGTAAAAGCAACCTTTAATAAACCAGTTACTTTTGTAGCTGTAGTTATATTAGTTTTTGTGAGGTATTTAGTTATGCATCTAGAATTACTGTCTCAAATTGGTGTGTCTATGTGCAGTCGTTTTCAAGTTATTAAGTTAAAAATTACAGTATAAAGTAATGGCAATACACAACCCTAGCCCTCCACTGCCTGCAGTGCCCTCTTTCTAGCAGTTTTCCAACCTTTTCTTCTTGTCCATGCCTATTGTACCACATTGGAACCTAACTATACCTCTGTGAGATTTAAATCGGCACCGTGCCTTTGTGAACCACATTAAAAGCAAACTGTTCCGCTGTGGGAGTTGGACCAGACTATTTGGCACCTACCATAGGACTTAAAACTGTACATGGGACAGACAGTATCTATGGAGAATCTTTCACCAGGGACTAGGATTTACCTACAGACTGTTTTACTATTGGGGTATCAGCATAGCTAAGGGCAATTTTATTTACCTACTCTGTACTGATTTTGATTGTTAATATATTGTCATCGTTGTCCTTCTTTGTTCATTTCTGCTACGATCTAGGATATTCAGAAAGTGGGCAACGTAACCCCAAATTTATAGGTTTGTGACATGGGTGCATCCAATGGACGAAGAACCAAAGTTGTAGGATTTTAATTTATTCAAATAAGATGAATCTACACAATCTAAATCTTGAATCACTTCAACACCATTCCAAATAGAGTTTGTATGTATGTGACATAACCGCATCCATTGAGCCATGGGCCGAAGTTGCAGGCTTTTAATGTATGTAAATTAGGCAAATACACAAAATTAAAATCTTTAATAACTTCAGAACTATTATATAGTTGTGTCATTCAAACTTCAGTTTATAAGTTTGTGAAATGGCCATATCCAGTAAACCAAGAACCAAAGTTTTAGCATTTTAAATTATGCCAATTAGGCTAACATACCAAATTTAGATAATGTTACACAATAGGAAAGTGTAACATTTCAACCTGTTCTCATACTTTGAAGGCACCCGGACAGATTTACTGTGAAGCGAATCTTCTTTTCTAGTTATTTTGGTATAGTCACCCAACTGGAGATACACTTCCCTCATACACGCACACACATATATACACATACATACAAAAACCAATGGCAATTATAGATAGTGAAAAGCAGATTTGTCATTTGAGGGCATCTGTCTACACATTTTTACATGGCACATTTTCCAGCTTCCTGACTGAGCACATCTGTCATTCATAAGGCTACAATACAATAAACTTTGTCGATAAATGCAAGCAGGTGCTTTTTATTGTGTGGCTATTTTAAATGTGATCATGTGTAATTTGTAAAAATCGTTCCAATAAATAATTATATGAATATTCATATATGTAGAACTTCCGCTTAAAATATTAACGGATGGTATTTAAATATTTCCAAATACCTTTTTGGGTATACCTATTGAAGCCATTACTCTGGCATGAGACTCTCATTTGGTGACAAACAGATACTAGATTCTCGTTGCATGAAACTGTAAACCTCAACACATCAAAATGAAATTGTGTAACTGGCTCCGTGGCGCAATGGATAGCGCGTCGGACTTCTAATAGGAAGTAGCAATTCGGAGGCTGTGGGTTCGAGTCCCACCGGAGTCGGACTACATTTTTCTTTCACATTAATTCTATATTTATTTTCATACCGAATGTGTATTAAAGTTTGTTCTCAGTTTTTGTGAAGCAAAGACGGAATACGGACCCAAATACATGGAACTGAATGAAGAAAAATTTACACTTTTAATTCTTAGTCAAATATTTGGTGAAAAGAATGAGATAAATACAAAACCAATGGCAATTATAGATAGTAAATAGCAGATTTGCCATTTAAGAGCATCTGTTTACACATTATACGTGGCACAATTTCCAGTATAAATGCTCTGAAGCTCAAATGAATGAAGCAGTCAATAAATTGTGATATCTCTGTTAAATAGATGAGCCAAAATAATTTATAAAGACTCATTTTGCAAATAAACCTCTTTAGGAAAATGAGAAAACACAAACTATTATTCTAATATCATTTACGCCTACTGAAAATTAGGAATCAGATGCAGTTGTGTGTGATTTAAGCAAATGCTGTTTTTATATGGTAAAATATACCATAATTAAGAACTTATCCACATTTAATTGCTCTGTCTTGTACACTTTTATAAGTTATCTGTACAAACTAAAATAAGCAGAATCAAAACTAAGTATTGCATTATTGCGGTGGAATCATTGACATTGGGGTACATTCCCCCCAAACATCTTTACTTGAAAGAGAACTTTTGAAGAGTTGAATATTTTGCTGTTGCACATGAACTATGTTCCCTTTGCATTTATTTGCCTTTGGTAAATAATAATAGTTCCATATTTACATGCAGTTAAAGAGGTTTCTAACATTTTATAACCTACATTTTCCATACTGTGGGTTTCGCTATGTATCAAAACAATAAAAAGAGTGTTATGAAGCTAAACATCAACGGGTTTGTCATGTGAAATGTATTGATAATTCATATGGAACTGTGCCCTATGCATTCCCTGTGGGGGATACTTTAAGAAGATGGCAAGTGGCTTGTGTTGTGTTTGCTTGATTTAGGTCAACATTTATTGGCGTTTGTGACAGTGACGGATGATAAACGCACAGGAACAATGAAGTATGTACATACCTCAAGCGTGCATTTACTGGAGCGTCAATATTTGAGGAGATCATGTCTATTACAACACTCTCTATTTTTAAATCCACTGCTTTACGATGAAAGTCTTTAATAAGCCACACACGGAAAAGTTGTATGCGAATCGGCTTTGGGCCCTCTGATATAAAACTTGGAAGCAGTATAAATCGCCAACCCGTACGACTGGGTTCATCTCTTCCAAATTAAATAAACTCTATGGACCAAGGACACTACAGAAAGATCGTGACCATTTCAAAGTGCAATGCCTCCAAGAGGTCTTAATTTCCACCAAATGGCGCCATATTGCATTAATATGTCACGCCGGTTTTATTGGCCCTGTACCTGGATCTGAGGTACGGACGTCTGAGCATGGGTTCGATTAACGCATGTAATAATAATAATAATAATAATAATAATAATAATAATAATAATAATAATAATAATAATAATAATAATAATAATAATAATAATAATAATAATAATAATAATAATACTGTGGCTCTTCGCTTATGCGCCGCGGTCCTGTGTGACACAGGTGGCCTAGGAAAAAAAATGAGGATGAGATGGAGGAAACCATGGTTATCCTAATCAGCTCATGCTGCCATGTTTACCAGGACCAGAGCCGAGGCAAAGAGTCCACCACACACTCTCTCACAGCATGTGTGGCCGACTGGTATCTCCATCATGCTCAATGACATTCTACCAGAGCGGGGAACCAACGATGCCCAAATTAAAATAGACAGTGTCACTGATACGGTAAAAAAGGAAGGATCCACGGAAAGACACTCGTATATGTCGAGATGATGCTCATCGTTTTGAATGCTCGTGACAAATTACCGTTCGGGCCGGTGGTTCAGCTTGCGCACACAGGGTTTCATTATATAAGTGCCTGTGTCAAATCAATTAACATTACGCCAAAACAGAAGATACGAGCAAAAGAACAAACGGTGGACAGTCTATCTGTGAGGAGAACGTAAGATAAGCCAGGGAAACTGGTCCTTTCCCTTAGCAGTTTTAGTGTCACGAAAAGCAATTTATTCGTTCCTTCACATCAGAGATATAGGCCTATAATTTGCTTTTTTTTATATACAGAAAGTATTATTCTGGCCTAAAATAGATACATATGTCTACATTTTACTTTGTATTGCATTCAATAACAGAGTGTTAGAGTCAGAAAGTATTGTTCTGGCCTAAAATAGATACATATGTCTACATTTTACTTTTTATTGCATTCAGTGACAGAGTGTTAGAGTGAACCGACACAATCAGCTTCAAATGGACAATAATACAATGTACAGTTCCAATGAAAGAACACAAGCAGAGACTCTTAAATCGATCTTTCTGGTTTAAAACATATCCACAGGAACGGCACGTTCAAACACTCCCATCGACCTTTTATGATACTGTGATAAGTATTAATAGCGCAGTCTATCGTCAGTTTAAGGCCCCAATGGCATTTCCATAAAATAACCCGTCCATTAGATGCTTATAGAAGCAAAATGTTATATCATATGGAACAGCATTTGCAGCGGATCACGATCTGGGAAAGATAGCTCGGTGAAGCTGTCTGATCGTTTGCTGCCAAAAACGAGAGCAACATGTACGATCGTTACACAAATATGAAGGTCAGTATCAGCTTTGGTGACATAATCGATAAACGTTCAGGGATACTTACGCAATACAGACTTCTGAATAGTACGCTGAACAATAACAACCTTGCCAATGTTTAATTGTATTTTATTGCTCGAAATACATTTGGTGGCATGCCAGCTGCGATACATCAGTGGTGCAGCAGTGGTCCCCACGGGAAGAAGTAGAGTTTGACATTGACTGTCCACCATACCATGGCAACAGACACACTTGGAATTCATTTCTTACAGTCTGCTTTGATTTTGTGACAAAGCAAGTTCAAATGACAACTTTAAAACCTGTATTTTTCAATAAATTGAAACAAGTGTTATATATATGTATGGCGCCCGGATGAGCCAAAAGCCTAGGGGAGGGATGGGGGTTTTCATTTGACTTGTGAATTTCCCCATAATATGGTGGTGCAATCTTAATTGCCCTTGGTGTGGAGATCATATTTTTTTGTTTTGGTAAGATGCACAAAAAATAGATATGATGACACTGGAATAAAGTCACCGGTTTTATGTCTTCACTTACATAAAAAAAGGTGCAAGTTTTAAAAATTTTACAATGTGAGTAATTCAGACATAGCCTTTACAGTGTTGTTCTGTCATAGAATGTAGCTCAAATTCAAAAATGCCGGAAAAATATTTGAACCTGAGGAACATAATTTCTGCATGAAAAATCCAAAACTCATGATATAAAGGCTGATCGCGAATACCTAACAGGTAAATGTGCAATAACTACTTTTGACCACTTACCCTGTACTGTTCGACTATCAGTATTGTTTGCTTTCTCTAGCAACCAACACAGGAAGGAGAAATGCACAATTTTGCAAATGACAAAATGTGACAAAGTAGTGAACTTATGCCTGGAAATTATATTCTGCGTCTCAGTACCAACAGTGACCTGAATGCAAAGGTTGGCTTGCCACACAAACCTTACAGAAGCTGCTGTTGATGCATTTTATATATGACCAGATGAGATTTGTGCTAATTTGGTTAAATGGCAAAGCAACGGCTGCAGGGAATTTGGAGACAATTCTCGAAGACTATTTGTCTCCACTTTTACCACAAGACCAAATCGAGAAATCCCATGGAATAACCAAAGTTTTGATCTATGTGTTTAAGATAGCACTGCAGAAATTAGTAGGATCCTCAATATACTCCAGATGTCTGTATGAAGACATACATATTTAATTTCATGTTACAGTTGCTAGGAAAGAAAAAGAACATTGCTTTTTGGTCTGTAAGAAATAGCCAATATCAATGCCATACATTATGCAATATTATCGGAACGCCAAATTTCCAATCTTGCCGAAACTTTGTAAATTTAACGCGCATCGGTCTCCCAGCTATAATTCTGCTTTGCCAGGGCAGTGTGCCCACTTAATGTGTGACAACAGATCAATACCTCAAGCTTACACCGACACAGATACAAAGCACAGTGCGTGTAATTCGTACTTTATTCCTCCAGCAAAAATCGTCACTAAGGGGAATCTTGTGTTGAACTTGGAGGTCTATGAACTTGGGCTCAAAATGCTTTGTGGAAATGCAAATTTAACCCTGACTCGGTCATATGTTATGACTGAGTTAGCAGCTTTATACGCAGAGAGGCAGTGTGCGCTGGGTGATGGTGATGACCAGGGACATCTTGGGAGACACCAAGAGTGAGAGAAGGTTCTTGTGAGCCCACACTCAGAAGGAGAAAGAAACCCCAACTCGCCAATTTCATTTATTCTGACACAAGGACCAACGACCACGAGAACTGTAGGCTTTTGAAAGTGATGTTTGCACGTGATTTTAAGGGAGTAATATTCGTACGTACTTTTACTTTCATGCTGTACAAACATCTTAGAGACCGCATTGAAGGTGTGTCCTTTTTGAGAACACCGTTTGCGCATGATTTTAAGAGAGTTACATTGTGTCGCACTTTCATCTTTCTACTGTACAACAATCTCAGAGACCGCATTGAAGGTATCTCCTTTTTAAGCATACGGTTTGCGCATGATTTTAAGAGATTACCATTCGGTCGTACTTTCATCTTCATGCTGCACAACAATCTTAGAGGACGCACTGGATTCTAATTTCTAGCCTCTGAAGCACTCCCTGCGTAATAGCTTACTCTTTCTTCCACCAGTAGTTCTAACAGCACAAAGAAAACTCAAAGGGTCATTTTGGTCCAACGGACCAAGTGGTGTTATGGTCAACACATCTCATTAAAATGACACATCTTTCAAGAGCTCTCCACGTTGGAATCCTACGCAATCTCTTGATCTAAATCCCTGTAAAAAAAGGAGACAAGACCACTTCAAATGTCTGTCAAACTACTTCAAATTTACAAAGACAAACGAAAATAAATAGCGATTTCATACGCCGTATGCACATTAATTTCCCGCCACAAAGCACGGGTTTGACGCCAGGCGATCACGGGGTACGTGCGGGTCACGTCACTGTCACAGACAGGGTAATATGTTCATTTCTCACAAAAATTAGCGTTTTTGAGAAATTTAAGTTCACAAGTGCTAAACTGGTATTCGTCTAGTACTTCCCGAGCCATATATAAAGAAAACTTTTCATCTGCCTTTTATAAGTATTCTTAATTTCCAAAATATTAGTAATATCCCGCTTGTCCCCACGGGTACTGACCCGTTTCTCGCCATATCCCACCAAGCGAGACTATGCAATCAAGTATGCAGTTCTGACGGGAAATTAATATGCATATCTTGTACTGAAATCATTGAAGATTTAACCTGTGGTACGAACAATATAAACATGGCTTAGTCTTATATAAGCCTTCTCTTATACTTTATCGCTTTAATCAAATTGCAACGAAAAGCAAAAGCAAAACAAGCAAAGCAACCTATAATTGAAATAATATCCTGTTGCTGAACCCATTTGCTTTGGTAAAAAAGTGCTGTTTTGCACATAATTTTTATGGTGCGTACTCTGCTCCATTTGCCGAATGCCAGTTACATTTTCGCAAAGCAACCCCCCCCCCCCGAAAAAAAATACGCATGCCGGATGCGAGTTTCCTATTTAATTTCACGATAAGCTTGAGATTTATAAATCATAACACAACTAGATTTGTTGAGTAGAGATTTCATTATTTTGAGCGCCAAACAGGCCGGACAAATATTACAAAAAAATCAGAAATGTACTTCTATATCAATTTCCTCGGGCATTACTTTTTTTTATTAAAAGAAATAATCTGCTTACGGCTCCAAGCTTATTTTTGAAGTTTTTATAGCAAGCAATTAATCTTATCAAGATAATTATTTTGCTTACTGGGATTTTCCTTTAGGGTTGGTGTTACTGCCATAAAGAGCGTTATGCTGTTTCCCCATGAAGATGGGAACCAGTGCCGAACGTACGAGCTGGCAGAACGCAGAAAAAGGTAAGTTCAAGATGTTATATAATTCAATTATATTTTGTGCGAATGTTAAACTATAAAAAATTTGAAAGAAAATGAATTGATAATATTGCAATGTGTCTCTTTATGTCTGTATGCTTATCACTATTTATTTATTTATTTATTTATTTATTCATTTATTTATTTATTTATTTATTTATTTATTTATTTATTTACTTACTTACTTACTTACTTATTTATTTATTTATTTATTTATTTATTTATTTATTCAAAATTTTGCGATTGCAAAACCCATATACTGTCACTACTGCATATTAATACTTTTACCAATATCTGGGTCATAGTCATCATGATATTGCTGCTATATTTTGGGAAGGAAGGGCAACAGAAAAAGAGTATCCTGAATACACTTGTGAAAGTTAAGACAAATTTGAATAGCCCGTGAGAATAAATTATAAGTAAATGTTTGAAGTAGCCTACCAGGGATATGTTTGCCTGCACATGTTCCCTGGGTTTTTGGAGGGTCGCGACCGAATTAGGCACCGCGCATACACGCTTTGATTAGTGATCTTTTACAAACTGGTCATTTGTACAAAATGGTAAATTTTGCAGCATCGCCTCTTGAGCATTAAGTTTTTAGAGATATATGCAGGTCTGGACCTCTGCAAAGAAGCATCGCGGGCCCGATTATTGAATTAACGGTGTTTCTCTACTTGTGGAAGATGTCGTGCGTCAACGTAGACATCCTTCACATAAGACTTCTTCTCTTATTTAATACCGTTACTGAATAGATCGTATTCTCCCATGAAACAACCTTTTTTTTTATGAGAGACAACACTACTCAGCAAAGGCTGGTGTTCAAAGTGGCTTTCGACGTTAAAAAAGTACAGAGCAAGACAGATATACATGGACATTATAACTATATATATATATATATATATATATGTATATATATATATATATATGTATATATATATATATATATATATATATATATATATATATATATATATATATATATATATATATATATATATATATATATATATATATATATATATATATATATATATATATATGCTGTTACTTAAAACATTTGTAGAAGTCCATGTATTTGGCTGATGGTTTGAAATGAAACTTAAAACGTTGGTATTGCATGCCGTTGTGTCCTCGTGTGCTTCGATAGTAACATTTTAAAATAATTGAGACTATTTGAACTGTTTGTTGAGGTTGGCAAACTGTTCCAAATTACAGATATTTTGTATTTGAAAGTTCGTTCAAGACTGTTAGTTCTTGATCCCTCCAATGCGATGTCACAATTTGAAGGTGATCTTGTATCATGTTGGTGTGTAACTCTATCAGACTGTGATCTCAAGTGATTTGGATCATTCGTGTTCACGCTTTTGCACATCATCACACCCAGTGAGAGAGCAGCACGCTATTCGGTTGACAGCCAGTTCAGTTTTTGCAGGAGTTGAGACGAGTGTGTACGGTTTGACAACCCTAATATCACTCTAACACCTCTATCCTGATGTTTCCGTAAGCTTTTTTAATTTGGTTTTACCTGCATTAGAATATACAGCATTGTATTGCTCCAATATTTGGAGAATTAGGGTTTTATCTGACAATCATATTTTCCTGTATCAACGCTCAGACAATTCCAGGCACGGCTACGAATGATAAGTGTGTGGGAAATTTTGTCACATGCCCTATAAATCTGAATATCCCAACCTTATTGTCTCATGCCTTATTCTGTCACAGAACTTAAAACTTATGTGATTGATAGTCATTAACAGTCTTGCGTAATCATATGAGCAAACTGTACAGAAAATTACAGCAGACTCGCTGCTTGCGAGTCCAGGTTCGTTGCAGTATAGCCCCAAAATTAAGCTCAATGACTATCACAGCTGAGCTAGGATGCCTGATTACAGTTTATTCTATACCATGGTCAAATGCCTTGGTCAGTGGTTCTGGCACTGCCTGGCACGTTATGCTGCAGGTGCCCTTGCGGCAGCTGCAGCATGACTTACCAGGCAGTGCCAGAACCACTGACTTAAAACAATAGGCATGTTGGTACTTGAAAGAAAGCTCTTTTCATGAAGAATTTAAATATGCAATTGTCGTCTTAAATCTAGGTAAATATACGAAAAAATCAGGAACATGTATGGAATGAGTTAACTCCCTGTCAGGTCACATGCTCACTGGGGATAAATTATGATGCCTTTCCATAGAAAATTAGTGAACAATCAAGAAACATTGAAAACATCAAGAAACATGTTTTGCAAAATATTATATTGACCTTGAAAGTCATATAACATTTACCAGAAATCTCTCTGGGATTTACTGGAGACGTGTTGAAGATTTTGTACGATTTTTCCTGGAAATAATCTGCAAATTTGCGACAAAGCGGAAGTTTAGAAGCGGGTACCCAGGAAACTTTATTAAATGAATGGGGAAAGGCCACGTCTTGTCTCCAATGACCTGTGACCCATATTCTGCCTGCGGTCATCTGCCCTGAAATATCAACTTGGCTTATCAGTTTCGGGCCTAGGTTTCGCTCAGTGGCCCATATGAGAACATAGCAATAGTATGAAACAGTACCTATATGTGTGTACATGTGGGCTAAAGAACCAATTTGCATGGAATTTATTTTGAGAGTTTGTGTCTAGGCAAGGCTTCAGATCTTGTTCTTGTTTTATTATATCTATCTTTCGCGCAGCACCAAAAGTTGTTCACCCCGAACATGTTTCGCGTCATATTGGAATCTTTGTCCATCTGGAATGGACGCAGTGCATTGTGGGATTTTCGAAAGGACATGAAGAAGTGGCGCGTCTCCTGACGGAATCTCCATCACTGTCCGTGAAACAGTCATTGACATGGCGCATATTGATCAAACTGAAACCTCGGCTGAAATAAACGATTTTCGTCCAAAGGAAAGGAACGTACTTAAACTAATAATGCTTAATCTTTGTATGAATTGTTTGACTGGTGAGGCATTATTGACTCCTATTTGTCAATGGTTATTACCATTAATGCTCATAGACTGGAGAGTTTTAATGTCTCCTTGCATTGCGCCAATCAACTTGGTATTTTTGCCATTAAAGATGGCGTTGGTAGGCAGTCTGTCAGCAGCATATAAATTGTTTATAGTTGATTTAGTATTTAAGCACGTGTCAGGTATTGCACAAATACATGTACAGTACGTGTCTTTGACTGATTTTAGGTGTTATAGCATTTGTATTTAATTGGTGGTGGAGCACTACCGTGTTTTATGCTGAGTTTGCGTTTTTTTCAATGTAGGTGCCCCAGAGGGCGCTAAAAATTGAAGTATGAGTCTGAGATAGCTTTATTCGGTCTTACATTACAACAAAAATATAATATATTACGATTGGAGTATCGATAAAAATAACGCTTAGCTCATGGGATCTACATAAAGACAAATAATGGTCGCTGACACGTGAACCACCCAAGTTAAACAATAATCTTCCTAAAATAAATTTTCACATGAGTTACAATAACATGAATAAATTGACATTTAAATATCATTTATGTATTTGGTCCCTTGCGGACATTGTGTGCAATAGAAAATTACTACAACTGTATTTCCCTGAATCATGTAATGTCTCTTTTCAAATATCCCAAGTATCAATTGCCTGCCCTGAGTCTTTTGCATATCAATAGGATTTTATTCATCATCTTCAAAGATCCACCAGACCGCGTAGAAATCGTCGCCCCGTTGACAAAAAGAACAGTGTGAGATTACAGAGTTGTCTTACTGGTATCAGAATTGTGTGAAATTAGAGATGGCCAACCGGAATCCTGTCTTAGAAAGTAAGACGGTACAGATGTTATTTACTTTTAAGAACTACATAGTTACTATTGCTGTTTCTACATCTGGTTTTCCTTGTAATGTATACCAGCCAGTGGCACTCCACGACGTCTGTTTCCGGTGCATCTTAGTGTCAGGTGCACATGCACTTCCCTGTTAGTTTATCATGTTTGTTTTGTTTTCCTTTTTCTTTTTTCTTTTTTTTTCTACGTGACCTTTTATAGTAGTGTCCCATGAGGCACATGTGTACTGTGGTACGAATACATACATAACACACACGCACACACACACACACACACACACACACACACACACACACACACACACATATATATATATCCTGTATGTGTCCTTCTCTAACTTCTGCATCAAAATTGGACGGGATGGGTTATATAATACGACAAACTACCAGGACATCGATCAGAGCAATTAATGTACAGACAAGACAAACTGGGACTTTTGCGGTCATTTAATAGTCTACCCTGTAAAAATATACACGATTTTAGCATTAAATTGTTTTCACATTTCTGAAAAGTTTAACGTAAGTGCAGCCTCAGAATAGTTTTAGTGACATCAAAAGAACAACCATGCAGCAGTGTTCATGGTAAGGGGGGTGGAGGGGGAATATTATAACAATTTGACACATGTGAGCCCAAATACTATTAAATTGTGGAAACACATCTTCATTTGGTGTACCACAAGCACTCTTTGGCGGGAAGTTTAAATGTGATAAAAAATCATCTGAGGACAACAAAATTATGAATAAAGTGAGAAGCGCTAGTCCCAGATATTGCATATTGGATGCGAAGCTAACATCTAACTTTTGAAGTCAAGTATTCAGATATGATATTGTTAGTGTAGTTGTCAGTGTGATGACAAGGCTATCTAATCAATATTAAACCATTTATCTCTTCACGTTCAGTAAGCTTGGCATCCACTGGCTAGTTCCTCAGCGTTGTCCGCCGTATTCTGTCACATAGTTTTTCAGTTCAGTGTGTTTAGTAGATTTTCAATATAGTCTGACAATATCTCAGGGTAGCTTCTTTCACAGTTTTTAGCGTAGTCCACTTCATACGTGTTCAGCAGTGTGCTGTAAAAGTGTTTCGGTTAACAGGTATGATCGTACAGAAAAGCCGAGAGTTTCTTGCCTCCCTCCTTTGGCCCATTAAATATTTTAATGCCAACTGTGACTTAAGTCGAACTACTTAATGGGAAATGCTCCCAATTATAATAAGATAAGAAAAATTAATTTTAATGCTTTAACTGATATGAGAAAATCCTTTCTTCTGTTGATTGTAATTTGGTCTTGTCAAAATAAGAATAACTTGTCCAAAGTCTGGAAAATTATAAGTGATATTATTGGGAAAATAGAATAATTAGTCATAAAACATAAAATTGAATTATACATATCTTACTGACCCAAAAGATATTGCACATAACTCATTTTAATTTATTTTTTACTAATATAGCTCAAAATTTGGCAAGGAAAATTCCTGACGTGCATGTCTCTCTTCATTATTATATGAGGCAGGCTCAATATGTGCGTTCTTTTTTCTGTTCAATAGTGGCAGATGATGATATTAAGGTTATGATAAATTCTTTAAAGAATTCTAGCCCAGGCTATGACGAGATAAGCTCCAAAGATTTGAAATATATTCTTCTTTAACTTATATAATTAACTTATCACTCGCCAAAGGTGTATTTGTAGATGTACTTAAAATTGCCAAGGTCCTTCCTTTGTTCAAAAAGGGCGACATGGATAAATTTTCGAATTACACGCCAATTTCATTGTTGACAAGCTCTGCAAAGTTGTTCGAAAAAGTTGCCTAGAATCAATTGTTAGATTACATAGATAAAAATGACATTTTGTACCAGTATCAGTTTGGGTTTAGAAAATTATATGGAACTTAGACTGCTGTAAGTTTTTCAACAAAATTTAACTCTTGCACTGCTATTTTCACAAAATATAGAGGCCTCGGATTATCATCAACATGCACCAAGTGTCTTTCTAGATTTATCCAAGGTTTTTGATACAGTGGGTCATAAAATACTTTTTGATAAGTTATTTTTTGGGGGGGATCAGAGGTGTATCTTTTGATATGTTTCCTTTTTATCTTACAAATCAATCTCAATATGCGCATTTTCAAAGTACTGATTCTGATGTCCTGAATATATCATGTGGAATTCCTCAGGGGTCAATCTTAGGCTCTTTACTATTTCTTTTATATGTAAACGATTTATTGAATGCAATCCGACTCTTTCTGTTTATTATTTGCAGATGACACAAATTTATTTTTGCTGACAACAACTTTGATATTTTAATACGTGGAACAAATATCACTTTACAGTTGATAACATAATGGTTTAATGCCAACAAGTTTTCTTTGAAAGTTAAAAAACTAGCTTAATGATCTGTTAGAGTAAAAGGAAGAGATATGTGCAAGATCGTTTTAAAATTGAAATCAATGGTTTAAAAATTTTTCAGGTACCTACGATTAAGTTTTTGGGAGTGTGGATGGATGAACAACTTAATTGGAAATTCCATATTACATATATCTCAGGTAAGGAGCCGTCCATGATTGTCAACATTTTCATCCAAATGACCATGAATTCCCCCCCTCCCCCCCTGTCTGTTTATGGCCATCGTCAACAATTTTTTCCGGCCTAATTGCAAATACAGACACTCAACCTCATATGATATGCCCAAAATGCTTAGACAAGAAGTGCATACAGTTTTCCTTGTCTGAGCGTGATAAAGTGAATTTATTCTTGTATAAATATTAGCAAATAAAGAGGACAAACAAAGTGAACTTCACCTTGGTATTCATTTATTACTTTAAAAAAGCGGTAGTGTACAAACTTCCCTGCTTTGAAGAATTGATTGATTGTAGTGACAACTATAGTCTATATATATCATAAACTATGTTTTGTAGATAATAATATTTCATCCTGATAATTGATGCTGAATGTCTTGAAATGTTCTTTGCTTAACCTGTCTTGATGTATGCTGGTGCACAAATGTATCTGCATTTAGTACTTGTACATGATCATGCAATGATTTAGGATTTTTGATCATACATCTGGGATTTTGGCAATTATGTTTAGCTGTGCTAATTTGGTCTCACAGAGCTACATGGTTGCATCTGCATATCTGTTCTTGGTGACTGAATGGGGATTACATCGAGGGGTCGATAGGATGAAAGGGTTAAAATGCTAAGTGACACCTAGTGGTAGGTTGACATTTTACAGAGGAACTGGAAATGTTGGATATAGAAAATCAACATTTTTAGGGTTAAAATTATGGTCTGGCTCTGACCCCCTCTCCCTCTATGACTATTTTCGACAAAGATGAAAATGTTGACAATTATGGATGGCCCATAATATTGGGAAGTTGTTGGTATTCTGAAGAGAACACAACATATTGTGAGTAGACAGATGCTTGTAAATCTCTATTATGATTTAGTGTACCCACGTTATACTTACTGCAATATGACTTGGGCGAGTAACTGCTTGCCTGGTAAAATTACAAAAGTAAATACTGAGGGTAGTAACTTTTTTCACATTTCAATGCTCATACTGAATTTATTTTAATTAGTTAAAAATTATGAAATTTCAAAAAATGAAAAGATTTTTAACAGCTGTATTTATGTTCGAAGTTGTACATGGGTTAGTCCCTACTATTGTTCAGAATATTTTCCGTAAAAGTGTTGATGTACAAAATCATGTTACACAGAAGAGATATAATTTTCATATTTTTCTTGCCAAACTACTCTGTTATCATTGACAATGAAATATCATGGATCTTTTGTGTGGAATAACTTGCCAATGTATTTCCGTCAGATTCAATTAGTTCATTTGTTTAAACCAAAACTTAGATTTTTTGTTATGGAACAACACTTTCATCATCTCAATTAAGATTGATTTAATATAAATTTGTATACACTTTTGGACACGTTTAATCAACCAAAATACATTGCTTGTATGTGATTATGCACTTTTGTCTTCATCGTTCTTCTGTCTTTCTACTCAGTCTGCCCGCATATCACTTTGGACGCTAGCAATCACTGTTCTCTTGTTGACTACTGACAGTTGCCATAGCAGGCGGGGATGACCAATTAGGGACTGAGTCCATTTTACAAAGCTAAAGCGCCGCCTCTTTTGAAACATGCCAGACGGTGTGTGATGAAGAATTCACAGAAATTAGTCTATTCACTCAGCAAACAAAACAGCGAAAAAATTTTTTATTTTTAAAGTGGGTAATTAACCCAGGTGCACCGCACACAAAGGGTTGCAAATGCAAAGATGTCATTGTTTGGTGCACAGTAGGCTTTTCCAAAAGTAAATGTCCGGAAGAAAAACGATTCATTTCATAAAGTTTTTTCCCTAACTTTCATTTTGGTCATAATTAGCTGCGCTTGCGTCATGTTACGCATATCACAGGAAAATGCCGTCTTTTGTTGATCTTTGTTATAATGAGTAATCACGAGTTAACCTCATCTGGCAAACCAATAGACAATGGCAGACATTGTATGCTTTGGGGTTTTTTTGATGACGTCGCTATTTCATCAAAATTTTTAAGTAAAATTTTGAATGGGTGCCCACAAGGTTAACAGGAAATGCCACTAGGCAACACCTTACTCTTTCAGTGTCAAATAACACCGTAATGATTTCAGATATAAATGTGCAATAAACTTGTATAAAAAGAAGCCATTTCGTGAAAAGAGGTAGCATACAAAAACAGATATGGTAAGATCTTAATTGACAAAGCTTCGTTACTTTACCGTCGTTCTTGTAAAGAATTGGCTAGCTGACCGACAAAGAAAAAAAGGAGCCATTTAACTTAAGTTCCAGCATATCTATATTTCTTAAAAGAGGGAATAGCTGTTGACTCAGTCTCCAGTCAAGTACTTGAAGGGTTAATAATAGGATAAACCGGGAAGCGGTGAGCCCTTAGAGTGCTCCGGTTAATAAACTTTGAGCGCACGTTTTGATCGAGTCAACAGCTTTCTCTGGGGACGCTTTGGGCGCAATGTCCCCAAAGCGTACCGGGTAAAGCTGTTCACTTGGGTCATTCTCATGCTTTCAACTGTAGGAACCCCGCACTTGAATGAAAGGGCGGTATGCAAGGAATATGAATAGGGAATCATCCTCTCCGTTCAGGCACATCACCTTCGGTCGAAAATAGCGGTGCAAGAGTTAAGATTCTTGACTCATTCTGCGCATGGACCTCAGGAACTTGTAATGATTTAATGATATTAAAATGGCACTTGGTGCAAACATTATCTAACTAAGCGTAACAGTAACCAGATGCAGCCTGATCTTATTAAAACTGGTATCATCCAGACGGATGAAACAATTTTAATGTGACTGTATCGTCGGTGCAGGCTGAATGTGCGGCAACACGTCTTTATCTAATAGTCTGCCACTCGATCGTGATGAAGTTAAGGTCCAAGAAATGATGAACAATGTAACTCCAGTTACCCTGGTTTGCCTATGTACATTCGTAGCATTGGACTGCTATAAATCCATCGATTTTTTGACAGATTACCCCTCCATGGACCTGGTCTGTGGTCATGTTCAGTTATGTAATGGATTTGCATACGGATAAAGGTGTGGCCACAGTGCTTACATAAATATAGCGTTAATATCTGAAAGTTATAGACATGTGTAGGCCAATGGTCTATGGGTTTAATAATAATAATAATAATAATAATAATAATAATAATAATAATAATAATAATAATAATAATAATAATGATGATGATGATGATGATGATGATGATGATGATGATGATGATAATAATAATAATAATAATTTTATCTAACCACCATAATGCCGATGAATTTGCATGAAAATACAGTATAAATATCTCCATAGGGCGCGTCAGATGGTGCTACAGTTTAGTTTTTTAAGTGGAGTTTTTTTTTAATGCTTGAAAGTCAACTTTTATCCCTGGAGATAAAAGTGAGTGTCACCTTCCTCTGTCATTTCTAATAAATGCGATTGCTCCATTGATTTCAAAAGAAATATTCTGCACCACAACTGACAAGAAAAGTTTGGTTAAAAACATTGCGAGCTGTATCATGTTCACACTTGTCTGTTGGGGAACTAAAGGTCTCAATGGCCCGGAGATTATATCTTAAGAAAGAATTTACCCATCTTTTACTATGCTTCTCATCCCAAAAGAACAAAAAAGGTCTCAGTCAGATATAAAATTAGGCTCAATCATTGAGAAAGCGCGACGATGAGAAATATCAGGCCGCCTGTAGAGAATACTTATCTACCAAAGCGTCACTATGTTTGCTCCGACAGACTGAGATACACTGACTGATAAAACGCTCGAATCGAACAACTTCGCCACGTTGCCTCGCTAGCAATTGCACAATTATCTCGCGAAACCACATGCGGTTGCTTCCAGTGTAACCTGCACTTTGATCAATAGCTATGCTGTTTCGGTTTCATTAAGACATGGCTGGATAGCATTGTTCACCCATACGGGATGTATGCGTTTGAAGTGTGTTTAAACGACTTAGCGAACACCGACTTCATTAAATGAAATACAGTGGCAAGTGGCATGTTCCATGGGGGTAATGGTGCTTCACGTTAATGACAGGGAGATCTCTTTAAAAAGATTAAAATTGCGCTATATTTTATTTTGCTATTTCTGATCTGACGAGAGGGAGTAATTATCCGACAGAGAGAAAATGCGTCCATTAGTCACACGTTCTAATACTTCAAGACTTCAAGGAGAGTTTCGCCAAAGCCTGAAAAAAGATTTGGGGGGGGGGGTATTTTCTGTTGCAAACCAGTGAACCGTGATCGGCATCTACCTCAGAATATATTCCAAACAATTCCTGTGGGCACATTTCTAGTCCGACCGAGATTCAGACAAGAATAAAAGTCTACACAAAAAACCAGGTTCGTGAAAACAACACAATAGGCAGGGGAATATTCAACCGACGTTTGTTTTGGCAGTAATGGATTCCTCTTTCTTGAACCCAGAGGTAAAATCCTTGGCAGACAGGGTACCAGACATCGTGCCAACGGAGGTTGATGCGTTTTGGGAACCAGATACTTCACACAGGTGATTCGTCATTGTTGTATTTGTTACTGAGCAACCTTCTCAATTAAATAAAGGAATCAAAGCACCAGCAATGAGTTATATATGGCTATTGCCGCCAGGGGCATATGTGCAGCGGATTAACCCATTCAGTGCTAAGTCCGAAACTGAGTAGTTAGTTGTCCACGGCTTTTGATGCACGACCGAGGGAAATTGTTGACCTCACCAATTCTTCTTTCTGTACACACGTGGGCATGCCGGTACTTGTCTTCTTATCAGATATCTAAATCCGAAATGATAATATCAATTCATGTGAGCTTAACTGTTGTTTCAAAAAGTGAAAGAGTTAATTACTCTTTGGAGATAAACAGGACAAATCATTCGACTTTACACACTACCTTTCCCCAAAAAACTTACTTCCGTTATCGTGATTACAAGAATGTAACCATGAATGTGTGGAAACTGTGCACATGTTCGTTAGTGTGGGGCCTCTTCATCAAGTTTCACGCGTGCGCAGAGGTGTGTTTGTGAGTAGGTTTGGGTTGCTGTTACACAACAATAATCTGCATTTAGACACATATGATAATAAAAAATCATATTAACCTGGTGATTATCTTTCCTTTCCACGACACCATAACAGTTACGTCCGATCAATCCATTTACTTTTCTTCACCATTGCATGCAACTGATCGACAGCCCGACTAAGCATTTCTGTTATTGTCGCCGCCCCTTGTTTGGCTTTATTCTCAGGTAAGCTGGGTGAATTCTAATAAACGTGCCGTATCACCGGTAAATTATTCTTTGCTGTACAACCATATTGGGCTGGATATTTGATTAACTTGTGTTGGAACAAGAAAGAGTTAACCTTCTCTGCAAGTTTAATGTACAGCCTTTTTGCTAGGGTCATTTTGAGACAAAACCAAAATGCACGCGCGAGCAAGCATAGGAACTTAATTACACAGAGAGCTCATAAATTACGAGACAGTGAATTAAAACTTGCAGAATTACCTCAAAGTATGGATTAGCCAGATTGATGGCTTTCATAACATAGGGAAAATTATATCTTTATCTATAATAGCATCTTACGAAACATGCATAGGGTCGCTGTTTTAATCCTGTATGGAACAACACGGGCTGCTTGCTAGTGAAGTCTATGTACGAGAACAATCAATGTACAGTTGATTAAATATTGAAATGTGCAACCTTGCTTAGCAATTTTCTAGCTTGAATATTGCATTTCCTGATATGTCACGAGCTTATGTGTTTAAGCATGCCATGATATGAAATTCTAGAATTTATCGCCATGCTTCCAGTCGCGTTCCAAGAAGAGCCGGAAGACCTGGACCAAAGTGATTTTTTCGCTTCATGGTTGTGCGCTCATGTACGTTTCAGCAGACACTATGTTGAATATTGCAATAATGCAACCTTTGACGCTCAGTAACGTCCGTATGGAAGTGTTCTAACTTACTGTTGAAATTTTTTGCCACCCGAATCGAAATCTTCATGTCGAAATTGAGATAAACATGTCCGGTCAAAAGGGACTGAGTGAATTACTGGTATTTGGGATGATATAGTTCATGGTTACAACTACACGGTAATTACCTTTCTGACGACTTGGTGTCTTATGTCAGGACAGACAAAGTAATTTATGAGGATTATGAATGTTAGTTACACGAGGTAATTAACTCGTAATCGAGGTTTAATATGGAAGGGAATTTAATTTTACACGTACGGTTGAAACCGCTTACAACTCACATCCAGCGGTCCAATCATATGCCTGAATTATCAAGCACGTGGTCTGTTGTAAATGGGTCACCTCCAGCTTCTTTTTCATGACAGTAATTTTGCAATTAAGTCAAAAGCGGGATCATAACTGTGACGGAAAGACGTCATTTAAGTTGTCAAGAGGTAGTCACCGCTTAATCACTTATCAGCTGTGTGACTTCTAGTTCCGAATTTGCGTCACATCTTCACATTTTTTGTTCACTTTCTTTAAAGTGCTTGTCTTCAGATATTCCCATTTAGAAACTAAACACCCATTTATGTGTGTTCAGTATTGCTTTTCCTCGCCACCGGGACATCGACAAAGATACCCCGCGGGATGCAACATTATAGACACAATGCGGTTAATCAAGCACTTTTATGGATTCCACTCAACATATCGCGAAGGACTTGCACGGCCGGTGGCTAGAAATCAAGCCGTCTCCATGGAACAGAAACCATTCTTGACAGATTAAATCGGCGTCCCCTTTAAAGACACAATGTGAGGAGCGGTGAGAGACCCCACGGCAATGACCTTATCCTGGACTCTCGGTCAACCTCCAGAATGGAAAAGGACACCCGAATCGGGCAAGTACCCAAGAACAGCAGAACGCTGTCGACGTCTCCATTTGTATCCCACCTCTGGAGGCGTCGGGTCGTCCCAGCACTTAGCTATTTACTGTAATGGAAACTAGGGCCCATTTATACCTCAGGTTCCGGGAGGGGTCGATGTCTATATTCAGTGAGGGTCGTGTTGCTGATCAAATGCTTCTCAAAATCTTGGCTATGAGATCAGAGAGATATAATGTGTGGTACGTTCCCCGTAAGTTGGCAGCCGCCAATGGGACGTTGCTTAACCTGTAAGGTGTGCGCCAAATAACTGGGACCACAGTGGCGTTGAAAAGTGTGAATTCTCTGCATTGGTGTGCAATGACATCAAAGACTATTAAGAATGGAAAATAATGTATACGAAATATTAAATGCCACTGAATTATCTGTTTGTTCCCTCCAAATAACTGACATGGGATTTCCGTCGACTTTGTTAGTTTCATCTTGTTCTTCTATAAGACCAGTTTTTATTGTCTACTTCCATTAATCATGACATACGACTTTCGTAGGTAGTACAATACGATGGCCAAATTTATGACATAATATACGTTTTCAGTGATGCTGTCAAATTTCATTAGTTTCACTTCACACTACAAGATATTTGACCCCCAAAACTGGCTATCTCCTATTTATTTTACATAATCCATGTTTACTATTTCATTAAATCTACTCAAAGGAAATTATGGGTAAGGACAACCGGTACAAATGATATATCTTTGATTAAAATTTGTTAACCCTTCCTCTGCCCCAAATGCAATTAATTGATGACTGTTGACTTTAATATTCAAGTAGACGTCTTCAAAAGACCTGGGTTAACTATGAGAAAGCCCATTACCTACATTGGGCATCAACATCCCAAGTGCATTTGACAGCGACAATTAATCAGCCGGCTCGAATCGAATCCCAAATCTCTGGCTTCAGGGGCCGCAGGTGAAGCAAGTCTCTATGCCCGAGCTGTCAGCTGCTTCCGACCCAAAAATGGTTGGTTTGACAGATCAAAGTTATCGTATTGAAAGGATGGCACCTGATGAACAAGATCTTGGACCCCTGTATCGAGCGTATACTAGCACAACGACAACACATTCACCTCTGCTGTAATTTCTAGTCATATACATAATGTATAGATCAATTGTTCTCTGGTGCATGCACAACCTTGACTTCTTGTGCGCTAAACAAAGGAAAATTAGATTTACAACCTGTGGAGGATAATTCCCTTCAGTGACTAAGACGGCCAATTTATCCCAGGATATACTTTACGTACTGACTGAGCAGACTTCCATACATTCAAGCCAGCTGGAAAAAAAATCATCGTTCAAGGATTTATGAAAACTCCGATATCAAGATGCCGTAAATGTGAGTTCGGCGTTCTATACCTTTCCTGTTATACAGACCAATCTCCATGTTTTCACCACTTCACTCGATCTGCTCTTTTCCATCCTGATCACTGTTTTAGCGCTGGAAAAGTGACTAAGATTCTAAGTGGCTTCTTTGGTTACCATGGCAACGGGCCACGGTGTAACGGAACATACATACTGCCAGTGGCCAGCAAAATTATATTCAACATCCTGATTGCTTCATCGGTTCATCAGAAAGGTGACAATGCTTTTTAATCACCTTTACTATAAACAACAATTCTTGCAGTCCTTGGGGAGACAAAGTGTATTGGAAGTTAGACAGACCTTGGTCTCCATGGGACGCAGCTGTGTCTTTGCGGTGAAATAAATGACACAAAACTTCCATTGGTGTTAATATGGTTCTGTCATACGCGTTTGTGCTACGTTATAATTTATGACACTTCTCATTTCTTCACGATTTCATACCCATGACACTAAATTAACAGCTTGGTATTGTCTTATGACGGCGTGCATACCGGTACCGAATTCTCTTCCATTGCTAACTGCTGCTTAAGTCGATCTACTTAAAAGGAACCGCTCTCAATTGTAATAAGGGTGCTAGATTCCTATTCCTTGTGAAAGACCTTTTATTCAAGCAAAAACCAAACCTTTAGTGATACAGAGTATCACAGGCCAGGCCAGTAGCTTTCCTTGGCGCGCTTTGGGTGCATTGCGACCAACGCTATTGACTCAGTCCAAAAGAGAGTTAATTTCCTTCTTCTTTTTGCCCATTGTGTAAACCTTACATGAATTCCATTTGTACCCGTGCTTCTTGAGTACAGTTGTGAATAGGTAGGTTCTGCGTCTTAGTTCTAGTATATTGCAGGAAGGACATTTTTGGTTGCCCATTGTCAAAACTAGTAAAAACGCAACAAGTAGGTACAAGCAGCTAAACATCTACAAGCGTGAAGGCAATGGCGAAGAAGCAAGTACATTAGATATGACGTGCACAGCCTTAACAAATCAAGTACCTTCTTCATAGAAGGCTACCAAGGGCACTCCGTCGATCTTGGGATTTTGCACATAAAATATTTCATCGAAAAAAATCCTGCGAAATTGTTTCCATGCTTTCATGGCTCCAACCTTCAAAATTTAGAAATACTACCCCCAATAAATGAACTGTGCATACTCTGAGGGATTCACCTTTTGAATTGGATGAATATTAATTCATTAAAAGAAGCAAAACAGTTGACGACATTTGGGACTTCAGTCGACCAAACAATTAGATCCACAACGCAACCAATTACATGTATCATAATTTACAATTTCGTAAATTGATTGATGCTACTTTTCTACATGTGTGAAGCAACATGGCGCTGACCTTCAACATCCATAGCTTGTAGATGTCATGAAGATAATTGCACAATGATTACGATAGGCTAACCAACATTGACAGTTTGCTGATTTACGGCAACAGGGTTTTGAGTCATTACGACAATGGGAGAATTGTGGCAGTGAGGTAATAACCTGTAAATCTATGTCATGGTCACTAATAGAAAGAATGAAATTAAAACTCATATCTCATATCTTCTTTGTCAAACACTTTCAACAAGTTCTACCAAGACTCTGTAGCTGAAACAGAGGCGGCAGAAGAAAAGCACAGGCAAAATTATCTAGGGTCATTTGGTGTTCCATGGGAACCAACAAAACACAAAACTATAGTTTGCTCAAAGATGTTATGCATTCCAGAAGCCTCTCAGTAACAAGGGAGGCTTACAGAGCAACAATATCAAACACAGAGCAGGAGCAATACACGCCTGTACAAATTGAATTGAGGTAGCATGTGCACTGACAATATCATCTAAATCATCTTTGCCTCCCTCGCAAATCACTACCACGAGAGCCGAACAAGAGTAGGACTTCATCATCCCTTTGTTTGGTGATTCAGTTTTTTGCTTTGTTTCCAAGTGAATCAATACAGGGTAACAGATCGAATCAGACGCCTATACAAATATCTTTAGCGTGACTTGCCACTTATTAGGCAGGCTCCTAAGGAAGTCAAGAAGCCTCGTGTGTAAAAGAGATTTGCATTTTTGTGATCTGTGGATGTGTAAACACACATCAAGGTAATGTAATTATGTTACGCTGGGCCAATTAATGTACGAATTAGTGTGGATGCCCATTTATGTGTCATATAACTAAAAAGAGCACATCCTATTCAGTATTTATGCCATGCTTGTTTCAACTGTATAGCCTTAAAAAGATGAAGAAAATTGAGAGCAACTGACGTTATATATATATATATATATATATATATATATATATATATATATATATATATATATATATATATATATATATATATATATATATATATATTCTAAACTATCAAAAAATGTAAACAGTGTTAGATTTCGTAGTTTTAAAATATGGATATCGGATAGAACACGTTGCTGAAAGCATGACAGCTGTTTATTTGACGATGACGGATTCTCTGAGAGATATTTTTAAGGGTTCGTAATCTGAGTGTCCCCAGAGCCATTAGACAGTCGCTCCCACACAATATCTACATGTACCTCCGAAACAAATAGGCTGGTTCCAGGTACTCCATTTAGCCACCATATGTGGGTGGTACCAAAATGTAGGGATTAATTAGGAAATCTGTGCAATGAATTACTTTTCCTAGTTGTTGCTGATTGCACAAGCTTGCTGACCTTGCTAGCTTGCCCTGGCTAACAAACGAGGAAATATCCTCCCAAGGCCAGGTAACACAGCCTCACATTTCCTCTTCCTTATGTTTTGACTTGCTTTAATTAATCATATCTATAATACAGTAAGACAAAAAAAAAAAACGTTCCAATGAGTATTTTAACCCTAACGTGGTCAGAATAATAAGGTGACAAAATTTTTCTCTGGTTCTTGAAAATATGCACTGAATCCACAATTATTGACGAACATCACGGTTTCCTGACACCCCATTTACTATTCTCATTCAAAATAGTTTGAAGCGTACGACATTTGACATCTGAGTGGTTTGCGGTGCTTTCATCGACAAAGGGTGAATCACGAAGTGTGTATTTCCGACGGATTAATACTGTATCAACATCCTTGGAGTTCGTTACGATAACATTCAATCCATATAATAAATTAACTTCTGAAATGTTAAAGATAATTATATCTTCCTTTGACAGGAACAATATCTATACTCTATTTCTGGAACACGTGCCTTCCTGCAAATATCTTTTGCTGGGGATTTATTATGCCGCATGCTAACAACCTTTGGACAAAACACTACAATGCATCAAATGCGATTCGTTAAGAGATGAAGCTCCAAAATGAAATGTCAAATTTTCTAAGAGTGATGCCTCTCTACTTCCTGCCCAGTGATTTGTCAAAGTTCATCATTTCATAGTATTTCCCCTAGAGTTATATGCAGCACTGTTATTGCTTCGTCTAAATTATTGTATTGAGACCTTGTGTGTTTAGGGTAAGCAGGACCGGGAGGATTCGTTCTGAAGTTGTAGTAGCTTTCTTATGCAGGGACATCATATAGGAATTGCGAATTTTATTTGAGACAGATCAGCAATTTGATATAGCATCTCTGCTTTATTTTGGATGCTTCAAATGAACTGAAAATAGTGACACGTGAGGACTGTTGTCCTGTGAAAATTATGATCCAAGCCAAGATAATCGGCCGTCCGTTACAGAGAATATTACAGAGCTGTACAGGACTCAACCAAATACTAAAAATCAACAAGGGATCGATGTCAGTGACTGTATTTCACGCCAGCATGTGTCGTCACGTTTTTTTTTTTGTTTTGTTTTTTTTTTATTATCATTTTTTTGGTAATCGTATTGTATTTGAACGGGAATGCAGATTCATTCATTGTTCAGATTAGATAGATAGATAGATAGATAGATAGATAGATAGATAGATAGATAGATAGATAGATAGATAGATAGATAGATAGATAGATAGATAGATAGATAGATAGATAGATAGATAGATAGATAGATAGATAGATAGATAGATAGATAGATAGATAGATAGATAGATAGATAGATAGATAGATAGATAGATAGATAGATAGATAGATAGATAGATAGATAGATAGATAGATAGATGAAGCAGTGCCTATTATCCTTAACAATTCAATGGAAAAGAATCAATTGAAATGCAATCGCTGATTTCAATATATTGGTGATGTTGTAGAAGCCTTTTCAGCCTGTTGTCGTGTTACATTTCAATTTTACTTTTTGCCCCAGCCATATGGCCTCTTTTCTTTTAACTTCCTTTCGGTGTATTGATGACAGATGATTGTTTCATCAAGAAAATATCTATCAGGAATATGCCCCATTGATCAACTGGAGTTACTACGACCTTAAATTTTGTATACGTCTTACCAAACTAACAACATGTGATTTTTATCTACTATTCAAAAGTTACATTAAAGTTTAAGCTCATGAGTCAACGCAATTATGTGGATGGGTTTCTATCACACCGTAACTGTGGCTACAAAGAGAGCATTCACCAACGCACATCATTTCATGACACGTAAGGGTTAATATGACAGTCAACACAATAACACTGGGTGTGTGGACTGTAAGGTGGTTTTTATTTAAATTTTAAGAAACAAGTGACACTATCAAACGGAGCCACTGCAACACATTATCTAATTATCATTCCGTTCTGCGGGAGGATGACTCAAAGAAATTCACATGGACACGAATTTAACTTGCAGCCGATTCAAAATAAGGCAAAACATGCAACAATCAACATAAAAACAATTTCAGCGTGTGTATAGCTGTGTACGTGTGCGTTTGACCATCCATACACGCATAGCACAGCTCTGATAAACCCTTCCATCCGGTTCTGTGCGCCAACGCAGAAAGTTGTTCAACGCACCAGAAAATGCAGCGGGAGAAACAACAATCATTGACCTAAGCTGTCGTGTATAAAATTGAGGCTCACAAGCAGTAAGAAAAGGGTTGCAGTGAAGACACTGTGTTCTCTTAAACGTCACATAGGTTCATGTTTACGTCAAAACAGCAAAAGGATAACAGAATTGAACCTATGATGATGATGATGCATAAAACTTCTTATGGTATTTAAGCAGCAATTCATCGGCAAGTAGTGTCATTAGTTCTGGTCTTAATCCGTTAAGGTAACCGCTGAATATAAGATTTGAGGTACTGCATGCCAGAAGGATGACATGTTCTGTATCATATAGTATATTGGACAGTTGGCCGCAAAACAGCAATGCATCTTAATGTAGAAGGTAAACCGTACATATAGCCCTGAATGAAAAGGTCTGTTTGCTCATGACCAGATGTTGAGCCATTAGTTCTGGTTTCTCTGTCGGTAGCTTTGAGGAAGAATGTGCAAACGATTTTCAAATTTAAAGAATATAGGCCGTTTTCTTAGTCATGACAGGCTCTACCGCCCGTTAATTCAACTATCAACCTTGTCAGTTTTAATACCCTCTGGAAGGATTTTCAGCCCCAACGGATAACTGAATTGTACATGCAAATGGCTTCAGTAAAATTATTCCAATTACGTGTTTTATATGCCGTGCTGAGCTCCTTAGAAGAATGTGTGTTTTATGGCTAGTGTTATCAATTGAACGAATATGACAATCAACCATGAATGAATACTATTCTGCTCGAAGAGAAATAGCCATCTTGTTCATTAAAAAAATGCTTTTTTTATCTCATTCTTAAAAGTAATAAAGTAAATTAAAATTAGAAGCCAAAACTATATAAAAAGAAAACACACAACACCGAGTTCAATATATTGCGTGGTGGCTCACTGATGCCAATTTAGGTTAATTTGTAGCTAATAATTATGAGACAAAAGACGTATTTGCCAGGTAAAAGGTCGTAACAACGAAATAATCTGTCGTCATCACAAGACAGTTATGACAGAGAGAAAGGATGTCGAACTCTATTTCTCTGAAAGTGTCAAAGACTTTTTGTGTCCTACAAAAGATATACCGCCGTGACAGGCCTTTCGGGATGTTATTTGTCTCTCTTTAGCAATCAGCTGGATGAACATGAAAGCAGATTATCTACATATATGATCTATACAACCTGATGGCCCTCGCCTGTCTGTATTCAGAGTCATTTTCTAGAAACTGTCACCCGTCTAATTTGTCATCAAGAGTTTTTTTTTACTACAATTTAATTGTACTCTGCCAAACCAGCGATGCCTTTACAGAGAGTTTTGCATCTTAGTCAATACTCCCTGTTAAATACAACTAGTTTTCTAATAATTATGACATTAACGCTTTCGTATCTCGTAGTTACAATTTTTATTTGTCAATTACCAGATTACCAGAAAACAGTTGTTGGTTAATAACAATAAACCACCATAAAGAAACTCTGCAATTGTGTACCAGGAAAACAGCAGCTTGAGTGTGGCACGAATATCAGGTGGCCTTCCAGTGCCTAGTGCCCGTCCTCCGTCTTCAGTACATTAGTTTGGCACTTAAAATATATTGATCAAGCTCTTGAAGATACGCACTATGTGGAACGCATGGTGTATTTTATCCAATATCTATTTTCTGTTTGCATATCAAATTTATGTTGCATTTTACCTTGGACACTGTTGGCCAAACGTAACGACAGGAGCAAATATTTAGTTTGCTGAGTTTCTTCTATCCTTAAGTCAATGAAGTTTCATTGATGTATGCGTCAAAGTTGACAAACTGCATTCCTTTCCCCTGGGCCAAATAACCTTATACCATATTCCATTTACGTTTCCACTTGCGTTTGGTTCAAATAACAATGAAGCAATATGAACGATACTTTTTTTAGTTTTCATGTTGTATATTTTTTAGTATTTAGTTTACAAAGTAAATGTACAGTTGCAATTATTTCCAGCAAGGAAAACAAAAACAATCGCTTTCTTTATTTGCAAAAAATAGATCAAGACTGGCCAAAATCAATATCTCAGAAACATTTTACCATATCTTATTTACTGTCTACAGCACAAAATTGATCTGTTAAGCATTGATAACTTTACTATTTTTAAAGCCAAATGTGCATGTCATGATTCGGGAATTAAAATAACAATATCATGCCCAAAAACCAACATCAGGTATCTTAATTCTGATCACAGATTTGCTGTGTCTGAACTTCATGGGTTTCTATACAAGTTTCACAAGTTTTCCTAATAAATGATGTTTTGAATTGTGTCAGCTCTGTAACCCATGGTTGCATCATCTTTTATGTGCATGTTATATCCTGATATGACAGAAAACAAACTTACATTTTGATAGACTCTGTCTGTTTAACACATGATTATTCAATGTTTCATTTATCAAGCATGCTGCCAAAGGTAAATTGTATGACTGGGTCTCAAACTAAACTATATCGTAAATTCTTGTAAACTGACACAAACCAACCAATTCTAAGCGATTTAGTATTTTGGCAAAATTGGGAGATAATATGGGATCGTTTAATCCCTACTAGCACAGCAATACACATGATCTGACAGCAATACACATGATCTGATTGTATGTATTAGAAAAATGGCAATGGTTACAGCATTCTGGAACAATGGACATGACGTCACGGAATTAATTCTTACGCGCTTTCCTCTTCCTTGAATTAACTCTTAAAGTACCAAATTTTGGACCGAGTGAACAGCTTTTCTCGGGGCGCATTGGGTGCAATACGCCCAATGCACGATGAGAAAAGCTATTGACCTGGGATATTTTCTCTGGAACTAGAGGCACACAGGTACTTGAATAAAACGTCTTTGTTACGAAGAATACAAATCGGGGATCATAATGATAATTCAGACTAGTTTCACTTTAGTACATGTACCTCGACTTTAGACGTGATGGGCACTGAAAGACTTAAGACGGAGTCATTATCTGTCCTCGGTGTGGGTTGGGCGCTAAGGACCAACCCACGGCAGCCGGTTTGAGGGGGGGGGGTTAAATTGTTTAACACCATGGTCCTGTCAGTCGGATCTTCAGTGCACTATCTTCAGTTTGATAGTCTTGTCCATTTGAAAATTGCTACCTTTCAAATTTTGCATGTACCTAATTTTGCAGTTTAATTTGTCATTGAAAGTCTTCATGGTTTTTTAATTATCATTAGTAGTAGTAGTAGTAGTAATAGTAGTAGCAGTAGTAGTAGTAGTAGTAGTAGTAGAAGTAGTAGTAGTAGTAGTAGTAGTAGTAGTAGTAGTAGTAGTAGTAGTAGTAGTAGTAGTAGTAGTAGTAGTAGTAGTAGTGGTAGTAGTAGTAGCTACATACTCACAAAATTCATGATATTAACTACTTTTACAGCAACATGGGTGAAGCCGACACTAACTTCTTCTGTGCCCATTTTAGTCCCTGGTTACATACGTGTCACTCTGGGCCCTTGAAATATGGACTTTGATGAACAGTAACTCAATGCATTTAATCTTTGGCGTTCGCCCTAACTTAGTGACATCCCTGGTTAGGACCAATGAGCAGGGATCTCTGATGTAGCAGACACACCAAACTGTTCCCCACCAGCAAGGTCTTTATCTATGAATCTAAACTAGCTTGTACTATTGCCCACAAATGATTCCATGATCACCAACCTTGCCCTCTTTACATCATGTGACAGTGGCCTGGAATAAGGAATCGAAGAGGTCAGTGACTTATTTTCTGCACCACCTGATGCTCGTCCTTTTCTGGCTTTTTCCTTCATAGAGGGGAGTGACGGGGGTGTCTCATGACGCCTTCACGCCAAACAAGTTGTCCCTTTCACATTTCACGCAAAGTACATTTTGTCACCATCACAAATCACGGGAAATAATTAAGCTGATTCAGCATTCACAGAAAATAAAACAAAGGTGAATCACAAAAGCAGGTCATATCACGTATCACGTAAATACCCCTTGCCTTCCATCTGCATGGCCACAATCTGACATGCACGATTTTGATCTGTTCGCATTATACGTGTAACATGAATATGAACAAGCCTATATATGAGTCAGTAAAATGTGGAAAACAGTTTGGTCTCATAATTCTTGTAGAGTCAAACGTAATTATAACCACACTCAGATATATGACACACTCGGATATATGAACACATTTTGCAGGAACAAATGGTGTCAATATAACGAGGTTTGACTGAACCGATGATTGTGTCTAGACTTAATCTACAAGCTTAATAGTTAAGTGTATTTAACAAAGTGAGGTCTTCATTGAATACCCTCTAGATGATTAGAATATGATAATCCTTTTAAATCTTCTGTTTGTATATTCTCATTCACAATTTTTCTGTTTTGATAAAATAGGCAACTACTCCATGTGTATTCATTTAACTCAACATACGACCAAATACCAAAATAGCGTAAGCTAGATGTGTATTACCATTGGATTTCTTGGTACTTGACTTCTATTTCAATCGATGTAAAACAGTGGGTCTACACTATACTACACTGCACTGCACTGCATTCCCCAATACTACACTGTACTGCATTACACTACACTGCACTGCACTAAACTGCACTGTGCAACACCATAGTGCCCTTGAATGAACCGGTGCAACTGACGTAAAAAATTTATATGAACATCTCGTCTGTACGAATAGCTAGCTTGTCGCAACTTGTAAAGGAAATTAATTGGAATACAAAGTGATGGCCCTCCTGACTTGAGTGACCTCTAGTGGCCGGGTGCAGGAGTAATCTATTCTTTTTTCCTCAGATGTCGTCACACTGAAAAATTAATACTTGCATCAAAGTGCCAGATATTAGGGTCTTTATCGATCAACCAAACCCATTGACACCCATCCAAAGACATGTTCAGATGTAATTTTCATTGAACCTTTTCAAATAGAAAGTCAATATTAGATGTATGAGTGCAAATGCATGCCGGCAAATGAACTGCTCAAACAAGAAAAGTAAAGCATCCAGGGATGTGAGAAAGGCTTGCTAACTAATTCTTTCAGTGCCAAGTTTGACTAAGTCAACAGTCTTCCTCTGCGCGCTGTGGGTGCAAAGCTGTTGACGTGGGTTATTTGTATGCCGTCTACCAATGTCCGCATTCTGGTACGTGAACTGCAACTATCAGTAAGCCGGTAGGTGAATGAAAGGTCGCCTTTCAATGGATACTAATCTAGTATCGTTTTGTCAACTCAGGACACGTCGAATTTTGAGATAGACAATTGAAGAGTGTTAGATCAACATAATAGCCAATTCAGGCACATAATGTTTGCATTATTATTCTTCCTCGAATAATTTATGCTTGCCTGAACAAAAATTCCCCCTGAATGGACACATTTCTCAATTTCTGTTTTTCAACTGAGTAAGTGTCTATTTTCTCGCAGTGAAAAAAGCGTTAACTGTGTACTTTGTTTAATAGGTTGTATGGTAACGTGCATTATATAAATCCTGTAAATTAAAGACTGTAAAACCAAATGGAAATACTTGAACTTACGTGTTCAAAACAGAAATTAGAATTTTTTTTTGGGGGGGGGGAGAAGAGGTGCTCCGTATAATATGTTATCTTACTTGGAAAGTATTCTTGTTCTTCTCACTGTGTTTCTTCTTTTACATCCAACCATAAAAAGCCCAGACTACATTTTCTACCTCTTAATATGGTAATGTTCCAGAGGTTCTCCAATATTAACAAAAATCACCTTCAGTGGTAAGCCTGTGTTCATTTGTACCTAAAATTTAAAACTCTCTTGGCTGACCAGCGAACAACCAGTCATTTCATTCAATTTATATTTAACTGGAGCTCTGTAGGTCAAGCTCATATAATTAAAAGTCTCCATTCTGAGAGCTTTGTTGTCGATCAAGCTGACTTAGCCAACCCAAAGATATTATATTGCGTGGCGCCGCCTGACCAGGAAAGACTCAAACTGACTTAATAAAGTAGCCATTTTTCTGCATCCAGAGGTTTAGACAGTGTGCAAATACTCAGGCCACCGAAAAAATCCCTGTTTTGCATGCAAAAGACCAAACATACGGCAAAAAATGGGACTTGCAACTTTCAATGATGCTACAAATCTCTCTCTCTCTCTCTCTCTCTCTCTCTCTCTCTCTCTCTCTCTCTCTCTCTCTCTCTCTCTCTCTCTCTCTCTCTCTCTCTCTCTCTCTCTCTCTCTCTCTCTCTCTCTCTCTCTCTCGCCGTGTATACATATATACATATATATATATGTATGTATATACATATATATATATATGTATATACATTAGATGTTTTGTCCACCATTTGTCCATTTGCATTATAGAAGAAAATATTATGTATAATTTTATCTCGAATATTACT
Organism: Hermodice carunculata; assembly: GCA_964020975.1. Classification (NCBI taxonomy): domain Eukaryota; kingdom Metazoa; phylum Annelida; class Polychaeta; order Eunicida; family Amphinomidae; genus Hermodice; species Hermodice carunculata. The sequence goes on along the minus strand of OZ026625.1, from coordinate 7,587,619 downwards.
CTGCCTCGTATCATTTCTTACACTGAGGACGTAAGGTAGTTATAATACTATTAAACCATAAAATAAAAAAAACTAAAGTATTAATAAATAAGCAGCTTTTGGTATACAAATATTTATAGACCGATTTCAAATCTGATGGCTGACAAAGACAGTTCTCAGATAATGGCACATGAGCAATATCCTAATCTGCTTTGATGCGTGGGAGTAAAGAGGCAACTCCTGTACTCATCATGCAAAATAAAACAGAAGTATGGTACCATTTAAGACTCTGCTCATTCACCCGTCAATCCTAATGCAGCAAGAGCGCAAACATCTACAAGACACACTTATCGTCCTGCTGAAGCAAAAATGGCCTAAGTCATTTTTGGCGTTAACTGTTCCACTTCCATGTTATTAGCCAACAGTTTCCAGTTTTATCAAGAAATGAAGTGCTTCACCATGTTTCTCATGACTAATGATAGTTTTGTTACACTGCATCTAGTGTAGCCATATTTTTTATTGTCATAACTTCGTTCACCTAGGCCAAAATGTATTTAGATGTGACATAGGAGTGACATAGGCCAAAATGAATTGACTTAGGCCAACGTTCACATTGATCAGTATTTAACAACAGCTACCTTTTGTACTCAATACCAACATGTCATCAAATACACTGTTTTAATTGTATATGTGTGTTCTTGTCCAGAACCACTTCCTAGTAGTCATTACCCTATTCTGCAGTCCGAACACTTTACTTTCCATAAGCTGACCTGGCCCTGTCTAACCTATATACATATGAAAGTACTATATGGTCCATGTTGCACACGTTTCTCTGTAAAATTTTGACATAGGCTGTATTAGCCCAAATAAATTAAAGGGTCGTCAGCGGGTAACTACTCAGAACATGTTTCGGAGTCTATACCTGTACATGTCTCTCTGAGTAGCGGCTCCTTGTCTAAATATTCAGCAAAGACAACCCACATAATAATGGATAAGATTTTTCATATAAATGGCTCCTATGAAATAAATGAAAGGTCAGTTTTTCAGAGAGACTAAACATAGTGTTATGTGACTTAGGCCAATCTTTAAAATTTTAGATGACTTAGGCCATTTGTGACTTAGGTCATTTTGCATTCAAAGTTTGGTCCCTTAAGCGGTTATTTTTTACAGATTTTAGGATTGAAAGCCGTAAATATGAAGAGGAAGGGTCTTCCTTTTCCTTTGGTATATAACTCAAATGTGCCCAATTTTGACTTAGGCCTATTTTGGTTTAGTGGGACGTTTTTAAGAAATAACGTGTATCTTCTCATCATAAAGCTTCATGATGATTATTAGTTTTTGATACCATTACACGGAAAATTAAATGTTTGAAGTTGATATATAGAGAGTAAAAATTCGTTATAATGATACCAACAGTTCCCTTAGAAATGCTTCAGATACCTGAATGTGTCAGATAAATGAATCAAACAACAAATAAAATGAACTTTTGCCATTCAAAACTTGTGTCAACTTGTGTCATTATAATGGATGTGTCGGATATGTGAGTGTCGTTATAATGAGGTTTCACTGTATATATATATATATATATATATATATATATATATATAGTACGTGTAAGCATACGTGAGGCCTGTGGGAAATGTGTCAGGTTGTACAGTTCAGTTTGGACGACTCATTTGATACAGACAACGCCACGAATCATCCCCGGATACAGTCTCGTTGTGTCCAGAATGATTTACTTGACTCAAAATTAGTTTGGCACACGTTTCTCCAGATAAGAAACTAACTAAGCAAACAGTTCTCTCTGCCTTAGTGGTTTTGTGACAGCTTGTCTTCAGTTGATTCTGGTCAACTAGTCTATCAAATTACCGATTTAGACTGAGTGCCAGATACATGTAATTGGCTGTAATAGCTTCTGTACAAGGTACGTTGCCTGCAGAGTTACCCTCGTAGTGCTTGCCTTAAATTGAGTCTCTGGGCCTGTAACGCACAACAGCCGACAGAAGAGGAATTCGGTCTGCTTTGAGATAGATATCTTGTAGCTCCCTCTCTCTCTCGTTACAGTGAGCTTGTATGCGTCCTTGTTTTATTGAATGGGAATGCTAGGTAAAACAGGTAATCTGTACATGGCACTGCCGATGATGGTCCTTTCACAGGCCGACGTTCGCACGATCCTATCTCTATGCTCAGGCACGTCACCTATTCAACAGCAGATAACCTGCAATTAAAGCACTTTTTACCATGTAATTTGAAGTAGAGGCTTGGATCATCAGTGAAAGTTTCCTGTAAACTGCAACTTGGCGTCTCCGTTTCAGTGTAGGTCCTTTGAGGCCACGACCTTTGCTGGCGCTTAATATCTTCATAAAGATCAACTGACATTAAACCATAAAATTCAGCTACTTACAGGATAAAGCTTCTTGAAGGCACTGGTATACTTTGGTAGCAGTGACACACTGTCGTGTGTCTTTTTTTCTCTGCAACATTTTTTTTTGGGAAAATCACAAATTTGAAATCGGAAATTTCTCATAGCGTCAAAATTTATATTCCTCACCATAAAGCAAGAGTGGCCTGAATCTATACCCCGAACAACAAAGCTTATACTCTCTTCACAAAGACGCTGTACTGGGCTCAGCATGTATACTCCTGGCAATAGAGCAACAGTGGCCTCAGAAACGATTTAACTAACTTTGGTTTGTTCACTTTGTCAACGTACAAAATACGATATTAAAAGCATTATTTTGTGTAAACGGCATTATTTGGCGTGTAGACGGTTAACCTCTAGACACTACAAATATTAATGGACGTCGTATCGAAACTAACGAATCTGATCGGAAAAGACAACCAAATTATCATTCAGAAATCTGATCAGATTTTGCAACAGAAAGTCAACGCCTCTTAGTGACCTTTCTCATGATGACACTGCGCGTATCGATCACACCTTTTGCCCCATTAGGACTGACCACTCTTACGGCCACTACTTTCATTGGCTTTTATGTTGCAAGGGAGGATGATCTAATTATTTTTCATGCTATTTTGTTGATATGGTTAAGGGCAACACGGGCACTGAAACACAAGTTGATCCAGCGGGACATTTAAGTGCTATTCATTTAGGTTTGGACCTAGCATTGGATCACAGTTGCAGTTTGCAGCACGCGTTGTGGATTTTCTATTCTTGTTTGTTTGGGGGGGGGGGGGAGGGATTGTCTCCTGTTTGTTTTGTTTCTTTTGTTCGTCTGGGGGGGGGGTGTCCCAGCGAATTTTGCGTAGACAGTAGTCAACACTTTCTTTTGGACCAATTGTTGATCTTGTTAGCGCTGCCAGGCGGCCTCCCGTTTTTTGCAATCTCTAGAATACACAAATTCATAATGATTATGCCTGGAGGCTTACAAAGCGAAGAAAATCTGATAATGAGTGCCACACACATTGTCAACAACTGTCAACTGTCATTCACTGCTAGATTTGCTTTCTCACATACCGATTTTTGACAGAGATTTGAAATTCACTTGGAATCGGAATATAATTCCTATAACACTTTCGACGTTTTGTTTCCTTCTCAAGTAATTAGCCAGTTGGAAACGAGTGGCAACACTGATGAGTTGCTGCGTGCTCGAGACCTCGCCCGTGAAAGCGAGCTAGCTTTTACGAATCCATTGCTTCAAGACACCTCGAAGGCTTGACGCGCCGTGAAAGCTGGCTTGCTTTCATGTCATCTCTCGAGCCATGACCCAGACCTCGCTGCACTGTCTAGAGCGCGAGATACTTTTCACGCGTGAAAAGTACCCGGCTCTAGCGCATGCGCACTTGAGAGCTTAAGTTACCCAGTTCCCACTGCCATTTCTGTCTGACTAAAACGCTGTTGCCCTTAGTGCCTGAGCAACATTATACGGTATTTTTCTCTTTATGGATAAATTGTTCAAATTCTTCTGTTCAATAGTAGTATTCTGTTGCTTTTTGTGAGCTTAAAATTTGCTTGTCTATATTAATTATCAATATATATTTGATAAATTTTATAATTTTTGAACCCTGCCATGGGTCTCATTATCGTCCTGCCTTCAGATGTGAATTACTACTTTTTTGTCAGAGTACCAGTATTTTATACTTTCGTGCGGCGCTTGAGCGCGAGGCAAGTTTCACACTTGAAGAAGACCTCGCCGACGAGTGAATCTTCAAAACTGCTTGCGAGGTCTTGAAAGCAAGGTCCCTATAATGCTGTGGAGTAAAGTTATCCACAACCGGTTGTGGGCAGAAACGGTAAGGATGACCAGTGAAACGCGCAAATAAAAGGGGGTCAGTAAGCAATGGTGTGGAATGTGCTAGCAGTTATTTTTCTTCCGCTATGAATCTCAGCCACTTTTACACATCTTTTTCCTTTACAAAGATGGATGCCTTTCTATTAGGTCGTGTCATTGTTCAAAATTTTGCGATAATCTGTTAAGAATATTTGTCTGTTATTCAATACATGCTATTTTGTCGTGCGTACATGTAGTTTCCATATCACATTTTTAGCTGATAAGACACATTTTCATTACCAGTTTTAAGAAATATTTCCTCCCTGAGTTAAAAATTCTTGATTCTGTCCTATTTTTTACAGAGGAAATGTACAATATTTTGCACATTTGTGTCAGGCTTTTTCCACTCTTGAGCGCTCAGATAAAGCCAAATTATGATTCAGTCTTGGAATTGAAGCATAGTCAGGTATCTCAGCAACCAACAGGTGCCTATAAAGACCGGTACTTTGATACCCGGTTCCTGAACATTGTGTATTTCTACATTCTCACAACAAAAAGTTTTGTTTCTCTAATAAAGGAATATCCCGACCAAAATAATACTTGGAGGCCCCTTGTCCTTACTTATACCATGACATTAATAGGGAATGTGATGATACTGACTCGCTGTGCCAAACTGTACGATCAGTACAGCCGTCACGTTGTATACAAATGGCGGATTGAAAAGAATATAAAATCACGTGGGAACTATTTTCATCTTAATTTCGATTACAGCAATCGGGCAAAATTAACATATATATATATATATATATATATATATATATATATATATATATATATATATATATATATATATTAGTATTTGACTTCCTGACCAACGATGCACATATGCAATACTGCATTCTGGGAAGTTGGCATACCCAATGGAAATAACCCATTTACCTCAAGAAAGTGCGGGACAAAATTTCTGTTTGTTTGACCAAATAAACTTGTGCTGAGTACTAGGGTGTGGGATACGCCGACAGAGCTCATATAACAGATGCATCACCCGATATTATACAATCCCATGTACTTGGTATCCATTTTAAACCCAAAGGAAAGGTGTGACTGCAAATTCCGTCTCCCTTCCCTTGTCTGTCTTTTAACATGCATAATTTTCATTTCATTTGGGGGGGGGGGAGCAAACCAACCTATGTCACCCATGTATTTTATAAGCCGTCTGCTGCAATGTTCTCTTTAATGGTTGTACACTTTCATCAGCTACACACAGTTGGATTTTAATTTATACCAGAATGAACCTTCTGACCGACATTTTTGCTTCAGGTATTTTGGCGCTATCCAGCGTCCTTGGCACCCGAAGGGCATCCAAAAAAAAACAGATTTCCTTTTAAATCAGCAGGTCCTGGCCTTGGATAAATATGGATATTGCACGAGACCTTAGGTGTAAACAGATTATGGGCAGTTTCTTCACAATTTGTACCCAAGATTGATTGACCAGTGACACTTGATAAAATCGACTTGGATGAGAGACGGCCAAAAACATTGTTATTCCCAAGAGACGAAACTAAATACATCCGCATTTAAATATGAAATTAACCCCAGACATAACGACAATATTGGGCATCGTATTGATAACACAATTTTGCCAAGGGGTTAATGCTGAAAGTCTGGGGAGATACCTCCACAGTTACCGACCAATCACACTGTTTAAATATTCAGTGAGACTTGCTGCTTAAAAAGCAACAGGGAAGTGTCTTCTCCGACGGACAAAAGCTAATGTTAGTCTACAAAGATAAAAGGTCAATACGTTCTCACACTTTCTTGGTGATATTTCTTGCACCTGAGCCACACACGGTCTATGCCTGTGGGCGGCTTACCGTCGTTTTTGCGCGCAAAGTGTTCAAATAAATGAGCACAAGATTATTTTCCCAGAAAGGTGCAGTCCGAGGGATTGAGGGTTCATTACAAGACAGTGACAACCTTCACATACCCACCAAGCAGGCAAGGTAACAGAATATGTGTTTGTTTTGCACGATGACACTATGGTGAAAGGTATGAAGGCCGCCTTATATGTACCAACGCTATGACTTGTAAGCTGTCGACGCTCTGCAAGACTGAAGCCCGGAACCAAGCATCATCATCAGTAGCAGCAGCATCATCGCCATCATCATCATGACACGGAAATCATAGAGAAATTCAGTTATTTTTAGGAATCCAGAAATACGGGCTGTATGAGCCTCGGTGCTAAGACGAAAGTCCTTCTTGCAATACACAGAAGAAGCATGAACACAACTGTGTCAAACATGGGGTCAACACTGCAACTTATAAGAAACTAAAATGGTTTTGAGACATATCCTGCTGATTCACGAAATAAACGTACATTTTACCAATAATGCCCCCAAAGAGCATTCCAGACTGTTACACCATGTGGGAATACCTGCCCCAGTAATTCGCCAAAGACGCTAAAGATAATACGTAAATACAAATTCATCAGGTCACACTACGTTATGTCGTTAAGGCGATTTCGTAAAACGAGCCGCCTCACTCAAAACATGAACCTGCATGCACCACGGACATATAAACGAGGAAGGCTGAGTATTTTGCTGCTTCAAACGTCAATCAGCGATGCCGTTTATATGTCCATGATGCACAGTGTTCCTTTCACAGACTACCATGATACGCTGACAAAATATTGAAAACACACCAACCATGTATATGCACTTCATTATATAAATGCGCTACGCAAGGGTTCGATTCGCAAACATTGGGAAACGAGCCGATACTCAATAATTATTGAAACTACGTTGTGTACGTGATTTTCAATAATAATTATGTCTGGGTGCAAACCCAGACATTTTGTTTTTCCAAGAATTCTTTTCTTTCTTTCTTTCTTTCTTTCTTTCTTTCTTTCTTTCTTTCTTTCTTTCTTTCTTTCTTTCTTTCTTTCTTTCTTTCTTTCTTTCTTTTCTTTTCTTTTCTTTATTTCTTTATTTCTGTCTTTCTTTCTTTCATTATGTCTGGGTGCCAACCCAGACATATTGTTTTTGCAAAGTTTTTTTTTCTTTCTTCTTCTCTCCGCCAAATTTGTCCGGAGCTTTTCTCTGATACCATGCAAGCTGCACTGTTTCAACTTGGCATGGTAATACACCTAGTAGGGAAGTTGTCTCTCGGATTTAGAAGTCATGATGTTCAATATTATGCTAATTGGGGGCAATTAAAATTTTAAAAGCTCCATATCTTTAAAACCATTATAGATATATATAAAATTCAAAGTTCAGCATGTAGGTTTGTGACATCTACCAATCTAATGGAGTAAACAAAAGTTTTAAAATTTTAAATTATGCTAATTAAGGCACTTTGAAAATTTAAATCTGGAATATATTCAAAACTATAATAGATAGAGATGTCATTTTAAATTCAATATATAGGTTTGTGATAGAGGGGCAACCGATGAACCATGAACCTAAATTGTAGATTTGAATTTATGCAAATTAGATGATTACCTAAAATTTAAATCTTGTATCTCGAAAACTGTGCATTTTTGGGCCACAGTTACTATTAAACATGAATAGGAAATGGCATGTGGGCTTTTACCTGGTGCTGTCCTTTTTGACCTTGAGTGACCTTGAAAAGTCAAATCAAGGTCACACACCATGAAAATCTTTGTATATGGAAAACGGTGCACTTAAGGGCCATAGTTACTATTAAACATGAATGCGAAATGATATATAGGCTTTCATGTGGTGCAGTCTTTTTTGACCTTGAAAGGTCAAAGCAAGGCCACACAGCATTACAATCTCTGTATATGGAAAACGGTGCACTTTGCCGTCACAGTTACTGTTGAACATGAGTAAGAAATGACATATAAGCTTTCATCTGGTGTTGTCTTTTTTGTTCTAGAGTGACAATGAAAGGTCAAAGCAAGATATGTCTACCTGTATCATTCTGCAACACTTTTCACCCACTTGGCCTTACTGATAACATGCCATTGCACATTTGGAGCTTATGTCACAGCTGCACGCATTGCATTGCAGTTTCTCCAGGCACCCAGACTGATTTGCTAACAAGTAAATCAAATTTTGTAGTTCCTTCTTTCTTTCTTTCTTCTTTACAACCACATTGTCAGGAGTTTTTCTCGGTCCCTACTATTCCGAAAACCACCAAACTTGCCATGCTGACTAACCTACCAGTGAAATTAGGCACCTAACCTGGAATAGTCATGATGTTTAAAATTATGCAAATTAGGGTCAATTAAAATTTTAAAACCTCCATATCTTCCAAAGAAGATAGACACAAAGTTCTAACTTCCACTTGTAGGTTTGAGACATCTGTCAATGAACAGAGAACAAAAAGTTCTAGAAGTGCAACTGAATGTGGCAAGTTTGAAGCTTTTTTTTGCCATGTTAATTGTCTGAATATATTCTTGTAGAATGGGGAAAAGGGGGCACAATGTGTTAAATATGAAATAATTTGTTACATTGACACAAAATAATATAGACTGTAATCATGAATTATATATGATGTCAGGTCAGATTCACATGTTGAATTATTTAATAGAACAATCATCACTCAATACTTTTTGTGTAAAAAAGCTCATAATCACCATGCAAACCCTGTTAAGGGAAATGCATGTTTGCATCCAGTGTTGGCTATAAAATAGTTCTGCTCATTGCTGATTGGCTGAAGATCAGGTTTTGGCCTGCCTTTATACAGTGCTCTTAACTGAGCCCCATGGGGTCTGCCTCAGCAGTGGACATGCTTGTGTGTTTGCACAGCTGTGGGGGGGGGGGGGGAGGAGATGGGAGCCAGGTTGGTCACAGCAGTACTTTCCTGCTGGGAAATTTTGTTGTATCTACGTTTTATTTTGTCAACCACAGTTATTTGCACTAACTGCTTTATATTTGTTCTGTTTCACAGTGTATTCCTTATGTCAAATAAACATATTCTGATTCTGATTCTGGATAACGGTCGTACCTTTTCTGTATGTGGCTGGTGACTCAGGGTCCCTGTCCAATTGTCAAGGGCCCTGGGTCTGATAAACAGGCAACAATAAAACAAGGACCTACATGTGATGAATTATTCTGCTATAAAAATTTGAAAGAATTTATGACTGGGCTCTCTCTCTCTCCCTCTCCCTATCCATCCCCCTCTTTATGCCATCCCAGACATACTGTTTTCTCAATTTTTTTCTTTCTTTCATTCTTTCTTTCTTCTTCTTATTTCCACCACATCATCATCATCATCATAATAATGATAATAATAATGATAATGATAATGATAATAATAATAATAATAATAATAATAATAATAATAATAATAATAATAATAATAATAATAATAATAATAATAATAATAATAATAATCTTTATTTCATGTCGAGTGTACAATCGATAAAACATTAGCGCCGAAGCACTATTTTTCGACGATGATCATAAAAGAGAGAAAGAGAAAAGATGATAAATGATAAAACACAATGAACTCGCAATGAGTAAAACAGTAGCAATAGAACAATATAAATATAAATAAAGGTAACGTAACCTGCCAGACATTAAACTAATTAAAATTAGCCTAATGTCTGGTTCGGCACAGGACACATATAGAGCAGGAGCATGGAGGACTAAGCCATGCTTAAAGATTTAAATTGAGTCAAATGCGTGGCCTCCTTTACATGTGGTGGTAGGTGGTTCCACAGCTTGGCCCCTTGGTATCTCAGAGAATTTTTGCCAAACGTTATAGCGTTGTAAGAAGGCAGCTTGACTTTTCCATTATCCCTTAGATTATACTTAGTATCCTTACTTACATATAGATTATGCAAAAATGACGGACTGTTTTGCGGTAGTATTTTGTGTACTTCTATTGAGATTTTTCTGAGTCTACTTAAGAGTAATGAGGGTTTCTTTGCTCGTTGCAATAAGTTTGTATAAGAAGATAGGGAATCATTAAATACAAATCGGAGAGTTCTTTCTTGAATTTTTTCCATTTTGCTTGTATCAGCAGGGCCACAGAAATGCCATACTAGTGGGCAATAGTTAAAGTTAGATAGAATAAACACATTGAAAATGTTAAGTTTCTCCTTTTCATTTAGGATATTTGAGAACCTCCTAGGACACTTATTTGTTTGGCAGCCTGCTTGCAAATGCGAGATACATGATCATGAAATTTAAGTTTGTCGTCTATGTAGACACCCAGTAATTTGACACATTTATCTGGCTTAATAGTTACAACATCAATTTCAAAACAAAAGTCGTCTGCGATGTGAGAGCAGTTAAAAGGGGATAGGATCATGGCTTGGAATTTGTCGGGATTTGCTTTCATGTCATTGTCTTCAAACCGTTTAATACCTATATTTGCTGCAGCTTCCAGAGAGAGTTTAACATTTTGTAAATTTTGACCGTGATAAGATAATGCATTATCGTCAGCGTAATTGTAAAGTTTACAGTAGTCTTCCATGAAATAAAAGAAATAATTTGTCCGGAGCTTTTCTCAGACACCGTGCAAGCTACAATGTTAAAACTTGGCATGGTAACAGAGCTAGTAAGGAAGTTGACTACCTGATTTACTTTACTTTAATTTTTCGGTTTGTGACATAGCTGCATCCAATGAACCATGATCCAAAAGTGTACAATTTTTATTTATGCAAATAAGATGAATACAAGAAATCTAAATCTTTGAAGAACTTCGAAACTATTATACATAGAGGTGCCATTCCGACCTCAATTTTTACGTATGTGACAAAGCCCCATCCAATAAAGCATAAACCAAAGTTGTAGGCTTATAATTTATGCAAATCAGGCAAATACACAAATTAAAGTCTTTGAACAACTTCAAAACTATTACAGCTAGTAGTGTCAGTCAAACTTTGCTTTATAAGTTTGTGACATGGCCACATGAAATGAACCAAGAACCAAAGTTATAGCATTCTAATTTATGCAAATTAGCATAGTACACAAAATGTAGATTATGTTGAAGAATGGCAAAGTGTAGCATTTCAAACTTTTCTCGTTTTGAAGGCACCAAGACAGATTTGCTGCGAAGCCAATTTTTTTTCTAGTATTCTGATTGCCTTTCAGTCAAACCTATTTCAAATTGGCAAAACGTAACAAAATTCTCAAAATTAATGTGCACTACCATAAGATAACCGTGGCTCTGTGTCTTGTTGAAAGGTATATTGCAACCATGATTCAAATTCGTCAATTTGGTGCTTAAATAATATAATATCAATTTGTTTGAATGATCTGATTTTAATATCACATTTGGTATCATGGCCAATGAGAAATCAGAGAAAATACATGTTTGAAATATAGTATGAACTTTTGTTGCACAAGAATAGAGAAATATTTTTCTTCAACTATATAACATTTCAAGTTCCCCAGTCTGAAAACGAATTGTAAAAATTAGTTGTCATGCTAGCATTAAAATATATAATTGTACACCGCATCAAGTTTGCAACTGTCCACGTATTAACGTGTCAACTCTTCATAAACAGAGTCTATGGAATATCTGACCCTGGAATGTTTGAACACATCAGTGTACAGTGTGGTTTTCATTTTTGTTTTATTCCGTTTTATGATAAATATTATAGGTTTACAGTCCCTTCGTCTATCTTATAAAAGAAAAAGGTTTCACAATAATGTGCCCCAAACCACTACTTTCCTGCGGAGCATTTTATGCTCTTAGACGAGAAATGTTGTTCGACTTTATATTTAGTGGTTTAATATGTTTTGTTAATCGTAGCACACTATATACTGTGTCAATAATGGTTATCCAAATTCCTTTGTGAGAGATGGCAACTAACACCGGATGATAAAAGACACCCAGGGGCAACAGATACTTAAACGACAACCACAGCAGGTCAATATGTTTACCACCAGAGTGAAGATTTAGACAAACCAGAAGTCCGTGTGGCTCAGGGAAGAGGATATTTTCCATGTCTTCTTTTACATGTCATATGTATGGCGATCTCAGGCAACTGCATTTCGCTTATACAGAGCGGTACCTCGCCATTCACAATGTTTCGCTCATTTGGCAACACTTCGTGGCCTCTTCCTTGTTAGCAAAGTTAGGATATCTGATGGGCGCTGTGCGGTTTGGGGAAAGTATATTTTACGTTTTCGATGTGGCAGGGCGTCAGTCTCTTAAAGGTGCTGTGGAGCGTAGCACCAGCCATATAATCTCATGATGACTCGTTCTGTGGCTTTTTGTTTAGGGGGACCCGCATTTAATGCCTATCTGTAATATAATTCACATGGCAGTTTGATGTGCATACCTTTCCTTGTTTTTAGACTTTTTACAGGTAAATGCGTTTTATTTCAAATATACTATTTTAATGAATGCGCCATTGTTGTTGCTCCGACAGTGTGCGCCCCTTTGTAAATTGGGTAAACCCTGTGTAAATAAATAATATAAATACAAATAAGTGTTAAGAAAGATTGTATCAAAATAGAAATATTGAGTACAATTTCAGAATCAACCAAAACCTGTTACATTAAAACGGATTTTTCATTTGCAATGGGCATACTTGGGTGTAGTCCGGTCGCGATATAGTTTAAGGATAAATCTTCCGTGTCAAATGTTTGGTTTCTTTTGAAATTTGTTTGCAAAAGAAGATTTCCTTATAAAAGATATTTGTGTTGTCTCCTTACAGCGACTTTGACACAATAGTTGACTGTTTTGTCTCAAAGATACCTACATATAGCCTGGTATTGTGAACAGATACAAAAAATTAAATGATTTACTCCCTGAAAAATGATGCAAGAAACAGCGAATGACAAAAAACACCGATAATAATTATATCCTGCTGAAGAAGCCCACCCCCACCCCCACCCCCATCCCCACCCCCGACCATAAGCGCTTGGATGTAAATTGTCGAGTGCTTTGATGTGATTACCTAATTCCTCGTTAATGTGAAATATTCTAAATGAGAAATATGGCAAGACATGTAACATAACCTAGGTCAATGTCTTTTCTTGTCTAACTTGAGAATGAAAGCTGCCGACCAAGTCTTCTTGTCACTATGCACAATGGTTAACCTTTAAAGAGAGGATATTATGAAACCGCACTCGTCTTTCAGTTGTGTAGAATTGTCAATGCAAAGACACGCTTTCATGAATATTGGAAGCTTTTTTTAAGTACTGATTGACCTCAAGCAGGCAAGTGGACTTGACAGATGATCCCATTATAAAAGACTACTAAAGTGACAGGAAAGGAAACTTAATAAAAACGGCTAACTCTACTTAGTAGAACTTCTTTCGTTCCACCAATCACGGACCTGAAGCAACACTAAGGGGATACTGAGCAAGACTGAACAAGATTTTAGCTGTCAATTTCCGAATTCCTGATATCATTCAAATGTCGATGTGGATATTTGGCTTAACTTAACCCTTTCTGGTCCTGAATTAAGATTGAACCAATGGCTTCCTTCGATGCTTTAACTGAGACTGAGGAAGATACTGACCAACAAACCTTCAAAATAAATTACAAGTCGGTTAAACGGTGCTTTTGGGAGTTCTATAATGTGTTGACAGGTCAACACTGACATGATTTAGGCATACCAACGCGGATAAAAAGTCCGATATAGTGACTACCTCCATCGACGTCTAAACCGTAACTTTAATTACATATACGCGGTCATTGATTGAACATATCACACTTCTTGATTTGTCTCGACAACTTCTGTTTGCATTTTTGTAGAGTGAGCAATTCTTGTCACAGAAGGAGTGTTTAATGGGTATATGTTAGTAAAGATATATGTGCTATTGAGAATTAAGTCTCAACGCGAGCTCAAATATCGCCTTAAAGTCTGAAATTATCTGGAAATGTAGGATTCAAATGACTTGGATTATCTTAAATGTAATCTTTACTGCTTGACCTTCGGAATTATGGCAGTATGTAAAGTGCAGGGGGGTTCCATTTCGTCTGCCGCGATTCGCACCTGGGGCCGTTCAGCAGTGCAGAATCACGAAGAACATTATTAAGAGAAGAGACCCACTTACCTGTTTCTCGTGGTACGGTTCATCTCCTTGCATCATACTGTACAACTGACAGTTGTAACATGGAGAGTGTATTTTCCCCGGACTCCGGGATCCAACTTCCAATCCACCCCATAGTAACAATGCTAGACACACTATCCAACGCTCTATGTGTAATTTGTGAATATCGATTGCTATGAGCTGTTCCATGTGTAGAATCTTATTGTACCACTCGGACTTATTGGTTGTACACTAAAAAAGTCAGTTTGCACTGCTAGCAAGCTCTATAGGTTCCAGTGAGGCTCGGGTTGTTAAGTGTCGTAGATTCCGCGTGTTCGGTAGTAAAAACGGGCCGTGTTATCACGCATCGGCGGTGCTTGAAGCGTGCATGCCCCCGTATGTGATCAATACAGTCCGTCGAGAATTAAGCCTCCATCTCCTGAATTCATTTGCGGCATCCTGGTTAGCCGACTGTAAGCTTACCATCACTGTGGTCTAAACAATAGCGTTAGAGGCACCCATCTTCCCCGTAGCGGTTGAGAACAGAAACAATCGATGGAACTATTGGCTCGTTGAAATCCGCGACTCCTGTCTGCGCGACGAAGTCAACAAGTCCACGGTTAGAGGATGTGTTGAGAGGCAGTTCCAAATAGAAAGGCGTGTTACTAGCGAAAAGAGTTCATTTCAACTAACAACTTCCCTTTCCCGCCCTTTTAAGAGCAAAAATTAAGCAACGCCACTATAAAGATAAAAGCTCACGAATGCAACAGTGGCTGGTTTCCCCGTCTGAAAAGTCAATAACAAGTGCACCGGCACTCAATGGCGTACTCTAAGGATGCTATTAAAGACCGAAAAGCTAGAAATGACGTGATAAGTTGCTGATGTCAGCAAAACTGAACTCATTAGAGTGACAGAGGGAGACTATTGGATCCCCTAATGTTGACATTATTATACCCGCCCTGCCTGCAGTCAGCAAAATGCTTTCAAAAATCTTTAGAACATAACAACAGCTTGCAAATATTTTGCCTCTAGTGGATCTGATCGATACTGAGATGTCACGACAGTCATGGGAAAACATGTAGTCTTGGCACTTTCGTCAGATAAACCGAGACTGCTGTTTACAATCATGACATGATAACGAGTACCAGCTTCGACACATCAAGTTACAGGCTTTTTCTATGAAACATGCAGTAAAACCTCGGAAAATACGCCACCCGTGATCAGGTCTCTTAAATCTATTTGGTCCGATGCAAATTGAAACTTATTGCAACAACAATATTGCTGGAGCGTTGTAGGACGTGATTCACCAATGCAGAAATCCTGATATTGGGATTATTAAAAGCAACATATAATTATGTTAGGTTGTAGTTTATTACACCAACTATACCTAAGCGTTGTCAAGATGCCCTGTTTTAACTTGGGGCTATGGGAATTCCTGACCCATAAACATGTAGTCTATCAAACGTAAACCTGCATTGTGAGCGACACAATGTATTTTTGTAAATGTGGCCTCTTCAATTTTGCTTATTCAGTACCTTTGGTAATTTTCCTACTCCAAGGAACTTTGTTTCCTGATTTTACATTCCCTGCTTTCATTTCTGTCGCTGTAAGGTGCATTCTTTACCTTGATTGTTCGGTGCCTGACCATTTTGCTGCTCGAATAAGTTCATCTTCCTGGCTTATCAGCAGGGTATTTCTGTGCAGTCCCTGTTTCGATTTGCCCTGAACATCCGAAATGTCAAAGCTTGTAAAGACTACATCTTCTGCACACAGCATGCAGTGCGAAAACAACAAACTGATGATAACGCTATATCACAGCCACATTCACATGATTTGTTGCCAGATGAAGCCAATGACAAAAATGAATCGTAGTCAGGCGTTTTGGGATATTACCTTGCCAGTATCAAACTCATTAATTGATAGACACCCTGCCAAAACTTGTAGATTTGTCAAGGTAAAACGCCGAAAATTGCAGCTTTTTATGCCGAGTGCAGATGATTCAAATATAAGAGTACCCTTACAAGTATCACCCTGCGGGCAGTGGTAGATCAGCACCGGCTTCATACATAGTATAGGAGACTTTCAACGCAAAGATAATCGCAGTATAAATAATGAAATTATCAGATGGGCAAAAGATTAGAGGGATCACAGCAAAGAACTTAGAGGAGATGATGATGATGATGATGATGATGATGAGATGATGATGATGATGATGATGATGATGATGATGATGATGATGATGATGATGATGATGATGATGATGATGATGATGATGATGATGATTTGAATCCCAGTTGCTGGAGAGACTATGTACAAGTACACAAATGCAGTCACATTATACATATTGATACACGACAGTGATTTTACTGGCATAAAGCAAATTAATTATTTAATCTATAAGCACATGGAATGGCCCCTACTGGCATAGATACAAATTATATTGATGTCCATATTCCCAGGGTCGAATGAAGTTGTCGTGATAGACAATGCATCATAAATAGTCTATAACTCCACCAGTGGGACCATAGCAAGAAGTGTCAGAAGTGACGGTGTAATGGCCGTTGGACCATGTTCACAAACGACATCTAAAGGGAGAGATTTTTTGTACCTATACCCAATTCACACAGAAAATGAAGACATTTAACATCTCTTTTTGTGACAACTTCGTGCGTTGAAAATACAGTTTTCTCTTTTTCCATTGGGACGTGAAACATATGATTCTGTTTCTGTTGGACTGCTTACTACCAATCCTAATCGCCACGAATGTACTAGAAAAATCCACTTCTAATTTGGCAGCTAAGTCCCAAACAACCTGATACGGTTGTTCACTTTTCATCTAACCCGCTTATGAGCAAGTTGGTGTGCCTTGCGGTAGCTGACATTTAATGTTGAATTTCTGATTTAGCTCGTTCTTTTCAACGAAGCTCAGTAGCTCCTCGTGTTTATCAAATCGGGGACTTCACGTTGCTCAAACGAAGAACTTTTACGGGTTCGAGTTTCTCCGGTAGATATGTTTTAATAGTATTCTCAATATCTGACATTAAAGCATCCTTTAAAGCAGCTACAATGTGTGGACTACAAACAGCTTCTTGTACTGCAAAGCCTATCTGTTTAGCTAAATCATTGTCAGTGTTTTCTTCATCGACGCCTGCTTCACTTTCTATATTAACACCTCCCTCGTTGTTTTACGCTTTTTGTCTGCAAGTCTCTGGCTAGATCTAGGCCTAAGCATCTTAGTGGTTTCATTAAAGCTGTAGTTGTCCACAAAACCTAATAGCTCGGTACTAGACTTGGAAAAACTCTCGGTAATGTCCACAACTAAATAAAATGAATCAGTTTCTTGACAGCTTATCGAGCTATTGGTTAAACTGAGATAGTTAGACATGTAACGGAGTACACGTGCTCTTGTTTACAAACATCTCACATACCGACGTGAGCATGCCAGTGATGTCATCGATGATATGAAGAGAAAATCGTCCCATATACGATAAAAATTCTTCTAAAAACTGTGCGTGTGTAAACGTTCATCCATGTTTTCGATGATTCAATACTTTTCCACCACTTTGCCTCTGACATTACGAATAATTTACAGATAAAAGACGGAGCAGATAAATTATTCAGCTGCCAATGTCGGCCGACGAATACACATCCGATTCAGTTTAACTTTAATCCCTGGAGCGCACTAACAAACGGTATTGCACTTATAAGTGTAACCCATTCTAGATCGTATCTTAAATGAATATCTTGTTTTTTATTTATCCTTCTGTTAAGGTTGCTTCCATGATAACGGCGCTTTACGCCTTAATGAGAGCCTCCTCACCTACTATCAAATAATGTTCACTGTATGCTGTGTTGTGGTGCAATAAAGATATTCTGAGTGTAACAAGAAGGTCACAGTACTGGCAAACAAGACTCGTGGAATAAAATTACAAAAAATTTCCTCTGTGGCGAATTTGCATCCGCTTCCCTGGGCAGCAGGGACACGGTGTTGCAGTGACAGGTTGAATATTAACAGTTTTTAATAGAGAATGATGCGGCCTTTTATTAAAGCCGACGGAGTCAATTCTTTGTACATGATCATTGTATGTGTGTACGCCGGAGAACAAACGCCTAAGATATCTAGAGAATCTTTTATTTTGTTTATTCCTGGCCCAAAGTTCCTACATAATATCGCCAGGAAAGGAATGTTTTCCAGCTATCAGAAATTTCGACTTCCTCAAACCAAATTTTAATCTCCAGATAACCGAGATGTCTTTGCACATATATTAATGACTTTGTAAATCTGGCACCCTGACCGAAAAAAAAGTGTAACATCAGCATACCTTAAAGATTGAAGGTGTCATGTGCCCCTTTGTCACATAGGCTAAACTGATCCAAAAGAAACCATCAAAAAGTAGAACAGGAGAGAGCTCCTCTAACTGGTGCCACGGTAATATCCAACTGTCGACCGCATGGGCCAGTCCATTTAACAATGCCTTCAATTTCCGATATCAATTTGGTACATATAATAATATCGATCCAATGAGAGTCCGGTAAAGACATTGGCACGGCGGCCTGATTAACAAGGTTTAAACACCATTAACCTTGTAAAACAAGCCACCGTGACAAAGTGAATCGAAACATTTTCTACATCAAGTGAGTTATTGTATACAGTCTGATGAGCCGACAGAAGTCTAAAAAAAAAGATAATGGAAAGAAAGTACATCATGTAAATGCGTGCATCCTATTATAGTGTCTGGGCCCTTTCTAAACGCGAACTGTATAACGCAGTTTTTGCAACAAATTAGTTAAACCAGTTTTGAGCATATCGAGTTTAGCCTAATCGGTCTATAGCCTTTAGCATCATTTGGATTCAGATTAGACTGTTATAAAAATCGGCACAATTAATCATCCCTATTGCAAAAATTATAGGTAGAACACTGCACTGCAACATAATTTCAATAGTGATGAAAGAATTTGACAGAACGCATTTGAGTTCCCAGATTTTAAGTGCTCAGCATGTACGCCGTCTGGAACAGCGGCAGTATTGCATTGCAGTGAATTAATAAGTACATCAGCTTGATCAGAAGTAATAATAATAATATAAAAGGCTGAATCAGAGTATCCAAAAGACATATTGATAATTATGCTATGTACATTACCACAGTTATCCTTCATTATACGCCCCCCCCCCCCAAAAAATCAAATAATCATCATCATCATCATCATCACCATGACGGACCCGAAGCACAACAAGAAATTTTTAGGGGGTTCGTCCCAGAACCGAACATTTTTTGTTTCATAGATTAAACATGTAACTTGTGCGCATGACCCTTGACTGTACGGCCTGGTCATTTTATTTTGCCCAACTGTTTTCGTCAAGTACATCTATGCATCAAAAACGGCATCAGAGTTAGGCTTTGCTGACCCATAAAATCATCAACTTTTCTTCCTATATCTGAGAAAACTGAGGCGTGGGCACATGTATGGTTCAGGTTTGAACAGTCTTCCTTGGCGGAGTGCAAACCGCCCCTTTATCAGAGCCGCTCTCCGACTTGTTTACAAACATCGTCGCGGTTTACGGATTTCTTTCTCGGCTATGGACAGAATTTGCCTGCGAAGCAGACTCTGATTCTTATGTTCTGATGTTCATGCTGGAGGAAGAATATGCAATGGATCAAGCTTGATACAAAGATTATTTCTAAAACAGTCATTCTTACTGAAAGCATCCCGTTTAGTATGTGGTTCGTGTCGCTCAAAATTGGTTAGGGGTGTGTGAATATTTGTTTTTGTTTTGTCATACTCACGACAAGTAATATTGCGATTGGGTAGATGATCACTTGTAGACGACAATAATTGACCATCGGTTGAGGCTGCCCCTTTACTGCGGAGCAGCTAGGGCGGGGCACAATTTTGACATTTAAACTTTACTGGATCACTCTTGAAGAGAGATTTAAATTTCAAAAAAGACGCGCTAATGTATAAATCACCGAATGTTTTGTACCTGATCATATGCAAAGTTTGTTTAAGCTTGTCTAATGTACACAGTACCAATCTTATGTCTGCTGCAAACAACTCTCTCTAACTTGAGACACCTAAGTCAGCGTACACGGATAACATGCATTTAGTTACTCAGGAGCCATAATCTGGACCATGTAACCAAAAGAAGTAAGAGAAGCTAATAGCATGTCGTAGCATTAAGAAAATCATGTGAACGCCCCGGTTGATAGACATCAAATATGACACCACGGCTGACTGATTTTTCGACGTTGATAAGCATTCTATTTATTTCGGGACGGTATGGCCGATATTTGACTGTGCCCTATGTATTTGCCCGCCATATCATAAAAAACCGGTGCACGACAGTTCGTCTAAAACCAGTCCGTCGAAAACGTATTACGTCGAAATTCTATTATGTCTAAATTCCTTTACGTCTAAAATCATATTCGTCGAAAACAACTTGGTAGAAAAACATAATGGTCGAATGGAAAATTGGTCTAAAATTCATGAATTTTTGTCTAAAACTCGTCGAAAACTCAAACTGTTTGGCGCACTACCTCTTGTACCCGGTAATGCATTCAAAGAGCAGTTAGGCAAAATGCCGGCCCTTGACAGGTCATTATTTTTCATGGCGTATTCTTTGTTTCTTTGTGTTGTTACATTTTTTTCCATTGCATTTGGCCTGCTTGTGATTTATTTTGGGTTGTATTTGGCCTTCTTGTGTTTTATTTTGTGGTTTATTTTGGGCATGGTGTTTTTTTTTTCATATATATATTTATGTCGAGTACACAGTGTCACAAATCAATGCAAAAATCGATAAATCGATACATGAGTTCATTTGCTAACAAAGTCATGACTCACGTATATCATATTTCTGTGACAGCACTCATGTATATTCTGCCTAAAGTTAACCCGAGAACAATCATCCTGTGTCGCCCAAAACACCCGACACGGCAGGAGATGATATGACATAGGCCCCTACATGAGACTTTTAACCACGAGAACACTGCACTGACGCAATAATAGCTCTGCTTTCTCTGTTGTCACTGAGTCAGACAGAGCAGCTGTGACAAATGGAAGGGAGAATTGCCCTAATCCATATATTGTTGCCAAATGAGACTCTGTCAACATTCTGGTGGGCGCAGAGATACCGTTGTGAGCATGCTTCGTTGGTAGACGTTAGATTATTTTTTCAAGCATCCCACATGGTCAGACATAACATGGTTAAAATACAGCTAAAGAGGATGCAGCCTTGTTTTATTCTGTTTAACTCTTTCACCGCCAATTGCGACTTAAGTCGAGGTACCTACGATTTACTTCTCCGAATTATCAAATGGATAATGTATTAATTTTCTTTGCAAAAATTCATACAAGTACCAGCATGCCTATAGTCCCATAGAAAATGATGATCCAGGTCAACAGCTTTCTTTCGGGCGCATTGCGCTAAAAGTGCTCCGAAGAAAGCTGTTGACTCAGTCCGAAACTTGGAACTGAAAGATACTATTAACCAGGTACTTTTGAAAGGCCAGAAGAAACCTTTATTTCAATTTTTTTTTTGCGTAGATGCCTAATCATTCAACACACTATACCGCGGATCCATTTTCCCCATAATTTTGTGAACATATCCTTGTCAACAGTATTGAATGCCTTGAACATATCTACAAATTACAGCCAAGGTTTCAGCGTCTTGTGTTTTTTCATGCTACATGTTCTCTAGAGCGGGAAATATTCGTTCTTAAGACTACATCCTGTAGGGCAAGAGCCATTATGTTCACCAAGGATTTTTAATATTATATCAGATACTGTTTTTTCTATTACAGAAGTGAGCAGTTTTACACGTTAGAAGTCACAGGAATGTCACCATAAAGTTTAAATATTTCTTTCCAGCAACCTTTTTGATGGAGAGGTCTTGCAAATCCTTGGAACCACTGTTCTGGGAAGCATTCAGTAAAGTTGCTGTACATAAATAATCCTGTCAACCAGCTAGTCAATGCTGGTTGCTCTTAATTCAAACACTAATTTGGGATATTATCCAACCTACACGCTTTACCTTTAATTTTTTTGTTTCTGAGAAGAAGATAAAACATTATTATGACCAATGACGACGTCCATCTAGTCATGAAAAACACCCGTAAAATACCATTTATCGTTAATCCTGTTTCCCATGCATTTTTAATTATTTAAGACTCAATTTGGGCTAGCTGTCACGTAACATTCGTCACAATTCTCCCGAGCCACCAGCAATACGTGAGCTGTCCTGTAGGTTTGCAATTCTTAGGAGACAATGATAATTTCTATTCAGTCGTTTGAGCATGCACCAATAGGCTCTTGTGTTTGGGGGTTCCCTTTGATCAATTTAAGAGTGTCTAACCCTCATTTTATTGTCCACGAATTTGCCTTGATTTTTTTTTCTAGCATCACGCGGATTCTCTTTAAAAATTAATTCATTTTGAATAGATCGTGTACCAAATTAGGATTATATAATTTATACATTTTCTTGACCTATGGAATGGATGTCTAT
Organism: Hermodice carunculata; assembly: GCA_964020975.1. Classification (NCBI taxonomy): domain Eukaryota; kingdom Metazoa; phylum Annelida; class Polychaeta; order Eunicida; family Amphinomidae; genus Hermodice; species Hermodice carunculata. The sequence goes on along the minus strand of OZ026625.1, from coordinate 7,564,946 downwards.
GGAATTTATTGGCCACTTATTTCTGATTAGGGTTCAGTCACCTATTTATAAGTCTCACTTCCGGTTTGCAACATCCTTGACAGCTTTCATACCTACCATCTCTTCACCTGCCTCACTCACAATGACTGGCCCAGAAGCCAATGCCTCATTGAATGTGTTGAACTGGTCGCAATTTCATGAAGCAAGGATGGACGCCTTAAAAAATACTCCATTCCTTTTCATTGTTCAAGTCCAATTTAGAATAAACTGTAATTACTTTTCTGACTGTTTACTGCCTTTGTCGCACTGCCGTGAATGTGTATCGTATCGCGGTCGAACCCAATATCGTATTGCACGACTGGTGCAGTTTATTCAGACACATGTGTTGTGTCCAACAGCACAGTCATCATCGTGGTGTTGAATTGCCCGCTTAACTGTTAGGCAGACCCAGGCAAGGGCCCCGCCTGGACTGTTGGACCGACACAAAAATGACATAAGGGTCAACCAAGCCGGCAAACTGCCCGCACATAATTTGTAAGTCAATCTGTTTCTGGAACGATGCATGTTCATGCTGAATGGAAAATTTTTAGGCGAGGATATCACAACATTCCATAATTTCAATCCTTTAATTTAAAGATAACCGAGAGAAAAAACTAGCTCAATTTCATATGTGTGTGTGTGTGTGTGTGTGTGTGTGTGTGTGCGTGTGTGTGTGTGTGCGTATGCGGGCACACAATGGTGGAAGTCGTCGTTTCTGTGGTATGTGTTGATAGAAGGGTGCATCATGAAAAGAATGGTGGGAAAACCACCCTGAAAAACACATATTAAGATTGATAAGGTGATATTATATATATCATGGAGCACCATGCTTTATTTTTTATTCAGTGTTTGATTAGCTGAATAAATATTCGATCAGAAAATCTCGATTTCATGAGGTTGACAGATGCATTTGTTTAATACAGTCTATTTGTTCCTCTGAATGAATTGATTTGATCTTCGATTAAATCGATTTGTTCTTCTGTTCAAATAAATAAAATCAGAGGAACCATATACTCTCATTTGATCATATGAACGTTGTTGTTGTTGTTGTTGTTGTTGTTGTTGTTGTTGTTGTTTTTGTTGTTCTTCATTTCTTCTTAAAGTGAAACCAGATTCCAGCAATTCCGTCGGAACTTTTCAGGCACATTGAATATTGACAATGTTCTGTACGTATGAGTCACTAACCAATAAGATTTGAAAGGACAAGCGGCCGACCACATTTCATGAATTAACATGTCACCCCACGAACAAAAAGCTCATCAGTGAACCGTCAGGTTCTTTGCCTTGTTGGTAATGGGGTACCGTTTAAGCATTTTAGGAAACCCTACCTGGAGTTCTTTCAGAGAAGCGAGAACCTTTGGGGTTCTTCTGGAAAACAATCACTATAGAGGAATCTTTATGGGTCATTTTTTCTTAATACCTCATGGGCTGTAAACCACTGAAAACCCAAATGAATGGGTCACAAACTGTAATTCTAACTCTTTGACATGGTTCTGTCAAAATAGCCTGTACTCATGAAGAGCCATTAGAATCTTGCTTGGTGCATGTCAATTATAGGTGTTGTTTAGTTACTTGTAATTATATGCTATGCATTTAGATCTTTTGCACGGTTGAGCTGGAATTTAATGTGCTTCACGAACAAAATGTCAGTGATGAAATACTTGGAAACCTTGCAAATTATTGTAGAGTTTACCCCGAAAATATACGGACATCATTTTGGTCTCATGTGCTTTGTATGTCGTAATGTGTCCATTCAAGTGTGTGCTTGTGTCTGTGTAGAAGAGAAATTAAAAGATGGGGGGGGGGGGGGGGGCAGGGGGCTTTATGTATTGTGCCAAACGTATCCCGAGATGAAGAACTTCACCTGTCATGAAACACTTTTCAACTTTCAGCTCATAAAGAACCTCGGGCTTCGTGAAAAGGGTGTGAACAAACATTGACTCATAATGAAGTATTATTTTATCTCTTAAATACCCCACGGTACCTGAAAAAAAAAACATCCAGGTTAACTTTCCATACAGAGTCCTCCATGAACGTTGATTGCTAAGAGTGTTGAAGACACTAACTCTTTCGATGCCGGATTTTGGACTGAGTCAACGGCTTTTCTTGGGGTGATTTGGACGCAATGGGCCCAAAGAGAGCCAGGGAAAGCTGTCGACCTGGATTAGTATATTCTCTGGAACCCTATGTATGCTAATACTTAAATGAAAGGTCTTTTCACGCAGAATACGGATCCATCATGCTTATTATAACTAAGAGCGCTTCTACTTTAGTCTCTACTTGGCATCGAAACAGTTAAAGAAGGTTCTCCAGAGAACCTTTACGAATCCTTGTCAGAAATACGATACCTAATTGGTTACTTATAGCAACCATGTGGCATCAATCTTCAAAGAAACAGTCCTTGTAGTGATTTGTCAAGGGTGCCTCCTAGGGTCTTCCGAGTACTTCAAAGTATCTTGGAGAAGACAACACAGAGCTTGCTCTGTACAGCAGACCGTTTAAAAATATTCATGAGAAAAATGTTAAAATGCTAAATTCACACTCTAATATTCAGTGTGATAGAAAATGTTCTTCACAGTCGTACGTGTAACACTTTTGTCATCCAGCCTTCAAATATTTTTCTCATTCCATAAGATAATATGAAATGTGAAAGGAAAAAGGAGTGTGTCATAACCTCAACGCCACCACCAAATAATAGCCGAGCTTGAATACTGCTGTCAAAAAGAAAGGTTTCATTGAGTCACAATATAACTGTTTGTATGATGACTAAGCAGTCGCTAAAGACGAGCTGATGACCACAAGGACATCATATGACACCTATGTAGTTTATAATACTTATAATGTGGATGGGTCTTGGAGTCCCAATTTGCAAAATATAAACATGTGGCCCACATGAAGATATCTGACTGCACTAGGTCACTACATTATCAGCTGTACAATTTGTAAGCAGTGCTTGTGACGAGGATGAGGACTAATACTCATAATGATGATAATTTTACAAGGCATACGGGAACTATTTATTTACATTGCCATCAATGATGAGTTAGTCTTACGATGTATACAAGATATTGACATGTAAGCAACGAAAATAATCCATTAAGTCTAAAGGATCTTGTGTCCACTTAGGGCCTGATATCTTAAAAAATCAATAAAAATATCGTTGAAGCAATTAATCAACTTTTGAGATTGTTTTAATCCCCTGTTTTTTTGTTTTATTATTTTTTTGTCCTGCAAATTGAACAATATTGGGTTGTACATGCCTTCATTTGAAGCGATCATCTAATTCCTTGGTTGTTTGAATTGCAAGGAAAAACGTATATATATATATATATATATTTATATATATATATATATATATATATATATATATATATATATATATATATATATATATATATATATATATATATATATATATATATATATATATATATATTATTACACGATTCTGACACGTTGTGTTTTGATCGCATAACCCGGTTTTTAATTTTCTAAATTTGCCACTAAAAGTTTGTTCATTTTAGTGATAATATCATGTAAAATTGGCACTATCCTCTTTTGTTTTCAAGTTACTTATTGGCTTTTGTTGTGTCCTTAGAAAAACGTCCCTACAAACAAAATGACTGTTCTCTCACCAATGACATTATGTTTATCGATAAATGGTAGAAAAATTACGGCATGTCCCGATTTCCACGAACATATAATTTCTGCTTCATAAAACTGCATAATCTTCATTTTGTTGAGCAAATGTTTTACACAAAGCATGTTCCATGCTGTTGAACAGTCACGGACATCTAATATAGACTAAAGTCGGCCGGAGCTCCTCCCAAATGTTCACGAGTCTCCAGGTCTTACAGACATGATCTTGCTTTTGAATTTTATTCTTTTTGAATGACGAACGTTTGTCAGGTGTAAGCGGGCCACCTCGCCTGGTTTTTTTTCTTCACATGAGAGTATTCATGAAAAATTTTGTCAAGACTTAACTATAAGCAAGGTGGCTGCCATGATAACGGAGGATCTCGACTTGATGGGAGTCTCCTCACCTACTACATACATGTATTGAATCTCATGTTGTATGCGTTTGTATATGTGCGTATTACGGAGAAATAAAAGAATTCTGAGTCTGAGTCTGAGTCTGAGTCTGAGTCTGAGTCTGAGTCTGAGTCTGAGTCTGAGTCTGAGTCTGAGTCTGAGTCTGAGTCTGAGTCTGAGTGGAAGAGAGAATCAGGCGGAGCTAGTGACTTCACTGATTAGAGATCAATATCGACAAAAGGCGCTATTACATTTTCACACAGATGCTCTCACGCAATCAGATTACGTAATTATACCATTTAATCCTTCGCATGTGTTTTGCAAAAAAAAAAAAATCGAGAAAAATAGTCGGTGACTACAGTTTTTTGATGATGACCATGCCAGTGTGAGCTGTGCATAGATTATCCTCCAAATTTATTTTCAATATATACATGTATCCTAGCATATGACATTGTGGCCAGAACAGCGACAGCATAGCAGAGGCCCGGCCCTATTTTCAAATTCAGCACCTACATGTACGGTAGAACATGCATGTGTCACTTCGCCATCCAACTTGGACACAATATCACACATTTTCTGTGTCACTCCTAGAACAAGGCAATTTCTCTAATTAGAACGATTATCTTTTACCTTGGAGCTATATCAGCTCGATGTTTTTCCTGAAAAAGAACGAGACATGTTAAATTTTAGGCAGCAGGTCCTTACGTTACGTTGGTAACTAGCTCAAGACAATAATGTATGCGGCAGCTACAATCGATGCAAGCGTTTGTCGATCTTAGTTAAAATTGTGTTTAACGTTTACAAAATCAGTACTAAAATACCCTTAACGACACTGCAGAAATCTCTGATCGCTGATCAAAGATCGCATAGTGTGCCACAGGGAAACAAATGGCATGCGCCTATCTGTTTTCACAGCATTTCATCAAACATGCACATGCGTAATGACCCCAATTTTTCAGCGAAGTCAACATGTTGTGCTTGCCACTCATTGCACACTTTTTGTTACAATTGGTCAATACAATATCAAAATACATCCTCTTCAAATCTTTGTTTACAACTGAGTAAGCGATGATAGGCAGCATCGAGGTATATGTGACGGATACAGGGTACTTCGGTACCAAATCATTTCAGGACCGCACTGCCGTTGCGACACCAAACAACTTTTCAGTATCCAACCAGATCGGGACCAAGCCAAATTGGTACCAACCGACAAGAAGAAAAAAAAAAGAAAAAGAAAAAAAAGGAGCAGCAGCATGGAGTTTCACTATTGTTGCTATCCAGCATTTTTATACATAAATGCATAGTGTGACTGTACAGCCACTCATAGAGCCACTGTATAGCGGCTCTACAAGTTCAGTCCACATGCAGCAAGGTCACAGTATATGAAGCAGCTGTACAGCTGCTGGGCAGCTGCTGTACAGCGACGGTACTGCGACTCACCCGTTCTCAAATTCTGTTTTATTGCTGCTAGACAGCCATTCATAGAGCCGCTGTGCAGCAGCTCTTCTACTTTCATTTGCATATAAAAATGCTATACAGTCACGCAATGCGACTCCATGCTGTTGCTTCAGCTTTTTTGTTCTTCTCGGGACCGGTGGTCCAAGCTATAAGTTTATAGATAAACAGTAATATTCACCTGCTTTCATTTTATAGACAATGTGAACATTCTGGCAAACAAAATAATCTAAGTCAACTTAATAGGCATTATCAGCCGATATATATTACAGATACAAGAGTAATATTCTTACCTTAGCTTTATTTTATAAATTCAGTTTAAAATATCAGTTGTTCTTTTTAAACATTTTTAAAGATTACAAATATTTGAATATATTGTATTCAGACATTTTCTTACAAAACAATATAGAAATGAAATTTGATTCAACAAACCCAAAGACACAAAAGAAAACAACCAAACAAATAAACAGATAAATAAATAAATAAATAAATAAATAAATAAATAAATAAATAAATAAATAAATAAATAAATAAATAAATAAACAAATAAATAAATAAATAAAAATAAATGCTTTTAACTAAACAAACCTAACTGAAAATCAAATACAGAAACATCATTTCAAATTAAACAGAAAAAACTTAAGTAACAGGAAGAAGTAATTAAAAATCAAATGAAATAGAATACAAAAAAAAATATACTTTATATAGAAATAGAAAAATTTAAATAAAATAAAATTAAACTTGCTCCAATTTTCATAACCAACAAAGATGTCAGTATTTTTATTGACACATCACACAATGCACCATTTATCTGGTTTTCGTTACATATAATTTCAACACAATGTCCCTGGGTATAACAGCTATTTCAAATCTGTCAATATCTGGCCATTTATTTCCAATATTGGGCTCCTGGAATTATGTATTGTTCGTTTTTTTACTAATCTCGCGTGGTCTTTTTCCCTTTCTGGTATTTCGTCTCTTTCTGTGTTTTTTACAATATCGATTCTGCAGCTTTCTCTTCATTTTTTTCATCTTTCAAAGTGGTTTTTGCTTGTTTCAATGTCTGAGCCTCAAGGCTGCCCAGGTTAATGGCGAATTTGTCAAGGGACAAATACAATACAATACATGAGCTATATATATGTATATATATATATATATATATATATATATATATATATATATATATATATATATATATATATATATATATGTATGTATATATGTATATGTGTATGTATGTATATATGTATATATATGTATGTATATATGTATATATGTATATATGTATGTATGTATGTATATATGTATATATATATATATATATATATGTATGTATATATGTATATATGTATGTATGTATGTATGTATGTATGTATATATATATATATATATATATATATATATATATATATATATATATATATATATATATATATATATATATATATATATATATATAGCTCATGAAAATGCCATAAATACATTTACGTTTTTTTATAACCACCCCGAATGAGGTATTGCACACGGGGAAATGCCTTGTCGTGTTTCTGATTTAGTTGTACATGGTGCAAGTGTACCATTTATACATTTGTGCTGCCTTTTTTATTCTCCTTGCAATGGGGATTGCATTATATTTCATACGCCAAGAACTGAATAATGCGGGAAAAGGACATGCGATGGGAAGGGAATGATACATTGCATGGCTCCTGGGGTGAAAGCATACATACTCGCGTCCTTGCTGCCAGGAAACATGTCCACAACCCCGAACCATCCCACACAGATCGATGAAACATATGATTGACCAAATTGTGTTTGTGTGTCAATCATTTGCCAGTTAATTGCTTTTTATTTATTTATTTTTTAGTTTTACTTGACTATGATTATTTGTACTTTATTTTCTTTTGGGGGCTAAAGAGTGTCTCCATGTGTTTGTTATATCCGTTAGTTCACAGGGCACGATTAAACATTATGAAATCGAGGAATCTAAGCATGTACTTAAACAAGCAATTAATCTATGTAACTTTTTCATGAAGGTAACTACATTTATATGACGGATTCGTGATAAGTTGAGAGAATTACTGAGACTTTTACATATGTCAATACACTGATGCCTAGTAATGTCATTTTAGTTCTAAAACAACATCAGAGACTAACAAGTAGGTAGACAAGTGCACGCAACTTCTGTGGCATGGAGAGGGGTTAATATAGGCTTGGCCTGTTTCGCAATCCATGTAAAAGGTATGGGTTTATATTTTTTTCAAGACTCTCAACATCAGATGATACACATTTGTGTATGATATGTTTTATAACATTTCACTTCCATGTAAAACATTAAAATTTCCCGAAGTATGAGCTCAATGAATATATATATATATATATATATATATATATTTTTGAGAAGTTTGACTCTCTATTTTGGTTGTTGTGCCTGAATTTTTCTCCTGGCATCACACACACACACACACACACACACACACATATATATATATATATATATTTATGATGTGACAGCTAGCTTATCCAGGGCTTCCCTTTCCAGTTGTGTATTCTGGCGGTTGTGAGACCAGCGTACACCGCACGCAAACAGCCAAGGCTTTACGTAAAATGTAAAACTATTATCCGTCACGACGAACGTGGAAGAATGACATGAAATCACAAGCCCTGCAAAAACTTTTGTCAGCATAACATTTCTTGGGTATACAGTGGGTTTCTAGATTTTATATCATCTTTGTCTGCATGGCAGCTTGATCACTTTGATACCAGCTTGATACCACATTGGGAGGAAGTCTTACTGATTGAATTTAGGGCTGTTCCAGAAAATGTCCTGGGGGGGGGGGAGCCACAAATTTGAACCACCCCCATACCCAGGACACACAGTTAATTTCTGAACCCCTTACCCCTAGGACAAACATAATTTTGAAACCCCCAATACCCAGGACAACCTAATAGTATCTCAGCTGCCATACCCTGGACAGATCTTAAAACCTACAACCCCATATGCAGGACATACATGATGGTTCAGAAAAAAAATCTCCATCTTTTTAAAATTTTAGAATATATTCCTACATAAGATGAAAAAAAATACCCTTGGTATAACAGTTCCCAAAACACTGTGTATCCTTGGTTTAAGAAATTTGTTTCTCTGGCTAAAGAACACCAGGGGGCAGGCATTAAAAACATATACATACAAAACGGTCTTCATATTTGCATTGGACCTTTTGATTGTGCTCTCGAAACAAAATATGTTGAAACCAAATATATACCTTTTTCGTTCATAAACAGATCAATGTTGCTATTTAGTGGTCCATTTGTTGGTGAAAACTTATAAAAATTCAGTGGAGATTAAATAATCTGTGCCAGATAATTCCTACAGCATCTTTTTACATCATATCTTTTTAATTTAAAAATAAATAAAGGTATGTCCAAAGAAAAAAGTCTTGTTTTTATATTCCGAACTTTTCAGCAATAAAAGAAAACAAAATTTTGAGATTTGGTCCCCGTGATACTGAGCAGTGAGTAGAGGGTAAATGAAACTCATGCAGGATGCAGGTCTGTACATAATTCAGAAAACTACTTCACTTCCACTTTTCAGATATGCAGTGCCTCCTGGGCAAAAATACAGAAAAGGGTTGAGGGTTGAGACTCAACATGCCAAGACTGTTTTAATCCATTTGTAGTATAGGTCTGCATATTTTTTTTTACAGAAAAGCACAACGGAGGGGGGGGGTCATGGATGATGTGTACACCTTGCGTACAGGGGGAAGGGACGGGTCTAAAATTGATTTTTTTTTTGCATACATAATAGTTGAATTTGAAGACCCTTATGGGAAAAATATTTCAGTGGGAACCATGGTACACCATGTGTTAAATCAGAAGCTGTCTTGCAATGAGGAGTGTTGCAAAGAGGGAGCACTGTACAAGCTTGATGGCTCATCATTTTTGAACGAGTACTTATTGTGTGCAAGAGGGAGGGAGTTCAGAAGGTCTGTACTCTTTTCCGGGAAATGGAAACGATTGTTATTTTTTACCCAACTTTAAAAGAATTTTTGTGTGATTTCTATGAAAATCATTTTTAGAGTACACATGTTGGGGACGGGGGGGGTCTTGCAATTTTGTACTCAACGTACTAATTATAAAAATGATAATGTTGAACCATCCCCAAGATTTTTGTGTAATGCAATACCGTTGAAGTTACAAAAATTTTCTTTGTAGTGGACCTATATTGCTGCAATGCATAACCATAATAGGCTGCCTGTGAAGCAGAGTGCTGAATGTAAGCACTTTGGAGGCAAAGCCATTGGTAACCTTGGTAAAATTTAAAAGCCTTGAATGGTCTTGCTCATTGATCACAAATTTGATTTCAAGTTGCATAATTCCTCAGGCAAGTAAATGTATCACAATATATCTTTGATAAAAGCATAAAGTGACAATCAAATACTTGCCAAAGACATTATGAACTAGAAATAAAATTCTTAATGTAATGCAATACCATTTCAAGCCAGAAAGGCTTGATATGTATTTTGTAATAAGCCTATAACAGGACTTCAATATAACTGCTGTCCTGTATTGACATCTTGTGTCAGTGAGGAAAAAAGAAACTACTGTACCATGGATTAGGGCAGATCAATGTATTGAGCATGGCCGAAAGTACATCTCTAGTAAAGTAACAGGTAACTTCAGCACAGAAAAAAACCGTTCAAAATTTATGTACATACTACATATCTTTGAAATGCAAGGAAACCCTAAAATAGTTAGAAAATAGCCATATCTTTGAAAAGGTGTTTATTTAGTATGATTTAGTAGTATACGATGCTGAAAGTGCTCTCATTCATGGTTGGTAGTTCATCTAATGTCAACGTGTCAAAGCAGGACCTTTTGCTCAATTAAATTAAAATCAATCCAAATTTCCATATTTTCTAAGCCTAGAGTCTGTGCAAACCACTTCCACTGGGTGCAAACCGTGTATATACCTACCTTCAAAATGAATACAAGAGCACAAGTTAACAATGGATATGTCGCGTGATGGGTCGATTTTACCGTAAAGAATGCGTCTTTATGCTATTAAAATCAATATGTTTGTGAAAAATAATGGAGGTGAATGTAGGATCTTTGCTCTGACAGACAATCGGGACGTTCGTGACAGTGAAACAAGCAGTGGAGCACGCTCGTCTTGTTTGGGGTCAACAAGACAAACATTATTATTAGATCGAGCTTTTCCCTTGGATCCTTTTCTATATTGTACTGTGATATCACATAGACAGCATATGCTGCTTAAACACTTACAGACAGCAGCAGTGCTGCAGTCATTTAATACGGCCTTGTTGTTGAAGTTTGTCTTTCGCCACTGATTGACTGAAGGTCAAGGTCGATAAAAACAGAGACATCCGTGATTTATAATTTCCGAGTGACTTCACTTCGATCATGTCGACCGTAAGAACTTTAATAACCGTGAGCTTTGCGTGAAGACACATGTATGTGTCGACCAATATCTAAAAACTGGAGAAATTATACAAATTACCCCTCTTCCCCACACGGACAGGATTATGTCAAATGGCCCTCACACTCCGGTCATATGTGTAAGGCTGATGCCCCAATATCCCGGACATAATAGGTTATCTCCTACCCCAACCTCCCGAACATTATCAGGGACATATACCCCTATGGAAGTTGTACTGTTCAATAATTCCCAAAACCCTAGGTTTTGTAATACAAAACCCTAGGTTTTGTAATACAAAACCCAAGGTTTTGTAGCAAAAACCGTGGGTTTTGCTCACAAAACCCAGAGTTTTTAAACAAAACCTAGGGTATTGTTTGTAAAACCGTGAGTTTTGTAACGAAACCCTGAGTTCTGCTTGCAAATCCCAGGGTTTTGCACGAAACCCTGGGTTTTGTAAACTACCCAGGATAACAGAACAAATATCATAATTTTTTAATTTTGTTCAATAATGTGCACAAAACTGTGGGTTTTATTACAAAACCCAGGGTTTTGTAGACGAAACCCTGGGTTTTGTTCGCAAAACCCAAGGCTTTGTTTCAAAACCCAGGGATTTGTACACAAAACTCTGGGTTTTGTAACAAACCCAGGGTTTTGCTTTGTTATCCCATCTTTTCACAAAACTCACGGTTTTGTTTCAAAACCCTGAGCTTTGTCATGATAACCCTGGCTTTTGCAGTTATTTTGTACAATAATTTGCAAAACCCAGGGTTTTCTGACGTTAGAAATCCCACGGTTTTGAATAATTCGCAAAACCCTGGGATTCGTGACGTCACAAAACCCAAGGTTTTGTATTTTACCGCAAAGTTGGTCATATGGATACACCAACCACTCCCAACACGGCTTGCTTACTGAACTTGCTGTAAACATGTTAAGATGGCGCATCTCGGAAAACTTCCATCGTTTCGCAACTTAAACGTCGTGTATTTTATCACTGTGTGCATTTCATGAGCTCATATTTTAGGTACTTCAAGAGAAAACATGTAAGATGTGTATCGTATATGTGTTTTTACGCAATTTAATAGGTTAAGACCGATTTTCAATTTCTGGGACTGTGCGACCGGGCTGAAGTTTTAGCAGCATAAAGCCTCTGATCTGCCGCGTCCTTGAAATCCACCGTACGTTGTGCTGCTGCCTGCAGTAACTATGCGACCCTTGATTGCAAAACGACTGCCACATCACATCATGGTGATAATTATCTCAACACGACTTAGTCTTAAATTGTAACATGGTATTCTTTAACTCCACCTTCATTCCCACAATTAAGAATTTTACATCTATTTCTGTGTCCGCTCTGGTGAAAGATGCTAATAAAGCTCTTCCCCGGGAGCTCTGCAACCGGAAGGGTGAAAACCCCGTCTGTAACTGGATGTCCCTGTGTCAGCCACTACCCCCATACAAACTACCTTTTCCCAGTACTGAGTTGTGTACAAGTTTTTTGTTGACGGGCACTGCAAATCACGCAAGATTGCCTGGCACAGTTTCAAGAACTGTCGAATGATTCATTGTACACGCACGTCCAGCAATAGTTGATAAATAAACACAAGATGTTGAACAAATCAAAAGCCAGTTACACATTTTCACAGCATTGGTTTTTTACCAGAACAAACAACTTCAACATTGAGAAATTTCCAAGTCCGAAATTTCTGCTCGATTAAATTAAATAATTAAAAAATAATACATTTGGTAGGGATCGATCCGCACACCCCTTGACCCGCAGTCCAACATGCTAGGCATGTGGCCATGTTTGCTTATAGAATGCAGTCGATCTTCTGTCTTATATTCGATGGTGGTCGGACCACGCGGCTTTGTTTACTCCTTCACATCTAGGTCACGCCAGTCAGAGCCAAGATGACTGCAACCAATAACTGTTGAATATTTCATACAATAATGGTTGAAGAATGGGACCGAAAATGCTACTTTGATACAAAATTTCCAGGGCCCCATCATATATCGTGCGATAAGTTAATTGTTTGCAAAGGATCGAATGTTTTACGCAAATTAAAGACCTCGAGGCTGTGCATTCAATAGTCCATGCGGCTCTTCGTTCCGGCGTGTGGATTATTTTGAACACTGGATGCACAACCTCTCGGCCTTTAACTAATACCTAACTTATATTCTCATCATGTCGCAAAGAGGTAGACTTTGCGCGTGGTAACCAATAATGATGTTATTGATCATAATAACTGAGCCACTTGTAGTTTGATGCTATTTTTAAGTTGAGTAGCCTTGCAAGGCATACCAAGTAACAGCTGTCATGATTGGTTGTTTACATAACCCTGGGATTCGTGATTTCACAAAACCCAGAGTTTTGCAATCTCACAAAACCCACGGTTTCGTTCTGTTATTTTAAAGTGCTACGAAACCCACGGTTTTCTGGCTAAACCGAGGGTTTTAGGAACAAAACTATGGGTTTGGTGCTCAAAACCCACGGTTTCGTTACGAAACCCTGGGTTTTGTTCATGAAACCCACGGTTTTGTACAGAAAACCCAGAGTTTTGTAGCAAAACCCAGGGTTTTGTCCAAAATGATATCAAAATTCAGTAACTGAGCAAAACCTAAAGTTTTGTAACAAAACCCTGGGTTTTGCTAATGAAACTCGGGGTTTTATGATAAAACTTATGGTTTTGTTAGCAAAACTCAGGGTTTTGAAAAGCAAAACCCACAGTTTTGTGAACAAAACTCAGGGTTTTGTGAATTATTGAACAGTACAACTTCCATATATCCCGACCCCCTGGATATGGAAGCTGTTTCCGCCCACCCCCGTGGAGGACACTTTTTGCAACAGCCCTTAGTGAAAGTGTTAATTTGTGTGAACAGATAACCAACTTAATATATGATATTGAGAGAAGCAGCTGCTCTCACATTCAAAGCTTTCTTATTTGAGACAAATCAACAAATTATCAAGTTCCCCTTGGGTAAAATAAAACACATTACACATGTGCTATTATTACACTCAGTCTAGCAATGGTTGCACATTTTACTGCCACCAATATCCAGAGCAAAATGCCCAACTAGGCCAACTTCTCTGTGCAGCGTTGTCTACTGTACGCTTGACAAAAGCATTGTGTTCGGCTATGTTTTTCTTTCGGCAGTGACAGTATCAGACAGTCTTTTTCTTTCTGCAAGCTTTTACTTTAACAATCAATGCCTGTCAACGAAACTCTCATTCGCGATATGGAATTTGATGATTTGTCCAATAGCGTAGCTGACTTGCTGGGGCAGAATGGACACACTCTTGGGGATCTCAAAGGATGAAAAGATTGCCAGCAGGCAATTCAAACAGAACAACCAAAAACGGATAATATTGAATACTACGTCTCTCTAACACACAGGTTCTGTTTGCCGATTAAGTGCAAGGTAAATTTAATTGTGGTATTTTGTTTTATTTTCACATGCCATATACTTTATTTTGACGTGCCATATGAAATTCATGTCTTACTTGTGTGCAGTATATGGATTTTTAGTGACCCGTTTGTGGGGCTTTAGTAAAGTGATAATAGTAATACAGGAAGAGTAGCAGAAAGGATAAAGTAGGTTTTGTTTTCACACCATCTGTATCAGAGGAAAACGGTTCCTTCACAAACACTCAAAGACATAAGATTCATTGATCACTAGTTTATTGCTATAAGCAACATAATTGGTTCACTTTGTCTGTACGTTCAATCCATCACTTGAGCCTGAAACATACAATAATACATATCTAATGTAACAAAAGAAGCAGCTAAACTATAACAAAATAAGTGTAAAAATGATCACAATAACGCATTGTAAGTGATGTAGTTTTTATATGATAACATGTACTCATTATTTGTGTGTCACCATAGGAATTAATCTGTTAGATAATTTGTGTTCTACTTAATTGTGAAAGTTCAATTAATTACATGAACCAGCAGTTCTTTTGTGTTTATTCAGTTCCCACATATGTATGACACGAAAGGAAATCGTGCATAGAATCATACTTTTAAGTCCTCCAAAATATGATGATATTCAGTTTGCAGTATGCTTTGTTCATTTAAAGTTACTCCATTAGCCACACACACACACACACAAACACACACACACACACACACACACACACACATATATATATATACACACATATATATATACATATAAATAAATATATATATACATATATATATATATATGTATATATTAAACAGCTCTTTTTCTACAACAGTACATTGTTCATTAATTGAACCATTATAATTTTACAAAATTACAATAGTTTCATTCCCCGATGTTTCATCAAATTACATGATTTATTCCTTTTGTGAATGATTAATATTGCCATTCTCTTTATCATTACCATCTTCATAATTATAGTCATTTGTCAGCTTAAAAAGTGTGTCTCTTAGTACCTGGTTTCGTTCAATGGTAGGTTAGAATGCTTTTTTGCCATAGAAGTTTCCTCTGTAAGAAACACAAATAACAAATATTAGGCATTTTCGTGTCCCTTAGGAAAGGTTGATTTGTAGTTTGCTGCCTAGTGCATCACACGGAAATAAATACTTGTCTCAATGCACATAATTGAACAGCTTATTTTAAATTTTTATCTTGACTACTCATTGTCGGAAAGCTCTACATCTAAAACAGAAATTGCAAACACTCTCTCTATATGTATTCACAGTGCTGTTACATTCACTTACCAAAACACTAGTATGAAAATACATTATGTATATACATACTTAAACAAATGGTGTTTGTAAATAGGATCCTTGAGCATTGCATATTAGCGATCCTTATAGTGGGGATCAGAAATGCCTCAGAAAATTACAATACTTATTTCTATCATCTTATTTTATTTCGCTTTATTGCAGTTTGGCAATATTATTCTATTCCAATATGTAACCAGTAGCAAATGTTGCCTCTTAAACATATTAACTCCGTTAACCTGAATCGGTTGTTATAATCTATGGACGCATATTTCATCACATAAATGTATAAGCGACTTTCAAGAGGAACTACCATTTGTGATCTCCCCTAAGCGGATTTTTAAAGTGACAAAATGAAAGTCAGAATTTATATCAAAGGTAACTTACGCTGGGAAATAGTCACAGACAAAATAAACCATATCATAGCCAGCCATGAAATTGGAGCATTTTTTGTAACCACATCCAACTTTTTTCGTCTCCCTCCATACAATCTGAAACAGTAAATGAAATACTTGTTTCCTAATGACATGATAAATGAATAAGTGGTGTTTTTTTCTCGTAACATGTTTGTCTGTATTTCCCTGAAGTTTCATGCATTATACAATTAATTAAGTCTGGCAAGGAATTCTCCGTCGTTTTCTGTTTGAAACTGGCGGGTAACACAATAGAGAGTACAGTTGCCATAAATTAATGTTCAAAGTTTACCCGTTGACTACCAGTTGCATGTTATGGGTTATTGCCATTCGCCAGTCAGGAGCATAATCTATTTCTTCACATTGCTTATAAAAGATGTCTGTTGAAGTTTTGGAAATTCTCAATTCTTTAGCTTTTGCAGCAATTAACAGTACTGTCAAAGATGGCTTATAATTTTACAATGTGGATAATGTTCTAGAGACCTATCTGGTATACGTCATTAACCAATCAGAATGTATAAAGCTCACCCTCCCCCAAACAAAAGTTGATTTAGTTTCCCAGCAGAAGTGTGTATAGGCTAGTAATCATTAAAAAGATGAATATTTAAAAATGGTTTAAGATTTTCACCTGAGTGTAATGACCACAGACTTTTCTACAATATCCAGGATATTTTGGACCTGTCCAGTCTTTCTTCTCATCTCCCCAGGCTGTTATACCGCCGGATACTCCACCCTTACCCTCCTAGGCTGAGTGAGCATAGATGTTTTGACCTAATCTTTTTCCACTCTGACTTCCACATCTGAATTGCAAAAACATCATTTTAAACCTCTTTTTCTCAAACTGGCTTTGCCGGATCGTGCTGAAAATTATTAAAATACACAATGATCAATCAAGCAGTTTCAAGTACAGCTTATATACAAGATTAAAATATTGATCCAGATCAACAAACAAAACTCAACATAAAGCTTATGACTACACATTTTCAGTCATGCAATAATGAAACATATCAGACTAATCAACGTTTAATACTAAAATAACATTTCGTATATAATTTGCTTTAATAACAACTAAAATTTACGCCCACAACTATTAACATTAAGTTCAAGGGTGTCCCCATGAAGAGGTATACTGAAGCTTGACAAGAGAGAATGTGGCGTTCACATACAAATGTACACACTCATCAAAGGGTTCATGTTCATACTGTTCAGATACAAATAATGGAACGTTGTTCTGCCTCACAAACATCTTTAAGTTGCCTTAGGCACAATGACATAGAGAATAATATCAATAGCATTTATTGTTTAGAGCAACACAAAAAGTGAGACAAAGCTGGGTCAGATATATGTCTCATTATTTTTTTGTGACTGCTTGCCAGGACGTCATAGCTTCGCCCAGGTATATGGAATAATGGAATCATTCTATAAAGCACTGTGAAAACACTATCACTCTCAGTTCCATTGCGTATATACCCTGATAATATAGTAAACTCTTGGTGAGTTTAATATTAGTAAATAAAAAGTATGTGAAATAACATCATTTTTGAATGAGTACAATTTTGTCTCCCATGTCAGGTTAGTACAGCCATTGTGTCTTTAATACCTCTCAATTCAAGACACTATTTCCCATTATTGCAATTATTATTCCCTTTATTAATGTAATTATTTATTATCATGCAATGCATTATACTGCATATCATACCCGTCAAGCTTAGCATGGCCCCATCTGCAAGTGTCTGCAAGATTCTGTGCCCTTCTTGCCAGATCATTGTCCCAGGTCTAGATGAAAAATATGCATTGGAATGTTTACAGTCATATGTGCACTGTCTAAAGTAGCTACTCTTAGGGTGACACATTACCACTGAAAATGACGCAACCAGTGTTATTTTCTAGCATTTTGCTTCCTGTTTCCAACCATTAGCTCACAATTAAGTGCAGCTTTAATGTTAGCAAAGATTGTAGGAATGTAATTCAACTGCATAAATTATCCTTGCTATAAGTTTTAGCATTTAGCAAACCAATGACACATGTTCGATATGGGTATTAAAAAATAATTTACTGATGATAGCAATGTTTGACTCAACGTCAACCAGATGCAGTGAATTTTTCAGCACGTAAAATTATCAGGCATCAAGACAGACACAATTGGATTACTAGCTGAAATATGGATTACTAGCCCTATAAGATGAAAATGATAACACTGTGTGAATGCCCATCTAGTTTTTAAGTTACATGTTAATTTTGGAACGATGTACATATGTTCTAAATGCTTACCAATCCTGGAACGCCCTTTTCGCTGCGATATTTGTTATGGTCAGTAAGTATTTTTGATATTTCAGCTTTCGTAACCTTTGATGACCCAGAGCAGGTTCCACGTCGTTGAAGGGTTACTTCTAGTATCATGAAACGGGATGAATCAGTTTTTAAATTCATTAATAACATAAAATTGAGTGTTGAAGAGATGAGATTTGAGGATGTAATAGAATTCTGTTTCAGTATAAGTCCTGTCTGTATAAATCTGTAAATCATCTGGTTTGGAGAATTAAAAATTCTATCTTCCAATCACTTTGGTGACAGGAAAAGAGATATATCAGGGTAACAATTTATTAATGTGCAACTTAATGAACAGTTAGTGAAGATAGCATCTAATTTGCCCTCGTGGTGACGTTCAGTCCAGTACAAAGATACAGAAAAAAAGTTAATCTAAATGATTCATCAAATGCGTCTGAAAAAAAAGTTGAAACAAATATATAAAAAAATAGTAATAAGCATGATAGAGTAAAATAAAAAAAATTAGGTTTGATCAAATTGTAACATGTATGTTCTTTTACTTCAATATGTCATCATCTTTAACCCACTGTATGAGTATGAATCAGAACATGTGCTTCTTGCCAAACCAATATGCAAAAATGACAATGACGATGACGACGATGATGATTGTGATATGTGTTTGCTGGTATATTAAACTTATATCCTCCCTGGCACAGTTTTATTTACTTCAATTTTGCAAAACATTCAAATTAACACACACACATACACACACAAACACACACACACATGTGCGTGCGTAAACACTAACAAAAATTTTAAAAAGACACAAGTTGATCAACAAAGGAAGCAAGAAAAATATAAACGTACAATGTTAAAACTTAAACAGAATTGACATAGATCTTTTAGATCTCAACTTTTCCTGTATAAAATATGTTGGCATAAATTTACACTCGGCTTGTATTATATATGTTCTCAAAACCAGTGTAGCAAAGAGAAAACCTTGTATTCCATGCAATCAGTTTAAGATGCTTGATTTGCATGAATAACATGCAAAATATAAGCTGCATTTAATAGTCTAATTTGGCAAAGGCTCTAATCCTCATAAAAGCAATCAAAACAAAAAAATGGGGAACTCTTAATTTTTCTATGGTTACTGCCCGTTTTCCCAGCAAACTGTTGATTAAATTAATTGCTACATACCTTTAAGTTCGCCTAAAAGTTCGTTATAAACCTTTGGAATGACCACAGCTACCAGCAGGAGAACCACAATCTGGATGCACTTCATCCTCTTGAGTAGAAGACTAGTTCAAGTTATTTGGGTGAAATACAGCTTTATTTATATGAAATATCAGGGAGTTTCTTACATCTTTTGAAGCAACATCTGGTCCCAAAATTGGAGCCACAGTATGTGTTTAATCTTTTCGTATGTCCAAATGGTTTGTGCCCTTGGGATACTGTTTCATCATAACTACGGAAAAGTGATGTGTACATTCTAACAGCAGGGATGTCCGGAAACTTGACTTAATTTCTTTCATGTTTCGATTTCAGCATCAATGTTGACTGGATCAGAGTAACTTTGTTTTTGGCATGCTACGAATTATCCATTTTTCACACAATATTATGTGCATCAAAGATATACATTCTAAATATAATATGATATTGATTGTGTTTAATCTTTCTGTATGTCCAAATGGTTTGTGCCCTTGTGATACTGTTTCATCATAACTACGGAAAAGTGATGTGTACCTTCTAACGGCAGGGATGTCCGGAAACCTGACTTAATTTCTTTCATGTTTCGATTTCAGCATGAATGTTGACTGGATCAGAGTAACTTTGTTTCCGGCATGCTACCAGTTATCTATTTTTCACACAATATTATGTGCATTATGGATATACATTCTAAATATCATATGAAAGGTTGAACTAGTTATGAATATTAAGAATACAGTGTAACATTAATGTTCATTATTAAACATTATTTGGTGTCACTTTTATTGGATATTATTCTGTTGCCAAAGATGGTGATATCAGAATTTGTGGATCTGCAAGGGCTATCTATCTATCTATCTATCTATCTATCTATCTATCTATCTATCTATCTATCTATCTATCTATCTATCTATCTATCTATCTATCTATCTATCTGTCTATCTGTCTGTCTGTCTGTCTGTCTGTCTGCCTGCCTGACTGTCTGCCTGTGTGTCTGTCTGTCTGTGTGACTGTCAGTCCGTCCGTCCGTCTGTCCATCGATCCATCCGTCCATCCATCCATCTATCTATCTATCTATATATCTATCTATCTATCTATCTCCTGTGCTTCAAAGATATACATTCTAAACTTCATAGTCAAAGATTGAACTGGTTGTGGTTATTAAGAATACAGTGTAACACTTATGTTCCTTCATTAACATTATTTGGTATTAATTTCATGGCATATTATTCTGTTGCTCAAGATGGTGGTATCATAATTTGTTGATCTACAAAGTTTCTGAAACGTTATAATTATTTAAGCATGAGCATTTACATTCAGTATGGTGTGTGTACCTACAGCTGCAATTTTTAATATTTTATTGGAAAATATGTAAGAAAGATCTTTGCCAAATGATACCTGTTTATATATATATATGTGTGTGTGTGTGTGTGTGTGTGTGTGTGTGTGTGTGTGTGTGTGTGTGTGTGTGTGTGTGTGTGTGTGTGTGATTATAATATAGTTGTATGTACATGAAAAGCTAATAAAGGATATTTAAAATGTAAAATGAGCTACCAAAATTCAGGAATCAGGTATTTCAATACCGATATTATTAGTTATGATTACTTCTGCTTTGATGCTCTTTTGGTGTGTTTTATATTTTGCCCCTTTTTGGATTTGTGCCGCAAGTTGTCATAAAGGTCAATGTAGTGCTTCACAGAATGAATAGTGCATTATCATATGAACGTCCTTGCTTGTTAACCCTGAATAATTAAAGAGGAAAAATATGCTCTGATTGCATGATGAGGAAAGGGATTGCATGTTTATATATTTATTGATTTATTGATTTATTTATTTATTTTATTTTTTTGTTTATCAAATTTTTTAGTTTATGTCATATTACCTTGAACATTTTCCACTTTGTCAGTGCAAGTTGCTGCCGGGACTTGACAGACAAAATAGTACACGTTACATCTCAAAGAAGTTCATGGATGGAAAAGACACAGCAGATTTTCCGCTGGTTGAACTTTCGTATATCATATTGGGGATTTACATCTTTGAATTGGAGTAAAGGAACATAGTATACAGTACATACTACGTGACAGCTATGCTTCGCTAAAGCTCGTCCACAACTTCCAACCATCATACAAATATTTGCGAAACATCAAAGGAAATATCAATATTTCTGTCTGAGCTTGTACATATACCATTTCCCTACGTGACAAGAAACCATTGATGCAAGTACAATTGCTGACATGAAAAACGATTAAACTTGCTATGTGCTACATCTTTGAGTCCCAAATTTGCTTTAAGAAACTTCAGATAAAAACGCCAAATTGCCAAAATAATGTGGGAATTATAGTCTGGTTTCTCCAGGATGTGGCCTCCTGAGAGTCGGCAGTATTCGTGAAATATCAAGCAGGCGGACAGAGTTATGGCATCACATTGAAATTCAAATTTAAAAAAAAAAAGACAAACAATAACACCTATACTATCGGCACTTGTATGTGAGGGCATAAGGCGACGTGGTCAAGTACAAAACTTGACACAAATTAAAACAGCTTCTATTGAACATTTGTCAAATAAAACAATCGAAATAAAAGGAACCAGATTGGATTTTTTTTCATTAGTTTGGCAATTTAATTCAGACCATATATTTCAAAAGTATTTAAATATCGGACCTTGTCAGGATGAGAAACGGTAAACTGGTGGTGAAGGTGGTTAGAGACACCCATGTCTATAGTTTTCCTTACATTGTTTACCTTCTATGGGAATAGCACAGCACTGATGTCAATCGACAGCAGCCCCTGCAAAATTGCTGGTTGTTAGATCCTGAGTTATAGTTTATTGATTGTCAATACGATCAATATGCCAACATCCCAAGAGGAAAGCTCCCGACACAACTTACATTGGTGACTCATTCTGTCTATGGCTGAGAGATAAAACAAATGCACCACAAAGCTACAAGCAGGTGGGGGTCGCCAAAGATAGGCCTACTGAGGTACTATTCAATATATCTCATTAAAAAGGAAAATAAAATCAACAGATCAATATGAATTACTCAGGCACAACTACGTGTCCTGGCGCCATAGATTTAACCATTTCACATTGAAATAAGACCTAGTCAACAGGTCGCCCTTCTCTGGGACAGAGCACTGTCCAATGGTATGGTTTATCTAATATTGTCAACTTAATTGCCTGTTTATGTTGAAATAAGTCAATACATTGAAGCAGATGACATCTGACTAGTAGCGAATTCTAGCAGGTTAAAGCGGAAATACGAATTTATAACATGAATTTTAGTCTCGGTATGTTTCTCTGTGATGCGAAATAAAGAAACAAAAGTAATAAGTTTAAATTTCATGAATGTAAATGCTAAATTAATTTACTGATTTGACACAGACATCTGACTCAGCATTGTTACGTGGCATACCCACTAGTTCTCATGCGTTTTGTGCGGAGTTTCGTGAAGCAAACTCGGGACTGAAACATGTAGCATGTACCAAGTTTCATCTTTGTTCACGTCAAATAACTTTGAACTTGCATCGTTCTTTCCTCGTCACTTGCGGAAACGGTATATGTACAAACTCAGACAGGAAGGTTGATAATTGCTTTGATGTTTCTCAGATATTTGTATAATGGTTGGAAGTTGTGGTCGAGCTCTGGTAAAGCATGTCTGTGATGTAGTTTGCACTATTTACCATGCTCTTGCGATCCCATTCAAAGATCTAAGTCCCCGATATCATACATGAAAGTTCAGCTGGCGAAAATTTGCTCTGTCTTTCCCAATTTTGACCTCCTTGTTGATGCAACAGTGCTATTGTGTCTAAAAATTCCCATTGAGAGCTTACACTAAATGGATGCATGCAGGCATGCATGCATGGATAGATAGATAGATAGATAGATAGATAGATAGATAGATAGATAGATAGATAGATAGATAGATAGATAGATAGATAGATAGATAGATAGATAGATAGATAGATAGATAGATAGATAGATAGATAGATAGATAGATAGATAGATAGATAGATAGATAGATAGATAGATAGATAGATAGATAGATAGATAGATAGATCCAAAAATTCTGATACCACCATCTTTGGCAACAGAATAATATCCTATAAAAGTAACACCAAATAATGTTGACTAATGAACACTATTAAAATGTGTGTCGACACACACTTTTCTGTTTTTCTAGGAATTCTTTATTTCTTCCTTTCTTTCTTCTCTCTTTCTTTCTTTCTTTCTTTGTTTACAGGCAAATTTATCCGACATTTCATTTGAAAAGTATTACATATAGAAACTGTAAACTTGGCACAATTATACTTCTATAGATAAAGTCTGGCCTTTTTATAATGAGAGGTCATGCTCTTCAAAATTATGCAAATGAGGGCTAATTAAAGTTTTAAATCTTCAATATCTTATATACTATAGTAGATGTGGTTCCGAGTGTATAGAAGTTTGATCATAGCAAGGTAAAGGTCATCTCAAATGTCAAGGTCATGTCAAGCTCAAAGGTCATGTCAAGGTCAAAGTTCAATTTTAAGCCAAAATGTCATTTTTGAGGTCAAGGTTTGCTTCAGGTAGAGGTCACCTTAAGGTCAAAGGTCATTTGAAGGTCAAAGGCCAATTTCCATGGTAACTTTCTTCTAGCCATAACTTGGTCAATTTTTATCCAATTTTGATCATGTTGGGCTCAAATTATAGCTATGGTAATACTACACATTTTGAATTTACATGTGGCCTCTAAAGGTCAAAAGTCAAGGTCATTTAGACCTTTGAAAGTTTCATCCAGTCATAACTTGGCCAATTTCCATCCAATTCTAATCAAGTTGGACTCAAATTGTAGATATTGCAACACTGCACATTTTTACAAGAACATGTAACCTCGAAAGGGCAAAGGTCAAGGTCATTTGGCCCTTTGAAAGTTTCATCTTGCCATAACTTGGTCAATTTCCATCCGATTTGGTTCATGTCGAGTTTAAATTTTGGGTATTGTAGCACTTCGCAATCTACATGTGATCAACTTCTACTAGAGGGTTGTTGACCATTGCACAGCTAATGAATTAAAACTAAAAGTTGTAGCAATTCAAATTATGCTAAATAGCACAATTAGAAATTTTAAATCTTGAATAACTTTAAACCTATAATAGATAGAGATGCCATTCCAACTTGTACTCCTGTGTTATGGAATAGTTGTACATTGCCACACCAATATGCTTTGAAGACACACACACTGATTTGCTATGCAGCAAATCATCTTTTCTAGTTGTTACACTGTATTCTCAATAATCATAACTAGTTCAACCATTCATTTGATATTTAGAATGTATATCTTTGATGCACATAATATCGTGAGAAAAATGAGTAACTCGTAGTATGCCGGAAACAAAGTTACTCTGATCCAGTCAACATTCATGCTGAAATCGAAACATGAAAGAAATTAAGTCAAGTTTCCGGACATCCCTGCTGTTAGAATGTACACATCACTTTTCCGTAGTTATGATGAAACAGTATCACAAGGGCACAAACCATTTGGACATACAAAAAGATTAAACACATACTGTGGCTCCAATTTTGGGACCAGATGTTGCTTCAAAAGATGTAAGAAACTCCCTGATATTTCATATAAATAAAGCTGTATTGCACCCAAATAACTTGAACTAGTCTTCTACTCAAGAGGATGAAGTGCATCCAGATTGTGGTTCTTCTGCTGGTGGCCGTGGTCATTCCAAAGGTTTATAACCAACCTTTAGGCGAACTTAAAGGCCTGTCGACGAAACTCTCATTCGCGATATGGAATTTGACGATTTGTCCAATAGCGTAGCTGACTTGCTGCGGCAGAACTGACACTTTCTTTGTGATCTCAAAGGATGAAAGGATGCCAGCAGGCAATTCAAGCAGAACAACCAAAAACAGAGAATATTGAATATTACGTCTCTGTAACGTACAGGTTCTGTTTGCCGATTAAGTGCAAGGTAAATTTAATTATGGTATTTTGTTTCCATACATGCCATATACTTTATTTTGACGTGCCATATGATTTTCATGTCTTACTTGTGTGCAGTATATGGATTTTTAGTGCCCCGTGTGGGGGGCTTTAGTAAAGTAATAATAGTAATACAGAAAACGTACAGGAAGGATAAAGTAGGTTTCGTTTAAACACCATCTCTATCAGAAGAAACGAGTTCCTTCACAAACACTCAAAGACATAAAATTCATTGATCACTAGTTTATTGCGATAAGCAACATAATTGATTCACTTTGTCTGTATGCTCAATCCATCACTTGAGCCTGAAACATACAATAATACATATCTAATGTAACAAAACAAGAAGCTAAACTAAAACAAAATAAGTGTAAAAATAATCACAATACCGGATTCTAGATGATGTAGTTTTAATATTATAACATGTACTCATTATTTGTGGGTCACCATAGGAATTATTATGTTAGACAACCTGTGCTCCATACTTAATTGTGACAGTTCAATTAATGACGTGAACCAGCTGTTCTTTCGGTTTATCAAGTTCCCACATATAAATGACACGAAAGGAAATCGTGCATAGAATCATACCTTTAAATCGTCGAAAAATATGATGATATTCAGTTTGCAGTATGCTTTGTTGCTTAAAAGTTACTCCATAAGCCACACACACACACACACACACACACACACACACACACACAAACACACATATATATATATATATATATATATATATATATATATATATATATATATATATTAAACAGCTCTTTCTCTACAACAATATATGGCTCATTATAATTTTACAATAGTTTCATTCCCCGATGTTTCATCAAATTACATGTATTATTCCTTTTGTGAGTGATTAATATTGCCATTCTCTTTATCATTACCATCTTCATAATTATAATCATTTGTCAGTTTAATAAGTGTGTCTCTTAATACCTGGTTTCGTTCAATGGTAGGTTAGAATGCTTTTTTGCCATAGAAGTCTCCTCTGTAAGAAACGCAAATAACAAATATTAGGCATTTCCGTGTCCCTTAGGAAAGGTCGATTTGCAATTTGCTGCCTAGCGCATCACACGGAAATAAATACCTGTCTCAATACACATAATTGAACAGCTTACTCTAAATTTTTATCTTGACTACTCATTGTCGGAAAACTCTACATCTAAAACAGAAAATGCAAACACTCTCTCTATATATATTCACAGTGCTGTTACATTCACTTACCAAAACACTGGTATGAAAATACATTATGTATATACATACTTAAACAAATGGTGTTTGTAAATAGAGTCCTTGGGCATTGCATATTAGCGATCCATATAGTGGGGATAAGAAATGCCTCAGAAAATTACAATACTTATTTCTATCATTTTATTTTATTTCGCTTTATTGCAGTTTGGCAATTTTATTTTATTCCATTATGTAACCAGTAGCAAAAGTTGCCCCTTAAACATATTAACTCCATTAACCTGAACTGGTTGTTATAATCTATGGACGCATATTTCATCACTGGTGCCAAAGGTTGCAGGTTCGAGTCCCGCTCGTTCCGAACATGAAATAAATGTATGAGCGACTTTCAAGAGGAACTACCATTTGTGATCTCCCCTAAGCGGATTTTTAAGGTGGCAAAATGAAAGTCAGAATTTATATCAAAGGTAACTTACGCTGGGAAATAGTCACAGACAAAATAAACCATATCATAGCCATACAGGAAATTGGAACATTTTTTGTAACCACATCCAACTTTTTTTCATCGCCCTCCAATCAATCTGAAATAGTAAATAAAATACTTGTTTCCTAATGACATGATAAATGAATAAGTGGTGTTTTTTTTCTCGTAACCTGCTTGTCTGTATTTCCCTGAAGTTTCATGCAATATACAATTAATTAAGTCTGGCAAGGAATCCTCCGTCGTTTTCTGTTTGAAAGTGGCAGATAAGACAATAGTGAGTACAGTTGCCATAAATAAATATTCAAAGTTTTCCCGTTTACCGCCAGTTGCATTTTATGGGTAACTGCCATTCGCCAGTCAGGAGCATAATCTATTTCTTCACATTGCTTATAAAAGATGTCTGTTGAAGTTTTGGAAATTCTCAATTCTTTGCCTTTTGCAGCAATTAACTGTACTGTCATAGCTGGCTTATAATTTTAGAATGTTGATGCAAGCCTCAAAGCCCACCGAGAAAAGCAATTGTTTATAGTCTCGAAGCTAACACTTAATTTGTGTGCCGGTCTACATTTCTATGGCAATTCTTCTATTTTATCTCATTCCTCACCCCAAATACACCACATGCAAGCTGTAATGCATAGGTCTATGTACGCTTAGAGTATGTACAGGCAGGGTACAGTGCATGGCCCAGACTTAGGTATTTGCAGGAAATGACTGTGTATATTTTTTTCAGAATGAGGAAAGAATCTGAACTTCACATCATTTAATCAATCAATACACAAATACGAAATTAATAATACAAAAATACAAGTAAATACATTTTGTGTATAAAAAAATCATAATATAATGAAATAAGACACTGTGCGCAGCTAAATTCGTAGGTTGGTAGGTGTAGGCAGGTAGGCAGGCAGGCAGGTGCGATAGCAAGGTGGGTGAGGGAGTTGAAGACTGACGGGTACAAGGACGAACTTACGGTTGGATGGATGGATTGCGGCGTAAGAAGACTAGGGAGAAGGACCAATTTGAGGAACTTGACAGGTTTTGCTTGGCCTTCAACTGCGACAGCCGGAAGATAAGAAACAAGTGCTAACCGATGTGACAAGTTATGGATGCAGAAACGTGCCTAAACATTATACGGCGAGTCGTACCATGAGAATTTCACATCACAGCACACATGTCGGTAAAACATGATGATCATCAGCAGAGAAGATTAATAAAATTCTGAGTCAAGTGATGACGTGCAATTCTGCATTTCATCACAATTTTCTACCATGCAAAACCAGAAGGAATGTCTCCTCTGGAAATGGGTATTTCTGCTTTAGGGCTGTCAGCGACATGATAGATAGATTATCTGTATCAGAATATGTTAGACTGACCCTGATTTATATGGTGTCGTTCCATTCCCTGCGTAATCCGGCCAAAGTTCCAGGGCGTTAAATGTCTGCTGCTCCATTTTTACGACCAATGTCTTTTTAATAAATGTAATCGTTTTGAATGAGAATTGAAAAGGATCTGTGTTTGAAAGATAAATTCCAGATCATCAAAGCATGGCTGGACACGGGGCGAATCATATAGGACAAAGCTCATCATGGCATATATAGTTCCATATTTACTTGAACACACGTGTAGCCAATAGATTAGAATCAACCTGAAACACATGAAATTTCAGGTGACGAAAGCGTCATTTGTATACATAGCCTATTAATAGCGTGCATTTTTCAGTTGCAGAAGAAAGCACACCCAAGATGTTGAAGTTGAAAGTGCCTCTTGTGGCGATACTATGCTGTCGCATGAATTGAAAAGAATACAGGTGCATGTGTTCATACATGTACACAGTGCCTTTTACAGTTATATTGCTTCTGCAATAGCTAAAAAAAACCCCTCCTCATACAGATTATTAGTTTCTTAGCCATGCACCTTGCATACATCTGTCTGCCAAGATCTAATATCTCTTTTCTCAATGGCCATAATTCAGTTCAGTCACATGTGCCAACGACGCCTTTTCATTCACATCGAGTATATCAGGTGTTTCCTATTTTGAATTTGTGCTACAATGTAATTCAAAATGATTATATTGTGTGAATATATATATATATATATATATATATATATATATATATATATATATATATATATATATATATATATATATATATATGTGTGTGTGTGTGTGTGTGTGTGTGTGTGTGTGTGTGTGTGTGTGTGTGTGTGTGTGTGATCACAGTTAATGTCATTATTTCATTAAACATGTGATTGGCATATCAAAATTATAACATTGCATGTATAAGCGTGGATAAAATGCATATCAGAAAGCGGATCGCAATCTCAGTTAGAGTCCAGGGCGCGTTACAATTCGATCTTTGTCCTCAAAATTGATTAGTTCAGAGGAGATGAGTACTCCCTGATTCCTGCTTCATCAAAGGCAACCAATATCCATTTAAATTCAACATTATAGTTCATGATGTACTGCCATATTGGATAAGAATGTCTTATCGATGCTCTGAAAGATGACCAATCCAGCCTAAGTCTGAATCCTTTTTAGCCAACGAATTTATTTTTGTATGAGCATAGAGAACTTTGCTGAATTCCCGAAGTATGTAATTCCTGATAGCGAAATATAGATTAACGTTAATGCGTAAATAACAATTAACTTGTAAAAGATTGGACCAAATCCCCGAAAAAAGCGCTTTCGGAAAATTATTTCTGTGAGACAAAATCACTCGTAAAATAACGGTATCAACTGTCAACGATGTAACTTGGATATAGCCTCTCACTTCCACAGTATCGTACAATATTAAGAATGGTCTGCAAGCGTGGGCCGTTATTTCTCCAGAACTGATTTGGGAGGCACTGAAAAGCTTGACGATCTCTGGAAGTGATTACGAATGGAGTTTAATTTCTGATGAGATTAGACACATATGATACAAATGCCTTATAGCTTGTCAACACCTATGATTTATTTTTTATTGCCGTTTAATGATTATATATGATCTGTATCGCCAGTCCTTGCTATAACGATTTTTCTGTGTTTAGGATACTTAAAGTACGCACACTGGACAAAGTTCTACATAAAAATGACATGATCTAGTATGAACTTTAAGACTCATGCTCAACTGAAACATCATTAACTCAACAAATGGACCGTTTACACAACTTTCTCTGTTTCAGGGTGGACCTACCCCCAGCAGTTTGAGACAAACTGCCATAGACTGTGTGGCGCATCCCCGTGTATAGGATTCTATCGAGTCAATGGATAGAAGAATGCGTGAAGTTAGAGTACAATTCCATTCGTTGGTATGACATAAGATCTTGTACGTATACGACTAACTATCCGCTATGTATGACTTGCGTACGTGTGACTGATTATCTTTTGGTTTTACGAAGGAGATGAACATTATTTTCCTCTAGGAGGTATTACGCTTCTGTACTAGTGGGATGTTGCCTGTCAAATAAAACGTCCAGATTGTCTATACCGGAAACGACAATTGTGAGCAGCCGGTATTTGTTTCATGTGATCACAGTTGGTATTTGTAAATGTTGGTACAACATATGAGCTAGGAACGCGTAATAAACAAGTGTAAAGGGATTTTACTGGAAGAACTTGCAAAGTTGTCTAGAAGCTCTACGACAGGGAGTGCTGAACTTATTCAATTATGCCCACACTGTTGGAGTGAGTACCTATGCATGAAACGAGCCTTGAAATGCCAGCTAGAGCCTATATGATAGCATTCATTAGCGTGAAGCCCGGGGTTATTTCGCTTCTGTGTTGCAAGTATATTCTCAGATCCAGGGGATTGATTTACATGTTGTACCTCCTGTTTTACTCGTTGCTCGAACAAACTATGAACATATGCGCCAAAGCATGCATGTTCCTTTTATTCATATTTTTCCCTCTCCGGAAGCATTGTTTCCGCATTCACCTGTACGATATATTTTAGATTGAGGAAACACAAACACAAACTTTCCAGAGTAATAAAAATAAAACATTTTAGTGAGACTTCAGCAATGTCCTGCCGAAGTTTGTAAATGTTTTATTTTATTTTTATGTCATTATTTTAAAGATTGAACATCAAAATGCCCAACCGACTTCTTGTGGTCATTTGACTTATGAACTTTCCATGAGTGTTTAAGCTTTTCGCTCTTTCAAGCAATTTGAAAATTACTTGTCAAAAACCCCTTGTAAAATGCAATGGAGCCTGCTCAAACAGCTTGTGCCATGTACATTTTGATTTTTTTATATGTTTTTTTTTATTATTATTATTATTATTATTTCATTTTAGGTCTTCCCAGTGACAGAAATTGACGCTGAAGGATGACCGCGTTCGTGGATTTACCATTATCAATATTGACACTCGCAGCATCTGGATTTTTGGAAGATGGTGTAGAGCGGACTTGATGATCTGCCGCGCGCTTGCCATGGCGAGCTTCTGACGGTAACTTGAGTCCGGCGTATGACATTAACGAATCTTCATGTTTAAATACATACCTCGGATCGATCATCTTCCGTCAAAACTGCTTACTTTCCCTGTCTACAGGTTCTTTTCCTGAATATCACTGGATGGAGCAGAGTATATTATTCCCGAGGTCTGCGACAAAATCCAATAACTCAGACAGGAGACCATGCGCTTATGTACAAGAGTATTGGCTTGTCAATAAGATATTAGTAATTCACAGCTGGTCGGTTCCTTCTAGTTGGCGTCCTTTGAAAAAGTTTATGGTAATTCTTCATCTGGATGTAAAAATGTGCTTAACATGTAGAAGAGTGGCTTTAATCCGTTTGTAAATGAAGTTTTGCATCCAGAACGAGGTGCCCATCAGTCAGAATGATGTCACTGAATTAAACAAATCGGTGCCTCCCCCCCCCCAAAATGCAAATCCAGTCAACATAAATAGTCTTTCGCCAAGCGTGACCGAAATAACCAGTGAAGATGCAAAAAAAAATAATCCTTCCAATGGTTAAAAACTACAAAGTACGGTCTTACTTCGTTTGCATGTAGAGGAGCTCGAGCCGGGAAATGAATGGATGATATTCGGCGCTCTGCAGGGGTCTTTTCCCGACTTCCTGCGATTGGCATCACTGGTTCGAGCTTACTCCCATTCCATTGTCACTATTTCACCTTATATACATCAAAAGCTCTCTTTGTGGACACCTCTATAATGCAGACACCTGTATAATGTGGAAAATTATGTCCGGGACCAAAAGATCAATTTTCTTGTTAAAAGCACCTGTCTATTGCGGACACCTGCCAACTGTGGACACTTTTTGCCAGTCCCGGAGGTGTCCACAATAGACAGGTTTCACTGTATACTGGAGTCATTGATTGTTTTCATTATAGTCTCTGTTGCATGTATTGTGCCTGTTTTCTGCTTTCATGTGCGGCAGTAAGCTAAGCAGTATTCTTTAATCATATTGTACAGGCATTATTTTAATGTACTTTTATTGTTTTCATTTGTATTCGTCGAGTATACCAGTCACTGGTGAACTATTGTCCCTTTGTTCCATAATGTTCGACGAAAACTAAAGTTTTATCTTATCATTTATCTTTTACTTCGCATATTTTAGTCGTGTATAGTCATTGTCAAATCATAATTGGCATTTTATTGGTAATATTTATGTTTGGAAGCACATTAAGTGTAACACAGGGAACACTTTGTGCGAAAAATAAATGAAACAATATCTTTTTGTCCACCTGTCCTTACTTTTAATGTCCATTTATTGCGACATATGTACATTACAGATTGGATACCACCGAGATAAATAAATGGAGGTACTTTACACATATCACGTCGAAGAATTTAGCTTTATTTTTTATTTTTAAGCTTGGAAATTCGATTTGTATTTCAGAGGCTGACCCGTATATTTTGTTCTGTTTTCCTTCAGTCTGCTGGAATATAAGGTTCCAGTGCAATACTTGAGCCCAAATTGCAATATTTACCGTGGTGATCGTCTTTCGCAGCTCTGTTGGTTCTTGGCGTAAATTACTGTCAGGACCCTCTTACATGCAGAGACCGGCCTGACCTCTTTCTGATGTCTTCAGCCAAATTCGATCAATATTTCACTTTCGCAAAATGACAGATATCTCTTTTGCTCAAGTCGATTGAGCTCTATGATGTCACTTCAGAAATTTGTTTGAATTCGTTTTTGCTGCCATTGGTACCTTCGCTTTTGAAATAGTATGTGCCAGAGCGTCATTCTGAAGAGCCACGGTCTACTTTCACTGTCAAGCAAAACTGAATTGAGGTGTAGGTCACCGGCCAATGAGAGCACCTAATATGCCATACACATATACTGGAAAGCAGGAACTCTATACAACCATGCCTATAGGCATACTTTTTAAGAGACTTCGCACAGTCCATCTGTGTGGCTGGTTGGAGTAATGAAACCTTTAGGCAAATGAAGGTATGTTTGGGATATATGTAAAGCTGACTTCACATAGATTTTTGACAAAAATCATTTGCAACTTAGTGCAAATTAAATGTATCGTTTGAAAAGAAAAGAAGATTTATGTGTTTCAAATGTATTTGTTAGACCTATTTGCAACTTACTGCGAATTGAAAGTGTCCTTTGAAAATAAATAATTTGATTAAGTTATGTTCTGGGAATTTATTATTTTATTCCTGGGACTTTAATTTGTTTCTGGAAATTGCCACTATATGTTCCTGGGACTTTGCTACATTCCCAGGACCGGCCTTATGTTCCCGGGAACTCGCTTATATTCCCAGAAAATTGCCTAAATTGTCAGGATGCTGCTTAAAATTCCTGGAGATTGCATAAATTCCTGAGATTTCATTAATATTCATAATGCCATAACTCAATTATGAATGTAGTAATATTGATAACGTTGTGCCAATTTACCACAAGAACCCATCTTCATACACTGTTCAAATTTTGTCCTTCTACCATGATTAGAACAGGAGATATCATGAGGGGGCAAAATTGTCCGAATGGAATGGACAATTTATTTTAGAATAGCTTAGAGGTGTTTTAAATTGATTTATTAATTTTTAAAGACTTTGTAAAGTATGCTAAGTTTAGACGCATGCTTACATACAAACAATGTGAGTAGATAACTGTGAGATTTATATAAATTTGCCTTTTTAATCGTTGATGGTGTGATTTGCTTTTAAGTACATGTCACTTTTAATTCAATCGTATGACAGAAATTTGTCGATATTAAACAGATATTAATTAAATGCAAATAGATGCGAAGCGTTCCCTAAGATTGCCATGAATTAGATTATCAAATTCATATCTGAACAGTCCTTTGAAATTGTTTGTGAGATATGTTCAAGATTTGTGTGCATTCCCCTAATTACGAAATTTTTCTACACCTAAATGCAAAAACAAAAGCATTAAATGCTGGCTATGAATGATAAGTTCATTTGCCTAGTTCATATGTCTCTCTTTGTACTCACTATTTAAAGGAGTTGAGACGAATTAAAGGTGCATTAAAACAGGTCGTTGGTTTAAACATATCTTATTCCATGATATTACAAATATACGATTGTCACTTGTATATACAATATTTGTCACGGAACACAATCGGGGAGCAGGGCAAAGCCCTATTGACTCCTCTTGTAGAGAGTAGACAAGAAGACAGGTCAGACAAGACGTGACATAGCCCAACACATACCTCCATGACATGAATTGTCTAATCTTTTAATGAAAAAATGTAGTAGTATTGCGCCAGCCCAAAAGTTTAAGGAAGACGCCACAGCTTCGACGAGACAGACAAAAGGGCTGGCTATGGGCATCATCGCTTAACCCCACCGACGCGACGAAGGTCATTGACCATGAGGCGATAGATGGGGTCCCAGGACGACTGTGAATGAGAATTTTTCAAACTGTCTGGCGCTAAGCTTTCTAAATGCAACTCATGTTACAACACCGCGCTGGAAGCGTCTAGTTTTCACAATGTATTCTTGAACTGCCAGAAAAAATGATTTTTTTTTTGTCTACAAATCTTCAATTTGGTGATCTAAACAAAGCTGTTTCTGAAGTGAAAGGAGCAAGAGAAGAAATTCTTGTATGTAGGCTATCTCGTTAGATAGAATGGACAGACGAAAAAGTAATGCCGGGTATCTTCTGCACCTTGCCCACAATATCAATTTGGGGATTCTCACAAACCAATGTTGCCGTAAATGGGCTTTCAGTTAGTTGTGGTCCATCCCGGAGTTGTATAATTTAGCCTCTTTAATTGAGCGGGGGACTTTATATATATATCTATATATATATATATATATATATATGTATATATATATATATATATATATATATATATATATATATATATATATATATATATATATATATATATATGTGTGTGTGTGTGTGTGTGTGTCTGTGTGTCTGTGTGTCTGTGTCTGTGTGTGTCTGTGTGTGTGGTGTGTTTCTTGAATGGGATGTTAGAATTTCGAATGTTGATAGGTAGCTGGTTCCAACGTCTTGGTGTACTGGGCAAGAAAGTAATGTTAAAGAAGTCTGTCCCAGCACCAAAATGAGAAAAGTTACAAGCTTGATATTGTACTGTATTTGTTCTGGTTTTGATTGGAATGTATTATTTCATGTAAGTATTCTGGAGCTAAGCTAAGTTATGGGTAATTTTATAGAACCTTGAAGAATATTTGCAACCACAACCTGGTATTAGATAAATAAATATATCAGCCACGTGGAGATTTTCACTGTTGCCCGCAGTATTACTGAATTTGTTTTCCTTTAAAATGTTCAAGTTTCTCAAATGGATAATCTGCACACAATTTGTTATTACACTGGCATATTTTACCGACTCAAACTCTATTTGGTAATGAACAACACACAGATATACAAATAACAAATCATACTGACATCACCACATACTAGTTCCGGCACCCTTTATATCAAGTAGTTATCGACAAACGACATGCAGCTTGTTTTGGGAATCCGTTTTTGAATTGCATTCAAGCGACCAAGACAATAAAAATATTTGCCAAAGCAAAACGTGAGGATCCCATGTAATGGAAAATATCATGTCAAAATTCACACAATAAAGATTTATCGGCACAGGGACGCTGTGAAATATTACACTACTTCATCTTAATTTCATATGTATGCACATTGCAAGAATTGAAAGAGATGATTTCATTTTAACCAAAAATCTGTTTGAAGCTTTTCCTCCTAATGTAAACGTAAGTCTTGTTCACAACAGTCACAAACTTGACATCAACAAGATGCAACCCACTTCTAGCTACGTTAAGTACACATCTCAGAAGTTTACCGTTGGCCCATAAGCCCTCAAGTTATCAGCGCAGTCTCATTTGTCTGATTGATATCAACAATATTCCGTTCCCTTATTAGAGTGTATATGATAATCATGAACTCCGTTGAGGCCAATCTATATAATTTTCCATCACTTTTAAGAAATATGCTTCCATTATTAGATGGTTTCATTACACCACGGTCTACGTCAGCAGCCTCCAGGCTTTTAAGGGGATGAACTATTTCATGCAGTTTTGTTTTATGTGCACCAGTGCCCCCTACAACAATACGGGTTCGCCCTTTTCAGCACAACGACACATAAGATAGATAACAGACCCAGTTATAACGGTGGAAACTAATTCTGCCGGCGGTGTCTTCAGCTTTCACCTGGTAACAAACGGCCGTGCGGATCTTATGTGATGGCCACCTGACAACGC
Organism: Hermodice carunculata; assembly: GCA_964020975.1. Classification (NCBI taxonomy): domain Eukaryota; kingdom Metazoa; phylum Annelida; class Polychaeta; order Eunicida; family Amphinomidae; genus Hermodice; species Hermodice carunculata. The sequence goes on along the minus strand of OZ026625.1, from coordinate 7,528,078 downwards.
CTAGGCATTCTGTCATCTAGCATATCATAAATATCAGTAGCGATTTGAAGTTTATGGCTGCTGCGTCCCCACAAGATTTTGCTTCTGGGATTATCTCTATGAGTTTCGATATAATTTGACGCACCGGTTGCGCAGTAAAGTGTCCATTTCTCAGATGTGTTTTTCTTTATCAATATATCACAGCAACACATCATAATGTCCGAACCACATAGAAGCCAGGCAGGCAATGACTCTGTTTAGCTTCAACTTTGGAATGATAAATGTTGGAAACTCATGCTATATTATAAGCACTACCTTGAATATTATTGATTCAAGTGGATATAGTTCAGAAAAACATGACCATATTCACAAATTTTTAACCCAGCAATTCGGTCAGTTACATACAGCAAAAAACAAACCCCACAGACTCAAGAGTTAGAAAAACATCAACATTCATCTCCCAAAATAAACTATACTCCTCACCTGAGACAAAGTCACCCATGGAGGGCAACTGGTGGTTTTAAATCGGTCCTCTCACCCTTTAAGATAGATTCCTTATAAGGTGAAATGGCCATGCCCCGGGAAAATCAGCCTACTATCCCCTTTCTGGCCAAATAAAATAAAAAGTGGTCATGCAAACACATGCAAAGTATCCATTTTTGAAAAGGTTATGACCAGCAGATTGTAAATAAACATACAACATGACCATTTTGTGTTAAGTGTTGTATAAACAACCATTTCTTTTTATATTGAATTCCGAGGAAACATGGTTATACACATGTGGAAATAACTTCTTACTGGTTTAACCAAACTTTAATCTGTTTTCACTGGATTACTCCCAACACATGTGGCTAAAAAGTGTCCCATAGATTTTTTAACACGGTGTTTGTTTTGGAATTATAGAGAGCTAAACCTGAGGAACCCATTATTTCTGGTGGCAGGAACTTTGAGGCCACGTAACTGCAAAACAAACACAGTGTTAAAAATGTTTGGGACCCGTTTGTAGCCACATATGTGGCCAGCAGTGACTCGGTGTAAACAATTTTCATTTTCAGAAAACCATTAAGTAGTTATTTCCACTTTTGTATGCCCATGTTACATTGTGTTTGGGGATCGAAGAAATCGTTGTTTATACAACAATTTATATAAAAGGGTCATGACTTTAGGTTGTTTATTATCTTTGGATCAAGATCTTTCCAAAAGTATATACTTTGCATATCATATGTTTACATGAATCATTTTTACTTTATTTGGAAAGAAAGGGGATAGTATACTGATTTTACCGGGGCATGGCCATTTCACCTCAACTGTAGACTTTAGTTTTTCCAAAACATATAAGCCTGCCCACTTAAAAACCCAACGTTTATTATTTGCGCCAAAGATAAAAAGAGACATGGTTGGCCAACCACTTCCTGGCTTGTGAGACGCCAGCCAGCTTAGTTGACTGCAAAAGAAAAAAGTAGACATATGTCGTTTCCGTGATAGTTATGAATCTGGAATATCTTAAAAACGCTCTACCTCCACTATAACTATGAGTTGGAGTACACAGCCAACAGCCCAACATAGCCAATGAAGTACTTATCAAATGGTCCAGAAAAACATGACCATATTTACAAATTTCAACCCAATAATGAGGTCAAAGTTCCATACAGCAAAATGCAGAGACTCAGGTCTTACCATAAGACCACTCACACTGCTGTCTAGAGTACCTTCAAAATACAAAAAAATGCGATTTTTAAATCAATCAGGTAACGAAAAAAATAATACGAAATTAAGTTAGTTAATGTGTGAATAAGCCATTGTAGCTAGAACATCGAGACCAAATGCCACCCTGCTGCCTTCTACAATCGACAAGTGTCATTTCTCTTTCCTCAACTGGGAATTTGAACCATAAAAGTCATATGCAGATGAGAGAACTTTGTCTGAGACGGTTGCCTGTTGAAACACAAACAGAATAAACACATGGTGAAAATACATGTCAAAGAAAAAAGTTACGGATAAAAATGCATTTTCAAATATAGCGGTTATGATCTCAGGTGATCAAATGACTTTGATCTTACTCTGTCAATGAAATATGTATATTAGGACAACTTTAAAATCTCCTATAGGCACGTATTCTTTGAAATAAAATTTTAAAAAAAAACAGTCACCATTCTGAGAGAGGCTTGATCACCAAAGAGGAAACATGACGTAACTGTTTCAGTGCCACATTTTGGACTAAGTCAACAGCTTTCCTCTGTGCGCTTTGGGCGCAATGCTTAAAGTTGTTGAGCTGAGCACTATTATATTCTATGTAACTACAGGCATGCTGGCACTTGAATGAAAGGTCTTTTTACAAAGAACCTGCTCCTGATATTCTTGTTATAATCCAGAGCAGTTCGTTTTAAACGAATTAAGTCGCAGTTGGCACTGAAAGAGTTAAGTTGTGTTTAATTTGCTTTAGATGAATGTTAGATTAACAAAAGGGAAAGCAATAACAATAACCTAATGCAAAACCCAACAAATTCAATTACCTGTATTGGGTGCTCTGAAAAAAATGCACATGCACCATCATCAATTGTAGATCAATTGATATAAAGTGACATTGTACTATTTGCCAAATTTGAATCCGCATTGATTCTGATGCCTCAAGAGAAAAGCGTAAAAGCGTGATATCGTATGTTCTTAGGATATGTCATACCAAGCATGTCATACAGCCATGTACTTGGATTTCTGCCATTTGGTCCTTTTGTGTTTTCTATCACGAACAATACATCTTCTATCCATAATTGTACATGTACATGTATAATGGCATATTTATGTTTTAAATGTTCGAAAATGATGTGAAGGAATCCAAATAATGTGAACTGACTACGTGACGATCAATTAAAGCCCTTCAAGCCCACCCATATAGGTGCAGTTAAAACTTTGATAAATAACACTCCTTACATTATGAAACATGACGGTAAGGTAACTAAAGTTACGTTTAGATAACAAACATACTAATTTACATTTTATTCAGTAAAAAAACCAGTGTAGTAAAACTTTTCAACTCTGGCTAAATTATCTGTAGCTAAAAGTCATTTTGCAAACATCAGTTTAAAGGAGTTTTCTAGAAATATCAGCAGCGGGAGCACCATTTATGTACACAGAAATGGACTTCAACAGGCTTCTTGTTGTTGCCGCCTTGAAAGTGTCTGGCACTTGTAGAAGACATATCATCACTGGATCCAAAGATCTGGTCGGAGAATAAAAGAACCAGCAAATAAGAGATGTTCTCTGGGTACAGTCCATTAAGAGCCTTACATGTTGTTGGAAAACATAAAAATAGAGCCCGTGTTCAAATGACAGCTAAGTCGATCAAAACTGGTGTTGATAATGTCGTACCTTCCTGTGCTAGTAAACATACGTGCAGCTATATTTTGCACATAGTCTAGGTGGACATTCTGTAAATTTATCACAGCCATGTCAGGAGCGAGTTGCAGTAATCAAGGCAAGAGGTGACTGATTAATGAATCAACATGTCAGCTGCTTTTTTCAGTCAAGCATTTGCAGAAGTGAACCATAGTTTATCAACCAGTGAAACGCGGGTTTACAAGTGGAATTAACATGTTCGTCCGATAAGAGATAGGAATCATAAGACAACACCAAGTTTGCGTGCATTGCTGCAGCGGGAAAGCGTGGTATTCCCAATATCATTAGATGTTGTACTCAGTTACGCGTTTACTAGCGATCGCTAAGCTTTCAGTTGCTGTAACTGGTACAGAAATATGTGCGGACAAAGGTATGTATGGATGTGTGTGTGGCAAATTGCTCTGAAACAGTAGGTTATTTATTAAGTTTATTTGTGATTATTGCTCTATTTAATAAATATATTTTGAACAAACAGTTCTAAACTCATCACAATCCCAACCGAACAATTATTGTCAAATTGACCATATTTTTAACATGCCAGGTTCCGTTTCATCTATGAGAATCATATTGCAGGCATTAAAGTAAACTGAAGAAAATATATCTGACCATTTAACTGAACAAAATTGTTTGTGGTAGAGTGGTTTGAATCAAGCAAAGTGTGTCGGAGTTCATATGTTCTTAAAATCACTTTCAATGGAAACAAACAAATTGTAAAAAGTATTCATATGTAGACTCTTTAGACCGGAAAAAGAACGTCATTCCACATACCATTTTGAACAAACAATAACAATGCAGAGCGACAATAAACAAAGCGCATGGAATTTCATACATACAGTAAAGAGAGTAAAGAGTTCGGACTCCGGAATAGGTAATGACCACTAGGAAGTGGTTCTGGGCAAAAAGACACAAATACAATACAATACAATACAACACATACATACATACATACATACATACATACATACATACATACATACATACATACATACATACATACATACATACATACATACATACATACATACGCATGCATGCACACATACATATTCATGGGAAAAGGGCGCCCAAATATTCCATTCCCATTCAAATTCATTTGTTGAAAAACATAAACAAAAAGACTGTGTTCAGCTCATTTTGATAAGAGAGAGGCTCTTTGCGATCATAACAAGTGCAACGGACCACAAATATTGCAGCACTATCCAGCTAAAATCCAGGGTTTGATGAAATGTTCTCATATATATACTTTTATAATTTGTATTATAATATCAACCATGCACATCAAGCAGCTCTGATCATATATGGACTGATTATTATGTCAAATAATAGATTCAGGGCTTTATAGACGCACCCCCTATTGAACCAATTTCGTAGAACTCGGGCGTTAATCTTGACATAGTTACACTTTTACATTCATCTGACCATGTTCATCAGGTTATCCAGTTGGTTAAAAATCCCAACACAAAACAAGTTTGTACGGAAATTTGGTATAGACTACGTCAACATATGTATTAAGTTCAAATATAATCCAACAAGCCAACAATACTTGGAGCAGAAATAAGAAATAAAAACACACTGGACATTCTCAGTACCACCTGATGAACTAATAAAGGCATTTGGGGATCCAGACATGCCCCTGTGTGATTTGAAGGCATTGGACAAGACTACTTTATGAAATGATTTTCAAATTTAAATGTTCTGAGGACTTACGAGGCCCTGCTTCAATAATGTAGAAATTTGGAGAGCTTAAAAATTGTGGCCGTTAAATTAATTAAATATTCGAATTTAAACAAGATTTTTTGAGGTATTAAAAATTAGCCGGTTTGGCAAGTCATTGGTGCGGGATAATACTCAGATCGCGGTTATAGGCGCAAAACGTCATGTGACGTCACAAACCCTACATTGCCAGGATGTGTTACAGCCTGTCACATTAGCGCTTCAGACATGGTAGGACAATGAGATGCATGTGGCAGTAGTGGTTTGTTTTAGCTCAGTTTCTTTGGCATATGATGGGATAAGATAAGACAAGATCTATAAATTAGTGTGACGTGTGCCCAGACAGATTCAACAAATGAAACTTCTTTTCCTTATAATTTATGTTCGGAACGAGCGGGACTCGAACATGCAACCATGGATAGTCGAGTATCCATGGTTCAATAGAGATAGTTATGTGCGAGTGCCATATCAACACGGTTATGGAGTATATGTATTGAGTTGGCATTTATTTCCAGAATAGGGGACTTAAATCCACCAGCATTAAGGAAATGTCGAAAATATATATTTATAAAAAAGAATAGTTTAATAGAGGTAGCTATGTGCGAGTGCCATATCAACACGGTTATGCAGTATATGTACTGAGTCGTCATTTGTTTCCAGAAAATGCCGAAAATATATACTTTATTTTCGGAACAAGCAGGACTCGAACCTGCAACCTTATAGATGTGACACGTCCCATCACGCATCCAGACAGGGTCTGTTACGTGAGCCTGGCACCAGAACACCAGTTGCTGGGCAATAATGACTTCAAGGGTAGGTCGTCCGCCCCACCAGCTGATTGGGCATGGCCTGGAAATATTGAACAACAATACGGAATATACACACTGGCATGGCCAGTATAACAAGCCGTTTGACCTTTAATCCTAGTTGGCGATGTCGCCAAATCATTTAGCCATATTGTTAAATGTTTTAACAGTGACATCGCTAAATATTTAGCGATATATCTCTGAATCATCTGGCCATATTGCTAAATGTTAAGCGATCCCTCTAAATAATTTGGCGATATCACCAAATCATTTGGAAATATCTCCAAACGGTTTAGCAAAATTGCTAAATGTATTGCCGCTTCCTGCCCTATTTGTGTCCAATAAAGTTGTGGATTTGGAGGGAAGTTCGATGGCGTCATCCTCTCAAAGTGTTGTGTCGAGAATTGATTGTTTTCTCCGGCATTCTGAATGGAATTATTATCATGTTGCAAAGACATTGACTGCTGAATATTGATTTTGTCGTCAAACTTTCTAGTTAGGCCTACAGATCCAAATGCTCGCTCCTCCGCGCTAATCTCTATACAGGCACAGTACAAGAACTAACCATGCACCGATTCATTTATTTAGCGATATCGCTAAATGCCTCCTTTTGCGATATCTCTAAATCATTTAGCAATATGGCTAAATCATTTATCTCTAAATGATTTAGGGATATCACTAAATGAGTAAGGGATATCGGTAAATGAGTCCGTTTAGCGCTATCGCCAAATGAAAAAAAAAATCCAATTTCTCTGCGCTCCATGGCCAATCAAATCACCGTCTTTGTCTAAACTTTTACCCTAATTAATCAATATTATCGCATTCAATATGAAATTCCCGGACTGGCTTTTTGTGACGGTGGCTTCTTGTCTTAACCTTGTATTTGGCAAAGACAACCCACTTGAATTTAAAGAATGTGTGGACGTAAAACGATATCAAACATATTAATAAATATTGTATCGCAAGTTCTTGCTTATAATGGAAAGATTTAAAGAACTTATTTGACCTAGTATATGTACCAATACACAATATGTCTGTTGAATCGCCCATTAAATCTCAATAACACCCCACAAGTGTCTTGCAATGTGCATCATAATGGGAAACGCTAATTTATTATCCGCCGAGGTGCCACACTTGATTCAGTTGACATCTCGATCATCCAAGAAAAGAAGAACACTTATGCCTCTACGGTTTTTTTTTTTGTTTTTTTTTGTTTTTTTTTGTTTTGTTTTGTTTTATTTTTTGTTTTGTATTTTTTCTTGTTTTTTGTTTTTGCTTTTTGTTTTTTTGTTTTGTTTTGTTATTGGGGTTTTTGATTTTTTTGTTTCTTTGTTTTTGTTTCTTTGTTTCTTTGTTTTTTTGTTTGCTTAATTAAGATTTTACTGAGACGCATATCCCACCATGTGCGGTAGCTTGGCGTCGTGTCGAGTAAATTCGTGCAACGTAATATATCATAAGCTGGTGTGGGTAGCATAAGTCGCTGGTGACCAGCTCTAGTTTCTGTGTATAATAGGAATGTACAGCCACTTGGCTGAGGTTAGCTGAACATTTTTCCTTCTTCGCAAAAGGCCATGGCATCTGTTTGGGTCTTTGATAACCGGTGTCGGTTATATTTTATTTAAGCCAAATCTTGTGTTCAAGATTCGTGGTAATGATTTTCCATTATAAGTTTGTGACTTTCAATGTCATCGAAAGTCGATTTCAAGGTCCCAAACATGCCTTTTGTGACAAGCTGGCAGTTCGTCGGGTTAAGAATACATCGGTTTTAAAGTAAATAATGATGAAAAGAAGTAGAAATAAGATTTGTTTTTAGAACAAATCTGTGTCTTGAAAATTGGTAAATTTTGGAATGTTTTAAAAGTTTGTTGAATGATAATCAGCTGTATCTTGAGCATAATTTTAATTGATTTAGCATTAATTTAACTTTTACAGGTTTCATTATATGAACCTATATAACAAACCAATGAATTGAGGTTGCCCTTGACACCCCTATCTAGAACACATTTGAAAAGGTTTAACAATTGAAGCATTGAAGTATGCATAATTTACATAAATTCAAGTGTTAACACTAGTTATATATATATATATATATATATATATATATATATATATATATATATATATATATATATATATATATATATTTACATATATATATAGATAGATAGATAGATAGATAGATAGATAGATAGATAGATAGATAGATAGATAGATAGATAGATAGATAGATAGATAGATAGATAGATAGATAGATAGATTATTCGATGTATCTACAGCACAAATTAAATAATTCAGTTGGGTCGACACATCTATCTATTGTACGTCAAAAGAAAAACAAATGTTTTTCCTATATAAGCCACTAAGTGTGCTTGTCCAGAAGGTGTGCATAGTATGTCTTCATTGAATACATATATATATATATATATATATATATATATATATATATATATATATATATATATATATATATATATATTATTCGATGTATCTACAGCACAAATTAAATAATTCAGTTGGGTCGACACATCTATCTATTGTACGTCAAAAGAAAAACAAATGTTTTTCCTATATAAGCCACTAAGTGTGCTTGTCCAGAAGGTGTGCGTAGTATGTCTTCATTGAATACTGGTAATATCTCAGACTGCAGATCTTATATCTTTTAAGGTAACTGCTACTGGTGTGAGTATGGTACATTTGATGAGGAATATACAAAATTTGTAGCGTTTGAAATCATGCTAATATAGCCATTTCACACTTTAACATCATCAAAAGTTACTCTCAGACATACACTGAATTCCAACATTTATTTCACTGTAAAACTCCCTGCATGCATTGAGGCACCCTTTGGGCTGGGAAAAAGTGGCCACTGCAGGGAGGTGTCCGTTCCTCTGTGCAGTCAATCATTCGTGCTTATGAGATGGAGGAGGGTGGGCCTTTATCCACAACGTCGTTTGATGGAGCTCCCACAGAGAGAGCTACATCTGACGACGTTGTGGTTTTAGGCCCACCCTCCACCATCTTAATGTAAGCACGAATGATTGACTGCACAGATGAATACACGATACAATAAGGCCCTATTTAGGGCATTGCACGTGTCAAGATGTTTCAGGTCCACCCTCTCTGACCACTCACCCTCCCACCCCCGCCCCGCGTATTTTAGCGCGAAAGCTTGACTGACTGGACGTTACGAGCGCCTGTGCTAGATTCCTTGTCCTTGTGGAAAGACCTTTCGTTCAAGTATAAGTGTGTCTGTAGCTCTGCAGAATATTGTGGTCTGCGTCGATCGACAGCTTTCCTCGGTACTCTGTGGGTGCAGAGCACCGAGAAAGGTTGTTGACTCAGTCCAAAACTTGGCACTGAAAGAGTTAAATGCAATCGTCAAGTATGAATGATTTTTCGCACCTGTTAGGCTAATTTATCACATCAAAGTAAAAAAAATCGGTCAATTGTGCCAATTGGGGTATGGACTTTTACTGATTACTGAAGGAGGGGTGGAGTCCTTGGCTTGAAGGGAAGGGTCAGTAGGACGGTCGCCGGGCTAAATCATCAGAAAAGGTAAGTATTATACCACACCCTATTCCCTTGATCTTCCCTTGTCTCGCATTTTATTGAATCCCACGTAACATTTCTTTCTTTCTGAATCTCAGTGAAACATATCCTTCTTCTGCAACTTGGGTGTGTCTATAAGTATATGTAAAGGAAAATAAAAAGTGAAAATAGCATCCGCGGTTTAGTTTACTTAATGATACATCATTTCTCGGACTTCTTCATGGCAGGGGACATAACATCTTCCCATAACTAACTAATTAACTAACTAACTAACTAACTAACTAACTAAACCAAACTAACTGACTGACTAACCAACTGTCTAACCAACTAACTAACTAACTAACTAATTAACTAACTAACTAACTAATTGTATAAATAAATTGGGTAGCTTGGGTTTCTGCCCAATGTATATCACGGCAATGTAAAATTTGGCGTTTTTAGCTGGATCTGGATGACACATATTCGGGGAGGGGGGTAAGGGGGTGGAGCCTAGTACGCTGGTACAAGTCATAATTTTGCCCTGTACAAGGTACGGAAAATAAGAAAATGTACAAATAACGGTTGGTACGAAGTACAGACATTAAAAAGGCTTCCAGTATGTGAATACGGCAAATAAAAATGCCCTGTACGCCAGTAGGGAACCCCTCCCCTCTATTCCAGTTCGTCTGATTTTCTTTTGGGTATATAAACAGACCCAATTTTCAGGTTTCGTGTGGCTACAGGAGCTTGCTGATATTTGACATGTATTGCCCTCTTGACAGGAAGCCTTTCTGTGGCAATGTTGTGATGTCACATGCTCGGGTGATACCAAGACCACTGGAAATAAGTTTAACCACTTGACTCACAAAGGACGTACTTACAGCTTGAATTTGGGAATAAAAGCACTTTTTTAAACACTGAAAGTCAACCTGAGTCTTTTTAAAAATAGTGACTCGTATACAAACATGTGCATAAATTAGATTTCATCAAAGAAACCATTATGAATGTAGAGACCATTGCTGCTTTGCCATTGTGCAGATCAGACTGCAATAGTTCAGAAAAACAGTACCCATGTTCACACATTTCAATCCAGCACTGAGAGCAAGTTAATTACAGCAAAAGGCAGGTTTGTTGCCAAACCTAAATATTAATTGATTGCTATTTTTTTAGTTTTGATCTTTGTAATGGCCAGTGATGTACTTCACATGTAATTGATGACTAGTTTTTGCACATGATTTTTTCAAACCCGCATAAATTATGAAAAATATATGGCCTTCCGCAAGCCTCGTATAGACAACTTGTGAATAAAGCCTTTGAACGTGGCCTTCTTCAAACCTCTCATATATAAATTATGAATAGACTTTTTTGTACATGGCCTTCCCCAAGCCTCTTATATATAATCTATGAATAGAGCCTTTGAACCCGGTCTTTATCAAACCTTTCGTACATGAATTATGAAAAGACCTCTTTGTACATATCCTTCCTCAAACCTCTCATATGTAAGTCATAAAAAGAGCTTTTGTACGTGACCATATGCAAACTCCTCACACATAAATTATGAATAGCATTTTTTTTACATGGCCTTTAAACCATTTGTATGTAAATTATAAATAGAACTTTTGTCCACGCACTTCTTTAAACCCTTCACAAGACTAACATTTTCGTCCTGCATTCTGAACTGATGTGTCCCTAAGTGTGTCTCGTGTAGTTGTGTGGAATGTTTAGCACCAAAGCAAGTCACGTGCTGCTTTGCACTGAACGCCAGACAATTTACGCATACTGATTCGGCCTTTCAATTGAACAATTTCTCAATAAATGTAACTTGCTTTTCAGAATAAATGGCAATACATGAATTTCCCAGTGGATGGAAGTCACTCTCACACTAACTAATGGATGTGGATTGCTATGATTGGTAAGGTTTAATTTGTTAGACCCCTTTGGATTAGACGGACACTGCCGGGTCGGAGAGGGACTTGTGTGTTCCTTCTTTGAGATCCATTGCCCATAATATCTTGTGTCACTAGTCACATAGGAGGTACAATATGTGTCAACGCGTCGTTAATATTCTAAGGGTCTGAATAACATCACACAGATTGTACACACACACACACACACACACATATATATATATATGACCTTGCTAAAACAGAACACTACTAGTGGTATAGCATTTGGGCATAATTCAGAGGGTAAATGTGTGGTTTGTGTTTGGTCTTTGATACCATTTGATTTAACCAACCATTTGATTTTGGACATCTTCGTGGCCCTGAGAAGAATCCTTTGTTTTTAGTTGAAGGTATGTCTTGGTAAATTAGAAGTGATTTTGCCCTCGGCATTTGTGCCGCCAGAATCCTGCTGTCATGGGCATACTATGAACTTCAATGCCAGACACAATGATTACCAAATTCTGAACTCTACAGCATTTCAAGGCCAATATTTTGTACTGCACTCTGTCAAGCACGAGCTAGTGTTCCTTTGACATATTGCATAAAATTACAGTGGAGCATCTAATTCCACAAAAAGCATCATATTTCTTTGCAGAAATACCTTGAGTTAGGGCAACAGTCAGCTCTTAGCATTGGACTGGATTGAATGGTAGATTGAACCATATCTCCACCCTGACCATGCTAATGGAAAAAAGGAACGCTTTAACTGTTTCAGTGACACATTTTTGACTGAGTCAACAGCTTTCCGCGCGCGGCATGTTTGGGTGGATTGACGATTATATTGTGTGTACCAACAGGCATACTGCTACTTGAATGAAAATGAATCTAGGACCTTCATTACAATTCAGGGTAGTTCGTTCTAAGTAATTCCAGTTGGCGCTAAAAGAATTAAATGTATCCCGACACAGGATGTTCCTTTAGAAGGGTGTGCAGCTCTGCCTGAGAGCTGAACCTTGCACATCTTGTCCTTGGAGATTGAGGTAACAGCACAGAACCACTGGTTGCTCACAGCTTGTACAGCGCCACCTTACTTTCAGTTCGGCTCTGGCACTGGAGCATGCATCTGAAGTCATAGCTGTGTTTCAGTATGGGGGAATTTCAAGGTTTCCTGGTGCTCCGTGTACGTCCTAGTGGTGGATATAAGCCAGACAATCCAATCTGTCAAAGCCAATGAAGTTTGTTGTTGCATTGTCATGTTTGTCTCTGGTCGGGAGTGAAGTTTATTTTTTTTGCGTTGGTATTGAAGGAACCATTTTGATACTTTGGTGATTCTTGCATCTCTCCTTCTTGCTTTATTTAGCTTTGATTTAATTGTTGGCTTGAAATTCATGAATATGAGTAATGTTTTCCAGAACTATATTAGATCTATATCCAACTCTCCCACTCCCAGTAGTAACAGTTCCTGGTTTATATAGCATTTCATTGCACCATGCTGACTTCTTACATAATACAATACAAGTCTCTCTCTATTTGATTATTACCACTCCCAGAATAAATCGATTCCCCCTACCGTCTTGTGAATTAACTTTATACAACACAGTAACTTGATTTTTCTATCAGGTCCATTCAGTATGAAAAAAAAAAGAGTTTATAAATATGTCACTTACTCTGATCAGTTATATGGTCACAAGATTTCTGATGAAAACTCTTCACAGAGAAAATTAAGTAGCTGATTTAAGCATAATATGTTAAACACGTCGTCAATACAATCATAAGATCCCCTACCGTCTTGTGAATTAACTTTATACAACACAGTAACTTGATTTTTCTATCAGGTCCATTCAGTATGAAAAAAAAAGAGTTTATAAATATGTCACTTACTCTGATCATTTATATGGTTACAAGATTTCTGATGAAAACTCTTCACAGAGAAAATTAAGTAGCTGATTTAAGCATAATATGTTAAACACGTCGTCAATACAATCATAAGATCCCCTACCGTCTTGTGAATTAACTTTATACAACACAGTAACTTGATTTTTCTATCAGGTCCATTCAGTATGAAAAAAAAAAGAGTTTATAAATATGTCACTTACTCTGATCATTTATATGGTTACAAGATTTCTGATGAAAACTCTTCACAGAGAAAATTAAGTAGCTGATTTAAGCATAATATGTTAAACACGTCGTCAATACAATCATAAGATAACAAAAATTATGGGGAAAGGGTCGTTTGCTGTATATGAATATCTCTAATTGGAAAATGAGCTTCAGGCCACACCAGATGCACATACGATAAAAGCAAAGTAAGGATGATAACACAAGAACAAGAAAGACGTCTCGGTTAACATGATAATGATTGTATAACTGTGTAGTAGGTCTGTGGTTTCTAACCAGTCCGGATCTAATGACATCATATGTGTTTTTTCCCCTCCCCCCAAATTTTTATGATATATTCAGCAGGCTTGTCCACACATAGATATCCCTTCACATTGTGGATCCCATTTTGATGTTATTGACAGTCTCTCTTAAGCTTCAAAGAACACAGTATCATCAACTAGTAGTTTTTGGGCATTGCCCGTTTTCTTGAACCCATTTGTGCTGAACTGTGTAGTTTTCCTCACCTTATGTTTTAGCATCCGGTGCAGTGCCACCATAAAGTCTTGCACCATATCTGATGGAGGCACACTGGTGCGGCCACATGCCAGAACTACTGCACATTATAAACCAAATCCCACGTTTGGGCCACAGGCCGGGACCAGCACCCAACTGGTTAATTAAAATCAAATTTCCCTAGGGGTATACCATATAACTGGATAACTGGCTTCCCACCACACGGGTCTTATGATTGAATACAAAAACAAAATTCCCTTATGCTGCAAAATCTTAATCTTTAATACATGCAGTTTTGAATTTAAGTCTTTTGAAATTACTCCTGTTATGTCTACTCGGTTGCTAATATACAGTTCAAGTTTTTCTGCTTCCAATCGAATTTGATTAGAATTATGTCATAATCTTTGAGCGCATCTGGATTAATCTCCTCCTTAGTGTCAAACTAGCTGACTTCCAGTAAAAAGTAAATCTGATAGAGTTTATTTCTATTACATATTATATTTTGGCTCTAAATTCTCGTAAGAAAGCTCATCATCTCTGCATTATGGGGGGTCCTTATTTTGTCTGTGAAAATTGGACTTCCTGGTAGTTGATGACGGGCATGTTGAATGTTGTGCCTCGTTCTGTTCCATTTTCACTATACTGTGCAAGGATAAATCCTGCTCCATACCTACAAGCATTCCTATGTTGTATATATATATATATATATATATATATATATATATATATATATATATATATATATATATATATATATATATATATATATATATAAGTTTATTTGCACCTATACATAATATGTTACAGTTGACAATAAATACAAAAGCATGTACATGGTGTAGTAGATTAAGTAAAGTTAAAATGGCGATGCTAACTCGCACATAAAACATATTTCTTCTGCCGAAAATCCGTAAATATCATATGTACACTCACTGCACCCCTTAAATCTTTTACAAGACTTACAGTTGCATATACTTCTTTGTAGTGTCTAAATCTAAAAAATGGCTTGGTAGGTTGTTATGTAATAACCTTAAGAGGACTCTGCTATATTTTTCGCTGATTAACTGCATATTCTGATTGATGAGACTTCTTGCGTCAGTAGCAGAGTGTGCACAAATCACATCTACAAATTAATTTTGTGAGGAATACATTTTCTTATAAAAAGAAAAAATTGAAAAGTGTCCAAAGGACACGGATGTTCCCACCTGTCATTGCCCCCATCAGCATTGGAAGGAATATGACATGTAATTGGTGTAAGAGCACAAATACTTTTTGAAATACATGCGACACAAATGTGACTAGTCTAACGTCGAACCAACATTTCCCCAAGTTAATTAATGATTAATTAACACAAAATAATTAATCCAAGGGGGAAATGAAACCCCAGGTGCACTCTTTCATATATTGATAGATGTTTCCACAAAGTTTCATGGTTGAACCTCAAATACTTTTTGAGATATATGCGACACAAATGTGACAAGTCTTACGTCGTATCAACATTTTCCCTAAGTTAATGAATGATTAATTAAGACTGTCTAATCAACCCAAGAGATAAACAAATCCCCAGGTGCATGCCTTCATATATTGATAGATGTTTCCCCAAAGTTTTATGGTTGTACCTCAAATGCTATTGGAGATATGCGTGACACAGATGTGACAATTTTAATGTCGGACGGACGAACGTAGTATGTTACACTTATGTACTAACAATGATAGTGAAGTGAGTGTTTAAGATAATTGACTATAGTCGCCTCTACACCCAAGTGATGAAATAGGAGGAGCAAACAATGAATGATGGTTTCTTACTTTAAACAGACTAGAGAAAATCTCTAGGTGGGTTTAAGTTTACTTTAAGGTATACCAATTATCGCCCTACCACCACTTCTATGTTAGCCTTAAATCTATAGATTAATATATATTAGTGTCTTGGAATGAGTGTTATATTTTGTCAGTATTGTTCCATATCTATGGAAACACTTCAACAGAGTTTCATATAGTTTTTGGTGTCATAGGGATTGTGGCATAGTTTTTTCATCAATATTCTTATTCTCCTCACAAATGCACTTATATGTGATGTGTTTCTGCTAATGAATAAAACCTGTCCAATGACCACACCATAGGTTACGTTCTCTGGAATGTTTCCAGTGATATCATGATATGAAACTATGTCAAAAGTGAATTGTTTTCATTTGTCAAAAATCTTTGTCACGTACTGTTTGTTGTCAATCCCTTTTTCAAGATCAAAGAAAGTTGCCTTAATGTCACTCTCATTTCGTTTATTCAAAATGAGTTCTTTTGGGGGTAAATATACTTCCAGTGTTTCTTGATCTCATCCTTGTTAAGAGTACATAGATCATCAATGAATCTTCTAGTATGTGAATAAAATCTTCTAGCAGCGGTGTTGTTTGTGTTTTCCAATTCTTCCATCCATCTGGATTCGTAATCATGTAGATATAAATTGGCAATATAAGGAGCTGGATCAGTTCCCATGGGTATTCCAACCATTCGTCAAAATACTTTATTACCAAAGCTAAAGTATGCATTGTTGATAATATATACTTTATCAAATCAGATCATTTTTCTTTGGTGTAACACTTTCTTTTATCCTTTCCTTTGTCAAATCTTGCATCAGTGTTGGAAAGCAGACGAACGGACAAGGGCAAATCTATATGCCCCCTCCCCCCCCCCGTGGGGACATAAAAATTCCTGTACATTATGACCGATATATGTTGAGGTCCTGATAAACCAGGAAATGCGTTGCAATGGGAAGTTCTGGGAAGATCCCAAGCTCCTCTTATTGCTATATTCCATTATGTGAATATATTATGAATGCAACAGTGAGCAGAATTCCAGGTTTCCCAACCCTACAGATCACAACAGTAAGACTTTAACAATTTTGACTGAACAACACTCGGAGCTGACTTATATTTGTATGTCAATAAGCCATTGTATTTGTGTCTTTTTGACCAGAACCACTTCCTAGTAGTCAATATTCTATTCCGCAGTTCGAACTCTTTACTCTCCATAAGCTAACCTGTCCGTGTCTAACCTATATACATATGGAATTACTATTGTCTATATTGCACACGTTCCTCTGTAAAATTTTGACATAGGCTGTATCAGCCCAAATAAATTAAAGGGTCTTCAGCGGGTAACTACTCAACATGTTTCGGAGCCTTTTACCCGTACATGTCTGTCTGAGTAGCGGCTCCTTGTCTAAGCTAAATATTCAACAAAGACAACCCACATAATAAAGAATAAATAAGAACGTGGCAAATGATGAATTAGCTAAATACATGACTTCAGTTGGTTTCAACAGCCCTATCAGAGGTTGAAAATTTCTCCATTCTCTCTCCCTCCACCCCACCCACCCCCGCCGTCATTTTTTCTTGTCATTCTGTAAAAAGCTTTTGCAGTTTTTGAGAGTTATAATTACATGCCCCAAAAATTTTAACCCCTTTAACTTCCGTACGTGGGTTAATTTGTATACTGGGAGACAGTTACATCTTATTGGGCCAGTCCCTATTCTTTATGTACCCAAGTAACATAGCCTTTGAGTTAGAACAAGTATAGCTTGATGGTTCTGCTTTTCTCTTTCTTTTGAATACTTCTAAGTGTTCTGCTTGTCAAGTTACGTCATTATTCTGAAAATCCAGGTTATACTGTACATCAAAATATGAGGTTTTTTTTTTTATTCTATCCGGACACTTTGTGCAATTCTGCTACCAGCATTTTCCAATATCCTGGCTTCAGATCCTGGGTTGAATACACACATCACCTTCTAGATCAAAAATATAATGTATCCAAGGCAAAGCATAACTATCCTCTCTTTTCACATCATCGAGTTATCTATGGTCATCTTCAATGAATTCACGCTGGGCTGGGTCAAAGGCCATTGGTTTATTCTTGTGACTAAGATTACTTTCAGTTGTGTAATATCACACACAAAGCTTGCTGAATGTAATGGTAATCCTGACCAATCAGTACTCGGACACAGGTTGTCCAGCACACATCTGTACAACACAGTCCCTGTATTAACGGTAGTGTTGCACTCAGTGTGAATGTGAACTCTAGTTTTTGATACGCGCCACCCCTTGCAGCACTGTATTCCATCTTGGGTCACTTCCTGTTCAACATTCTTGTCTGCTCTGTTTTTCTTTTTCTTTTTTCTTTTAATAGCAATCTGCCATCTTGTCTTGTCTGTTAATTTAGAGTTGTAATAGTGTCCCTTTTGGTGACTGATCGCGAGTCTCTGTAGGCAATGTTTCCCATGGCACAGTTCTTTTGGCTTGCTCCTGATGTGGCAAGTCTCCTATTCGGTCTTATTTTTTTTTTCAACACAAAACATGAATCCATAATTTTCAACAGTTTATTCAATCCTGAATATTTAACTTGACCTGCTGCCATTGGCATTTCATCTAGAGGTTTTCTTTCAATTCCCAAGTACATCTCCAGGCATGCTTCTTGTTCATTGTACGATGTTACGGTATCTCAAATCTTGGCTAGTTTCCCCTCAGCTAATGATTTCTCTGCTCATGCACTTGTATACAATCCTATGTGTATTTAATACAAAGAGAAACTTAACAAACCTAATTCTGTAAGCCCATGTACCGTTTGAACACTATCAAGTCCGATATTCTAAGAGCAAAGTCCTATTCCGTACCATTGCCATCACCACTCTTACATCACCCACACTTCTAGAATCTGCATGTATGCTTTAGCTCCCACTTCACAAAATTTTCTGCTGGGAGTTCTAATATTCTCACAGTTGAGTCGGCTTTCCCCAAGTCACTTTCAGGTCCGTGATACACATTTTTGAAAAAAAAAGAAATTGGAAGTTCGTACATAGCCCCTTTAGAGAAACCGTGGTGTTGTTAATCTGCATTCTTGTGCTTGTAAAATTCCCTCCACAGTTCTTTCTTGCAGTTTGTAAGATAGCTCCCAGAAACAGCTTTTTTTTTTTTTTTTTTTTTTTTTAACTGTTTGGATCAAACATTGGACAGGGTCCCTACCTTTTAAGTCTATGGGTCTTTTTTTTCATACATTGATACTGCACAGAAAATAAGCAAAGGCTTGAAGCTGCACAGGATTCATGGTTATGTTTTTAGGTTGCAACTTCTGGGTCAATAAATAGCTCGATAAGGTTCGCTTTGATTGACAGAAGCAAAACAGGCAATCGCACAAGGCTTTACATTCGACCTCTTTCAGGTATCCAGTTGATAATATTGTGTATGAACTTGCTTCACATATTGATTATGGTAAATTCTGCCTCCAATGGTTTGCGAACAAGAACATAAGCTTTAGTTTTGTGATCCATAAAATACGAGACTGTACGAAGATATTTTGAAAACATTCCAAAACATCAGAAATGAAATGATGTGTGTTTTTGTACAGTAAATGTTTATTGAACCTTTATTATTTACCACTCTTGGCCAGGGAAATATTCAATGATTTGGCTCAGTCCAGGTTTTTATGGAGTTATCAGGGAGATGTTAAAACTTGCCGGATATTCTCTAGTCCCACTGGTTTCGTCATATTGCATATGAATGAAGAAAAGTCTGTGATAATATAAAAGTTTGCATGACTGGTGTTGTGTGTGTGTGTTTTTTTTTTTTTTTGTATTGAATAAATGTAGTACATTATAAGGGGACTTTTTCAGTGTGAGCACAACCTAACAATATAAATACACTCCCTTGAAGTCAGTGTTGCAGGCATTTCTGTGCTGCAGGTCATGGATCTTGTGACTGGCATAGAGGTCCTCTTGAGGTTATGAATTAATTAGTTCTAAATTTAGGCTGAGTAGCAGATGTCCAGATGTGCTAGAAAGACTGTCCAGTCAAGGTAATGACCCTTATGAGGGAACAGATCTGCAAATTCTGCCAAGTATTTATGTAGAATGAGAGATCGCCAGTCTCGAGAAACCACAATCTGGTCACCCGTATGGGTGGTCTCTCAATACAGGTCCTATCCTTTCTTATCACATGTCTATATGGGGAAAATTTGGGGCTGGGATAGATCCTCCCCAAACATCCTCTATTTACAAAGCACCAACAACCGAAATTAGAAAGGTCCAGCCAACTTAAGCAAATTCCATCCAGGACCATATTCTTCCCAATAAGGGCCCCCTAGATCCCTGGAATCTCGAGGGATCGTAACTTGAACAAAACAGATTTTAAATTTGATTATCTTTTTTCTTCCCACAGTAATAGGACACCATAAAATATTCAACAAGTTCTCCTCTCTCCCTAGTACCTCCATGGACAGACACAGCGTGACCAATTACCTATAATGTTCAAAGTAGGGGTTTTCTCCCTTTTTATTTGGTAATTTTGTAAGCACCCCAGGTGCTTATTGGGATGAATACAGTGTGATCTTATTTATAGACATGGCACAAACATGTGAAAGTATCACCTTGGAAAAATATAGGCTTCAATGTGATATTTATTTTCTCTTTCTGAAAGAATTTTGGACTTTGTCTACTGTTTTTGACACCTCCACACAAGTCTGATAGTTGAGACTGGATAGCTTAGAATCGTCAGTCACTGGCAACTGAGACAATGCAGATGCCAAGAACAAACTGAGACAATTGAATAACACACAGTGTTTACAGTTATTCTAATTCTGTCCTCCCGAAGCAGCTTTTACCAAACACAAAGCCAAAATTCTTTCAGAAAGAGAAAATAATAAATTTCACACTGAAGCCTATATTTTTCCAGGGTGGTAGCACAATAAGGAGAAACCACAACAAACATGAAACAAAGGAATCCCTTTATTATTTTGTCAATGAAAACAAAGATGCTCCCACGCAGCTGTGGCTAAATTACCAGGAGAGTCCTCAAAAGCTTGCCACGCACATTTTGTACAACCACAAGCCACTCATCAGTAGAACTTCAATCATATAATACAACTGACATGATATCGAATCGACATTGGTGTCTTAACCTGATGCGGATGATATCAGCATGTAATGATACAAGTGATACCAGTATCTAATCATGATGAAAAGGAAATCAGTATTTACCCATGTTACACAGGACATCTCGTATTTAATCATGATTCAACCGACCTCATTAATTTACATCAAATGACTACCACCAGCAGAAAATGAGACAACTGACGTAAGTACTTTCATCATATGGCTGAACTAATATCTGTGTTTTACCATGATACAACCATCAGTATATAATCGCAGGATATATCCAAACTCAGTTTTATCATGATCACAGAGCCGATATTACTGTGCGTTCATGATACAAATGACAATGTTTTATCAAATGGTACGACTAACACTAGTATTTGATCCCAGGTATTTGATCAGGACATGTCTGTATTTGATCATGTGGCGAGACCAAACGGGTTCATCAAATGGTATAAACAGCACCACCATGAGACCATATGAAACAGTGGGCACGTACTGCATCTTGTCAATACAACCGACACAGACCTCACCAATATCACACCACAGGAGACTTCTGTCGGTATCTTGTCACAGGAGTCATGTCAGAGTATCATATGATCAACTCATGTCAATATTATATCATGATAACTTTACAACTCATGAGTACAGAATCAGTGTTTGATACATCAATGTGTCAGTATCTTCATATCATGCATGTTCATGTCCATCTGGTATCATGAATGCATTTGATATGGGACAGGTATCACAATACATCCCATGTCAGTCTGGTATCAAGATTTATCTAATGTCAGCCTGGAACCCAAATCCCATGTCAATATGCCATCACATTGTATGTCCGTCTGGTAGCATACATCTCGTGTCAGCCTTATATCACATTACAGCTGATGTCTGTATCGTATCATCATGTATCTCATACCAGTCTGGTGTAATGATACATTTCTTGTCAGCCTGGTTTCATGCTCCATTCAATGTCAGTCTATCCTGATAGGTCTCATGTAATGATATATCTCATGCCAAGTCTAGTATCATATACCTCTTATGTCAGATTGTTTCCATGAAACATCTGGTGTCAACCTGGTATCATGATACATCCAATGTCAGTCTGGTATCATGATACATCTCATGTTAGTTGATATCATGATACATCCAATGTCAGTCTGGTATCATGATACATCTCATGTTAGTTGATATCATGATACATCCAATGTCAGTCTGGTATCATGATACATCCAATGTCAGTCTGGTATCATGATACATCTCATGTTAGTTGGTATCATGATACATCCAATGTCAGTCTCATATCATATGTGCAATGTCAGTCTGGTATCATGATACATCCAACGTCAGTCTCGTATCATGATACATCTCATGTCCCTTTGGTGTCACGATGCATCCAATGTGGGTGTGGTATCGTGGTACAAAATACATCAGCTGTAGATGTAGATGCTGATCCACTGGTATCACTTGACACCATACACTATGGCACATCAATGTCCCATCATGATGCATACAAGTACAGTAATCATGATACGACAGACATAGAGGTCTCAATCTTCGGTCACAATCACGTACAAAACACGCAGCCACAAAACACAGCCTAGAATAGTAAACGTCACAGCTGCATCTTCAATTTTTACAGCGAGTGTAACAATATGGTGCATGCCTTGTGACAAAAGAACTGTTCCACCAATATCCACATCAAAGAGCGCCTGGCCAATGGTTTGACCCTTTGTGTTCACAATTCAGCCCACAGTTGTGTTCCTTGCGAGACATGTTCTTCGTGTGAAAATTAGTGAGCAGTGGAATAGCTTATGTACAAATACCACGAAAAGGTTTCAAGCATGTAAGTCATAACATTTTATATTTAAATTACTTTCGACATGTCAGGGACAGTGTGATTTTTGTGACCAGCAAAATTTTTCATCAGAACAAGGGCGCAACTTTGTGACCTTACGGGGGTGGGGGGGAGGGAAACCGAAGATACTGTGAACCCAAGAGATTTTGCTTCTGCTAAATTTCTTTTAAACAACAAAGTTTAGACCATTTATTTTTCTGTGGAACTATAATCAGGGATGAACCTGCTCCACCGAAAAATCCTAGGAAGAATATCCCTTCCTGCTCCCAAATATAACACTTTTATCATTTTAGGCAACATTGGAGCATTTTTTTTTACCATTCTCAAAAAAAGAAAAAAGAAAAAAAAAAAACCCCTAGGAATTCCTAGGATCCGAGGAGAAAGCTCATCCCTGTAAAATACATAGACATTATGCTGGTACTTCAAGTGAATGGAAGGTCTTACCATAGTGAATTTGAATCTGGCTGGAATCATAATAATCTAGATGACCCTGTCTAGACATGATAAACATTGAAAAACTTCACATATTGCAAGGCTGTTTCACCACAAACCCCGTTTAACCAATTCCACACTGGCACCTGACCCTTCAGTGCATATATCTAGATTCACATTGAATGCTGCATATTCAAAAAGCCACTGATGACCAAGACATTACGAGCAGAGCACATAATGAGTTAATCCAGACTTCAGTAAAACACTAGCATCACTGCCATGTGGGCATGATTTTGAAGCACAAGTTTTTACACCTATGGTCTGCAAATATTGGGGTTTAGTTCAGTGCATAAAATGTGCAAGTAGCACCAAATAAAACCAAAAATGAACCCCTTTTGATTTATCACGTCACGGGGTGAGGCAATTTATGTGAAGGTGGGACATGAGCGTAAAATCTGTTGACTATAGAGT
Source organism: Hermodice carunculata (assembly GCA_964020975.1). Lineage (NCBI taxonomy): Eukaryota > Metazoa > Annelida > Polychaeta > Eunicida > Amphinomidae > Hermodice > Hermodice carunculata. The sequence goes on along the minus strand of OZ026625.1, from coordinate 7,504,483 downwards.
GTGGGTATTACTGGTACATGCCCATGACTGAATCCTTTCCTGTCACATTCACCAAACACTCAGCCAACTGGAGCCCACTCGACCAGAATCAAGATTTACACATTCAACAGGTAGATTGTGACGCCAGTGGTTTTCCATCACCTTCTCATGCATGTACACAAAATCACATTGCATGATGAAAATACCGGTATTTCGGTTTCACCTTCATTGACATTTCAGGACATGTCACAGCATACAACTGGCAACACTTCAAAAAATGTTGACTCACTGGCAGTGGATGTATGTGAGCTCATCATCCTGGCCGTTGTGTCAATAAAAGGTCATGTGATCGTTTATTGCTCAGTCTTTTAGAGTTGCTGAGCTCTTTATCAGCTTGCAACAATCCAACAGATACAATGTGAACCAATGCACTTTCGAAAGTGGCAGATCGCACCTGAAATAAAAATATTAGCATATACCTGTCAATGGGACACAGCTCTTGTCCCAGAACATTCTTATAAATCTTGTTAAAACCAGATAATATATTCTGAATTTTAAAAAAAACAATATTAATAAATCCATTTCGAGTAAAAACATAGTATGAGCATGAAACAGAGAAGATTAAAATCTGCACTTTTGTAACTAAAGTAGCTGTGATGTCCACCAATTTATCGCTGAAGCAACCTTGGTCAATATCAATCCCATGATACAACAGCAGTGAGATCATAATCTGGTTCAGCTAGTCTAATCTGAATTATGTTTATAAAACTTTGATGCCACTTTAACGAGTTCCACTCGAAAACCATATTGTGCACTTCTTTTTGGATTTTGGCTTTTAGACCTAATATATATGTTTAACTTTTAGTAATGGGTTTTATTCAGAGTACTTTGTAAAATTGTGCTTTCTTACAGGAATCTTGAGCTACTCTTCTTCAGTCAGTCCAGCTATGAGAAGTTGACAGATCAGTACCTGTTGCATTCTGGGATCTACTTTCACCCAGATGAAGCTTTCTCTGGCATGTACACGCATCATCGCTGAGCTACTGTCAATAAGCGTAACTCTGGTTCAGCTAGTCTAATCTGCATTATGTTTATACAACTTTCATGCCACTTTAACTCATTCCATACCAGTCACTGTTTTTTCCGTGTATTCACCTGCATTTAAGATGACAATTGCATATTTAATTTCTTCATAGGAAGAGCTTCCGTTCAAGTACCAACATGCCTATAGTCTTAAGTCAGTACCAGAATCACTCACCATGGCCTTTGACCATAGTATGGAATGAGTTAAGGAGTTCCACTCAAAAACCATATTCTCTTGTTCTTTTTGGATCTTGGCATCAATCAAAAATAGTTTTATCACCAGTAATTATTAGAACCCAACATCAGTACAAATTTAAACTGCTACATAACTAAAACTATGATACTGGCCCTAAAACCAGTCACACGGGCTTGTCTGATACAATATATAGATGTGTGCTGTCACTTGGAAAAGAAGGTTCTAATGTGAATGCTGAACAAATATACAGAGGAAACTATGATACGTTAAAGGAACACAGATATGTTGAACATTTGTGTTATGTCAAGTGCAACATCCGTGGAAAACTGGACCAACTCATAGCCTAATGAGTATGTACAATGAATATGCATTAAGACAGATCATAATAGATAATATCCCTAAAGTAAACAAATTATACTGTACAATTCAAACTAGAGACCTATCCTGCTCTGGCCTCCACCAAAGATGTTTGGTGTCTTAAGTACTCGCACACCACATTGCTCAGACAAGTGCCCGATTAATTCAACTGTCTTTGAGTTTACACCTATGTCTGTAAGTTCTCAGTAAGAATTAGAGTTCACTTATCAACGCATGCACATATATTTTCCACGTGTTTTTGTTTCAATGCTGAATTTTTAACTGCTGATGCATCATTCAACTGTTCAATGAACCGTTAAAAGTGATATGAAATATAAAATACCATACCTGACATCATAATAACATGTTCTCAACAGTATTTTTAAAAACTTACCAAATAAATAAAATAAATAAATACAAAATAAAAGGGAAGGTCTTCCCTCCAGCACTGTCGTAATTTTTCAGATGATTGGAATGTTTGTTTACTTTATTTGATTCTGGGAACAAACAGAAATGATGAAGTGAGGTGTTAATTAAAATTCAAGTTTAAATCAGCACTGACTAATTTTGGCACAAAAATCTACCTCCCTTTCTGTCAGGCATAAAACTGGGTTAAACATGCTTAGGTCCACCTTGATCCTTACATGGGCAAAGATGGTGTGCCAATGTTTAAAATTGACATGGAACAGTTCACCATTTCTCCAACAGAGGTCAGCGCCGCAAGCATCCCCACAAAAACCTGCAGGAGTTGTCAGTTCCAACACAAGCAACACTTAGTTGAGCATTTCAATACCAGATGGCAGCTGTTTATGCAGAACATTCACAAGATCCGAGTTTCTCACAAAAAAAAAAGCCATCATCAGCTCTGACTTGTACATGTTGAACAGTGTTTTTCTTTGCTGGAGAATACGACTGCAATGAAATCCGTATTTAATTCTAATACACACATAACACAGCAAGCAAGTAAATTTGCCTGCTCGACAATAAGTGTCTTTCTGTTGCTTAGAGCCCACCTGGACAACACTGAACCCTTTCTCACTCAATTGCCCAAAAGCACCTGGAAATAAAATTGTCTGCTTTGACATTTCTGCTTTTACTGCATCATTAAAAACATGCTGAATTTAAAAATTGCAGTCTTATCAGAGTAACTTTGCCCAGGTATGCAGCTTTGCTTGTGCGAGAGGCACCCAAGCCCAAGTGGAGAAAAGCCGTAGACTCATTCTTATTTGCCCCTGGAGTAATTGAACAAAATTTGACATACATTGAGTACCCTATGCAGTCCACCATCTAATGCAAATCAAAAACAAAATGTAAAGATGAGGAAAACACTTGTCAGCTGGTGGATGCATTTTGAATGACGCGTGTCAGGCTTTCGTGAATAAATTCTGACAATAGCAGTGGTCCTTTGGCTTCTCTAAAAGGGTTAATTTCTTACAGAGCTTTTTTCACACTGCACACGCATATGCAGCTGCTTTAACTCTCTGTTTCTCCTAGACCTGTCTTGCTCAGAATAAATTTTCAAGCACTTTCAAGATTACATTAAACCTCTAATGGGAATAATTATATTTGAGATTGTCTTGAATTTTAATACGTAAAACGTTGATGCTCTAATCCCAACACAGAGTAAATCAGATTCCTAGATGTATGCAGCCTCCCCCCCCCCCCCACACTGTGTTGTGCTGGTAACCACTACCTCTTTGCTAGAGTCGTTAAGTGACGCAAAAACAAGTGACCATATGGAAGAGAAAATTAAAACTTGATCATTTAAAATTGTTAATAATTTAGTATCTGATCTCTTGATTGAGACTCAAGGGTTACAGTGGTATTTGAAAAATTGATTCATTCTGGTCTCCAAAAAAAAGTGAAGATTATATCGGGGAATGTGGAGGGTGGGGGTGGGGATAATCAAAATATGGGAATATTTGCTATTTTTGTTCTTTTTGCAGCAGGAAAACAGAAAATTAGAATGAGACAACAGCCTGAGTTTTTGAGAATTGTCTGCATATATGAAGATGCTACATAACTTTTTAAAAAAGTCACCATGATTTGTTTAGATATACCAAGAGACTGAATTTATCAACGGCTTGTAATGCTTGCATGACAATTTAAAATGAGGAGATTATTTTGGACATATATAGCATCACAAGTCTTGCATTCACTGATTTTATATTTATGAAGGATAGCCCAAAGACATACATGTATGTATATGAATGCCTTTTTGTAGAATCAACTCCAGTGAGGTCACAGTGAACTCACAGGACTTTGAACAAGATCCAGTGAGTATACAAATGCTCACTTTTTACTAATTCTGCAAAACCTACATACAAAAGGTACATTCTTATGGAGTCAACAGACGTTACACTCATTTGTTAACATGTAATTCCCTCTTGGAACATAACCTTCAAGATATACCACTTGGTAACAATATTGTGCTTTGTGTCCAGCAATCACACCTGCACGTCCATCAAGCACCTTTCCCCGTGTTGACATACTTGTCAAAACTGGTATAAAATCTAATGTTAAAGTCTGTACATTTCCATTACACACAAACACTGCAGTGCCACAGTGGACGCAGAGAGTATTTGCCGTGTTTTCCAAAGATTACCATGTTCATCCTAATAAGCGCACACTCCCTAATAAATGCACAGGCCCCATGTTTTTCAAAGAAAGAACCCCAAAATATCACATAGTTTTCAAACAAGTGGTAGAATATACTCAGGATCTAAATTTTTCCCGTTTTTGTGCATGAAATTTTTTTCATGGTGGACTGTGCACATATCAAGATGAATACGGCATTTGTTAATATGACAGAAACAGGCATCTTTTGCACATCACCAACAGAGCACAAAGAGACACAGGTACAAAACTGCATACGTTCGTCTTATTTAATGTACACTTTTATATAGCATAATATAACAGTCGGAACAACCTTTACACCCCTTGGCCAGGGTAAAAATATGATGACCACTGGTGACCATGAAAATAAGTCAAAATCACTAAATGTTGAGCTGAGGCAAGCTTCCAACGAGATGCTTTTTGACAGTACAAGTTTCTTCATAGTAGTTGAATATTTGTTCAAGACATTGTATCTGCAAAGAATAAAGAGCAGACAGACGGACAGACACTACCCTATCACCATGTCGACAATACCCCATTAGCCGATTAGGCCGAGGGGATAAAAACTGGGCTGTCAGACTGCAGTAGCAACAAATACAGTTCAGTTGTCAAGGTAACATTGCCATGGCAACTGCTAACTTATAATACATTAAGTAATAATGTGTGTAACTAGATCAAATGTCAATACTCTTGCCCCTGTACAACTAGTTTACAATAATTTTCTGGCTTAAAAATATAGAATAATTGCTACTTAAAAACTACCTTGAGATTAAACTGCATGGCTTGCTTGTGCAGCCCACCAAAGGTCTCCCACCCTCCCAATAATCTTCATTAAAAAGGCTATGCATGATCCAAACCATGTTCCACAAACAATGTGGATTTCAAAAACTCTCAACTGTCTGTTCATCTGTTACTATGGGAACAAGTTCACTTGCAAAGCATATATTAGACAGTAAAAAAAAACTGTAAAATACAATGGACTCTTTCCAAAATAAAAAGGTACTTTCAAGGACTGGCACCCTTTTTCACCTAAATTTTTAAATGTCAGGGTATATTTTTAGTTTTTGACTTTTTACACTGCTCAATCTTGTGAAAAAAAATTAGGGAATTGTTCTTAATTTGAGGACAATACTTATTTTACAGTGATCAGTTCTCAAAATTTGGAGGAAATTATCAGTCAATTAAAAGAAACTATCCTTATTTTCTTGGACAATTTTAGAATTGCACACTACAGTGTACACCTATTGGCTGAGTATTCAATATCATGAAAAATAAATTTTCAAGCAAGATGGAAGACCTTTCCTTCAATTGTGCTTCAACCACAAGAAGAAATTATCCCATTTGGAGTTCTGACTCTTTCAGTGCCATCTGTGATTTAAGTCAGACCACTCAAAATAGATTGATCCAACACTGAATTATAATAAGGGTGCTACATTCATGTTCCTTGTGAAAATACCTTTTAAAGTCCCAACATGCCTGTAATTACATAGAGTATAATGGATCAAGTCAACAGCTTTCATCAGCCTGCTTTCGGCACACTCCAAGGGAAGCTGTTGACTTAGTCCAAAATGTGACACTGAAGAAGTCACGGAACTTTTCATTATCTGTCAGCCATCTTTGACAAAAACGACTGTGTTTTTGTGTCAGACAAATGAGAACACTTGGAGACATGTACAATGCTTTTCAGGCAAATGCAGATCCAAATCTGATGTTGTGAAATTGTCCATGTGGAGTGATGTTCAGACAACCAGGATCGAAACCATTAATCTATGTACAGACCGTATGTTGGAAATGAGCTGTCAGCCTCATACAACTGTGAACATGTTGAAACTGAGTATCTCATGTTAAGTCTTTAAGTGCGAAATTTTTGACTGAGCCAACAGCTGAGAAATATTGTTGACTTGGCATATTCTCTCTGGAACTATAGCCATACTGGTACTTGAATGAAAGGTCTTTTTATGAGGAATTCGAATCTGGGATCCCAATGATAATTCAGACTTGTCTGACTTAAGAAGATTGACTTCAGACATGATTGGCATTGAAAGAGTTAATGGATTAAACAAACATGGTTTTCATTTGTTTCTCTTAACTTCACACGCACAATGTCACTCCCTCCGGTTGCGATCTGTTGAGTAGAAACACTGTGTATCTCTGCAAGTGTTTTCCCATCCATAGCAACCAGACATTCATGAAGTGCCAAGCAAAGCAGCCTAACTTTCCTTAAAATGGGAGCAAGTGCATTTTGACAGTAAAAAGAACTTTCATTAAAATGTGAAAAAAATTAATTTTGACAATTGCAGGAACTTTCCCTAAAATATAAGGAAAGTCATTTTGACAATGTAAGATACTTTTCTTAAAATGTGTACAAATGGCGCTCATTTAATTTCAGGATGTTTCATGAAAGAATGAACAAATTCCTTTTGACAATATAAGAACTTTCCTTACAGTAAATATATCTTGATACTGCAAATTCTCTCGAAGGCATAGAAACTTTCTCTCTAGGGAAGGACTGTTGCTACAAGAATGGGCAAATAAGAAAATAAGAAGCAAGAGCAAAACCCCCCAATTGAAGTGCCTTATAAGTTCGACCGGTTTTGACAGTTGTATGTCTCTTCAGGAACTAACTAGACATACCTTAAACGCAAAGCGTTGACTGAAGGGTCTGCCATTTGCTCAAATTAGGTTTTGGTGACACCAAAATCTAACCAGTAAATCTTGCCAAATGAGAAGAGTACATTGCCAAATTTGAGCAAAATACATGGAGGCATTCTGTAGATATCGCAGTATCGAGAATGTGCACATCCTGGCAGAGGAACAACCCGAAAACAGAAAGGATCCCCCGATGCGGCGGACCCTTAAAAATGTGGGGACTGAATTTATCAAATATGGCTGGCAGATTAAGGACAATTCCTTAAAAAATAACATGACTTCTGATTGCCTACAAATGTTGCAGCAGAGTTTAAGGAATGTTCCTCAATTGTGTAAGATAATTTATTTTTTCTGAATATCCCAGTCAAAAGGGATATTGTCCAATTCTAAAAATGACAAACAAAATAACAAAAGTTCTTTAAAATTGAATGAAAATTTACCTCCAAATTTTAAGAATACTTACTGCAAAATAAATATTTGGCATCAATTCAAAGGAAAATTCATGTTCTCTCAAGATTCAGGAGTTTATGAAGTGGAAAACTGAACATACATACATTAACATTTTAAAAAATTCAGGTGAAAAAAAACAAACAAACAAACCAGTACTAGTCCTGGAGATTACTTTTTTAGAAAATACCTTTTTATTTTGGAAAGAGCTCATGTCGATGATATAACCAGGTTTAATACTTACAGAGGGTTTATCATTTTCTACGTTTCTTGGCATCAGTTTTTTCATGTTAATAAACCTTCAAATATTTTTTTTTAACTGTCATACAATTAACTTTACATAACAAATAAATATCTTCAATATGCATGCAAAGTGAATGGTCATGGCCAATAAAACTGAACATGTTCATTTAATTGCCTAAACTCTTATATACCACATGAACTATTAGTAGTATTCTGGTCTTGTGTGTGTGGCTCACATCATTTGCTCCATTCTTTGAGAACACTTCAGCTTTTAAAATGGTATTTTTATGAGATCCGTAAATGAAGACAAAGACCAGGCCCAGCTATATACGAGCCAATGTGACATATTCTCAGCAGACCCACCCGCCCAGTACACCATGTAAGGTGTAAAAAAAAAAATTGTACGTAGGAGAGGTTTTTGACATTCATTCACATCGTGCATGTAGTATCTCGTTTAATGAAACCGTACCTGACAAAAAGAAAACTATCTTAAGCAGTGTTTGCTCTCCCACATTAAGTGCCTCCCCAGTTTTAGCACTGAATGTAGTATACTTGGCACAGATTTGAACTGCTGAGATTAACGATACAGTTGAAGTCCCATAGGTAGCCGAGGTACCATGTACCCACTGTTCTGGAAAATATCCCCTGCACTGTCTTCCTGACACGCTAATGCCCTTTTAACAATGCCGCAACACATTTGCCTTTGAGTATCTTGTGGTTCGACTGGTTTAAAAATGTGACAATATTTGGCAGCCATTCAAAATTGTCAACTTTCTCACAAGAGTATACAGAGAATACTCCACTCCCTCCCCTAAAAAGTGCTTTTTAAAATGGGGATTTTTGTCCGTACATTAATATCTTCAAATTTGGTGACAATGTACAGTGGTCCTCCCACAAGCACACTCTCGTGTATAAACATAAAATGTTGATAATGTTGAATGGCCCCTTACAGCAACCATAAAAACAAACCTCACTTTCCTTTCTAAAATTGAACTAACCTATTTAACTTTGTTCACCTGGATATGATCACTTAATTGACTAGAATTTTCTTCCTTTCATAATTAAAAGATTGTAATTGGTGCATTTATAAAAAAAAAAAGAAAAGAAAAAAAAATCAGTGTAGCACTCTCTTCCATCAACAAACCACGAAAATGGAAAACAAGACAAAAGCCAAAAAAAAAAAAGAAAAAAAATTGAAATTATTTCTTAAAATGTTTGTTTTCAGACAATTGTAATACTAGCCTGCACTGCACAGCATATCGTCTTTGACACAACAATTACTGACTAAAAGTTCTAACTTCCAATATTTCTTCCTATCAAAACTGTTTTAAGAGTTTGATGTTTTGAGGTGATTTCAGAATATTTCTTCCTGAATCTGAAGAACCTCTGTAATTTTTTCAGGTGTGGTGGCTTATAGTACAGCTTTCAAGGCTTTCTAAAACATCAGCAAGACTAAAGCAATTTCTGTGTTAACAGGTTAAGACTCTAATAGCTCTTGGACATTCTAGATCAGATTTTACATGCTTCACTGATACTTCTGGCCCATGATATTTATTCATAATTGTTCTTTTCCAAAATATCTGAGAAAGTATGTCATATTTGTAATAATACAATGGAACTTCGTTCTCTCTCTTTAACTTATACCCATGTTCATGTACATGTATGTCTCTTAGTTCCCCCCCTTAACTGCATATCCCAATCTGTGGATCAAGTTTGGCCTTCATGCAGTTATTTTTCCTTCTTTTCCTTTTTTTTCTTACTGTTGGGTCGCTTGGAGGCAGTACTTATAGGCATGTGAGTCCTCTGTTCCTCAAGGCGACTCGACTGTACCCTCTGGATCAGATTGAAGAAATCCTCATCGGGAACCGTTGGTGCAGCTGAAGGTGGAGGCAACGTACTTCTTTGATCCTCGATTCTAGAGCCCTGGAATATGAAGACAAATTGGCACATCAGTTTTGTTGGGTGAGGGTAACAAAATTTTTGATATGAGTATTTGTCACCATAACTTTTAGTCATAATCAGGATTCCTGTTAATTTTTGTCCAGCATGCTTAGATTATTATTTTTCTTACGATGTGTCAGCACACGACTTATGTTAAATAGACACAAACTGAATGCTGATTGTAATTTTATCAGGAATAAGATTGCTCCATATCTAAAAAGACTGGAAATGATCTTAAAACCTGAAATTACATGGTATTAATATATCTATGGGAAAGATATATTGGGAAAAAGTTTTCCAGAAGAATCACATCCCTGGGCTTTTTTTTATAGAACAGCTCATTTGGTTCAGAGAATTCATTGGTCTAGCATGTCTAAGGCCAGGAGATCTTCACTGATTCAAAACAGGATGGTTTGTTTCACAAGTTCATCAACATACGCACCAACTACCCTGCTATAGGTTGAGCACAATTTAGTTCACAAACTATTAGCTCTCAAGTTTTCTTGAAAAGGCTGTTTTTTTTGCACATTTTTAGAATCCACATTTCCTGATTTAAAAAAAAAATCTAACTATAATATGACGGAACTTCAACTCTGCTGCTGGAGTTATGGTGGGGAACAGAATTATGTTTCTGGTCTCCAAATTCAGTGCAGACCCAAGCACAAAGAAAAAAGTGTCATTCCCAGGTAAGGCTAACTAATCTCCATCAATACATATCCTAAACTATTCCTTGTGCCAATTCCAAACAAATAACCTGAAATAATGTCCAAGCATCTCTTGTTTCTAGTAAAATTTTCTGATTAGATACAGAAAAAAAGAAGTGGCTCTTGATATAAAGTTGATGGCCAAGAAATTGTAAAACAGGTGAGGTCACAACCAGCAATTTCATGTGCATCCAGCTGTATACACAAACTGATGTACAAAAATTTTCCTGGGGGCTAAACTTGTGTGTTCCAATTAGACTGCATATTTACATAACCTCAAGTCACCTCAAGTCATCTAGTAGCTCTTGAGGTTAGTGAAACAAAATTGTTAAAATCATGTAAGTTACATCACCAGATTTACCAGGAAAAATCTGGTATTTATTCACGCAGTGGTTTTAAGTTATTAAATTGCAAATTACAATGGCTAGTAATGGTAACATGCAACCCTAGCCCTTCTGACTGAACAGCCCTTTACAAGAAGTATACGAGAACCTTCTATTCTTGTTCCATATTTAGACATAAACCTGACATTTCCCTGGGAAAGTCCAAGCAACTCGTACTCAGCAAATACACTAATGGTCGATACCTGGCAACGCATCAACATCTCAAAGAAATGGTCGTCCAGGTGTCCTTCATCCTTTTTGCTATGCAGAAGGTCAAGGACAACTTGACTGTTGTGAAGGCCCGGGAAGTTGGGCAGGCTAGCTCGCTGGTCATTCATGCGCGAACCCTGGATCCCGGCAACCATATCCAGGAAAGCATCAGTTTGGGCTGCATTTGCTGAGGTGGCAAAAATAAACGAATCAGTGCTCAGTAACATGGAGTGTATTATGGTATGACTACGCTATATCATGTTATGTATATATTTTTATGAGACAATTTTTAACTGGATCGTGTATTTGTATATATATTTCTCCATTTCTGGAAGTTAATTAAGTCAATCAATACATGTATATTGACAAGTAAGGCATGTTTCCCAGAAACTATCCTGCCCTAGGATATAAATATCGAAGTCGAAGAATGAAGCGCATGTCGCAAGTATCTCCAAGTCAAAATGTTCAAGAAGTTACACATCCCAGTTCATTACTGTTTTCACTACACAAATTACCCATGTTTTGAAACACAAGCATAATGAAGCTGTCCAAAATAACAGCAGGAATGCATTTTCGACGAAGAACTAATTCAACCGGATCGTGCTGGAGCTACTGATGCTTACAGCAAAAAAACTGAGTCAAAACAGGACAGTTATCTGTTACACAAAGGCTACAGATACAATTTTTAAAAATTACACACAGATCAACACATCTGCAATTTGCATACAATAGTCCCTTGTCTGACAGTCCACACCAAAGGCAGCTCTGAAGGTGGTCGCATGATGCAGTAAGTCTATCAATGGATGTTAAACAGCACGGAAAAAAGGGAACATTAGGGACCTGAGAAATGTGGCCTTAACCCTTTCCCCTTTAAACCACCCAAGATGCGCTGGTTGTCAAACATCTGCACCAGTGCTTTCAACTTATTTTACAAAACAATTTAACTAGAGAATTGTAGACGAGACCTATCAAGAGCACATGCCAAGGATAGCTGTTGACTCAAGTATTAATTCAAGGGGAAATGGCTTAAAAAGGCAGACCAGCAGTCTTTCATTGGTACTGGTCTTTCAAAGCAGGAACTACTCCACCCAGTTTGCATTAATCTACAGCTCTTCGAGTCTCCTTTGTGGGCTGAAACACACTTGAATGTCTTTCATGCGACCATTAGGGGTGTTGAAAGATGGAGTATAACATTTTATTTTTACGGAGCGAGTGTGCTGTTAAACATTTCTGGGCCTTGAAATCATACCTCCCCTGAATGATTCTGTTTCCTCATCTTGAGACCGACTATTATCATTGTCCAGGACCCTGAAGGAGCAGCGCTGATCATCTATCCGTCGACTCTGGAACCTACTTAGCAACTCAAAGAAGCCCTCGTCATCGATCATATCTGGTGAAATCTGAAAAATAAAGCAAGGACTTGAGGAAACAGTCTGACATTTGCCAATGCAAAAGATATTTGTCAGGTTTCTTAAGATCTCCTCAATTTTCCTCACCTTCCGATACATCACAAGCCAAATTTTTACCGATTTTAACTCTTTTGGTACCAACTGCGACTAATGTCGAACTGCTTTAAATCACTTGCTCAGAATTATATTAAGGGTGCTGGATTCATGTTCATTGTAAAAAGACCTTTGATTCAAGTAGCAGCATGCCTATAATAACATAGGATACAACAGTTCTGGTCAACAGCTTTCCTCAGTGTACTTGAGGTGCACTGCTCCCAAAGTGCACCAAGGAAAGCTGTTGCCTCAGTCCAGGATGTGGCACAGAAAGAATTAAGGTACGGTAAAACCTGTTAGTGTAGGAACCTCTGCTCTGTGCGAGTCCCAAGAAGAACACATGGATACTGGATAGAGAAGATACAGCATCATGGTGATCAGTGACATGTTCACAAAGAGACTGGAGAGCTATATGTATACTCCAAAGTCAATATATCTTAAAATCTGTATGATAAAAAGATTACTTCTTTAAAAAAAAACTGGGGGGGGGGGGGGGGGTGGTGTTGCATGGGCATGTACATATTTAGTTTCTTTGACATCTAGGACTCTTGACTTTATCTTATCACTGGATCCTCAATGTTTTCTGCTATTTTATCTGAGATATGTTCTACTAGTCCCGTATAATGGGCCCTGCATCTGCGGTAAGACCCATTGGCGCCTCAGTCACACTTTATTAAGACTTCCAGGATTAAACAAGTTGTGTTCATTAAATTAATCTTAGTTTGGTCAAGTCCTTTATTTTCAAATCAAATGAAGATCATGCCATAATCCTAAAAGTTATTCACACATTGGGTGCATTAGCCAAAAAGAGACATTGGTTGCCATTAGAATCGTTAGTGGATAATGACATGTGAAATCAAACAAGTTGACGTCTATTTGGATCCAAAATTGGATATCTGATCAAAGTTCCGTGTGTTGATGATAGGTCATGGTCGGCGCCATGTCCTGTTCATATTGCAAGCTACTGTTGAGAACCAATTGTTCTGGTTTTTCCTTTTCTAGGTCTAGGCACTGATGTATGTAGACTGATCTATTGCACATAGTTTTTAGTCATTTTCATTACCTATTCAGACTTGCACCTGTACGCAACTTGTAACAATGTTTTCCCATAAGGTGGGGCTTCGTAATAACAGTCTAGACCATGTAACAGACACATGCTAATTGGTACACCTTCATAAATCAAGGCTTTGTATTTTATTTACTTTTGCTTTATTCCAACTTCAAAGTTCCGTCGAACAACACAAGGAAACTTTCATCAAGATTAAGTGGATGTTGAAACCACCGCTCAGGAAAGCGTCTACTGCCAACGCCACTGCTTGACCTTTTATCACAGTTAACAGTTGCGCTGACTACATGTAATACCCAAACAAAACTTGGTCAATTCACTGTACGGATCCAAGTTCCATAATCACATGGCAGAGATTAGTTGTTTGCATATCATAGAGCCCAGTTATAATTTACCGTTTATCATCAGAAGCGACACTGACCCCAGGCCAGGACGGGTCTCTGCTAGATCTACAGCAAGTTACCAAGCCAGACCACAGGACTATTTTACATGTACATTGCAGTGCCACTTTGATGATTGTCATTTCTTGACAAATGCTTGCTGGCTTTGCCTCCAATAAAACCAGACTAAGCAACTTCCCTGACGAAAAAAAAGTGGCCTGATTCAATAAGGGCATAAACCTGTGAAGAAGACAACACAGCACTTGGGTCGGCTCTGCAGGCAATTGCTGGCTCTGTTGACAAATCCATCTTTACGGACTGAAAAAACACCAATCTGGGTTTCCCATTACCTTAATATAGTGGAACAGTGGGGTACCTTTCAGACCCTTAATTTTCAATATTAAAAGGCAATCAGAGATAGCAGGATCCGTTAAACTTTCGTATTAAAACTTTTAAAACGATTTTCAAAAAAACCCCAACAAAATCACTGAAGCGTGACCACTTTACCAAACCTGGTAGAGACCCATCCAAGGTACACTGCCACCAAGTCTGAAGCCAATCTGACAGAGGATTTCTTTGAAGACGTGCGAAATGTGAATAACCATTAAATTGTGCATATTTTATTGTCTAAACATCTACAGGTATCAATTTCATCGATTTTAGGGCCCTTGGACACGGTATTCAATAGGAAAGGTGCATTTAACAGTAAGTACCTGAATCACAAAATTACCTTTTCAACTTTACAGACATGGTAACCTCATAAAAATAGGCCAAGGTCTATATACATGTATCCTATAAATTTGCCATGTCTAATCTAATTACTTTTCCAAATAAGGAATTTTACCTCCTCCTAAAACACATTTTGGTTCATAATTTGTCAAATTATAGGTGGCGCAACTAATATCATAACCAATGTAGACTCTGACCTCCCCAAAATGCCACCAAATTTGGTAAAGATCCACAAAAAATTAAAGATGCTATAGTGTTCACAAGACTTTCACATTTTGACCCCTATATTACATAATATTGTAGGTGGCACCACCAATATCGAAAGTGACCTGGATTTTTATACACACTTTAGGTCCTGAAAGTTATATTAGGCTAACTTGAAAACTGTTGACCATATTGCACTGACGCGCAAAAGTTTACAGACGAACAGATGGACAGACATGAGTGGTGGCAAAAGCTCTGCGACCATGGGTGGCAGAGCTTTTGCCACCACTCATGATGGAGATAAAAAGGGGATAAGAAACATGAAAAAAAATTACTAAAAAAAGAAGAAGAAAAAAAAAGAATTTCTACAAAAAATCCTTGCCACCTATGACAAGCTGTGACTCTAGCATGCCTGTTACCTTGGATCTGTCTCCGGTGGCAGTGCTGGGCCTGGCTGGCTGTGATCTCTTGGTGGTTTCTGCTATTCCCATATCAGTCGCGATGCTGGCAGCTTTCTGGACCTTTGGTGTTTTTGGCTTGGTCCCCGTACCTTTGGCATTCTTCTCCTATTGCACAGAAAAAGAAAAGAAAAAAAAAAAAGAAAAAAGAAATGAATTAGTAAAAAAAAAGTAAGCAGCCTGGGAAACAGCTGATCTAACCATAATATAGAACCACCAAGATTGACTAGGATCTGCTACATTGAAAACCTTTTTTTTATGAAATTTACGTCAACACGCATCTTAAAAAGCTTTTATCCTGCAGAGTGTACCAGTGCTGTCACAGGTCTCTTATTGAATGCCAGAGTATGAAAACAACAAGGACCTGCTACACTGAAAAACCCTTTTTTTATGAAATTTACATCAACACACATCTTACACAGCTTTTAGCCTGCAAGTGTACCAGTGCTGTCACAGGTGTCTTACTGACTGCCAGAGTATGAAAACAACATGACCCAATGAACTACTTGTGAAGCTCCAGCTCTGACGAACTTTCCCAAAAAGTTAAAAAAAGAGGGCTGGGTATAAATAGAGCCAACAGCTGCTGTTGCCACATGTGGTCTGGTGATCTGATACAATTATACATGTAGCTAGGGCCGAAAATGAATGGTATTTCAAAGTCATTCTGAAATTACAATGACCATTTTTTATTATAAGTAGCTCATGAATGACGCAGGAACAAACTGTTTGTAACAATGTAAACTGAAAAAGCGTGTCTTGGATTTTCAATAACAAGTGTAGTTTTGTCAGCAGACAGAGTCAAAGTCTGGTCCCTTTGATGTTTTGAGTGAGTGTCATGGATGTGACTCCAAACGTGAATAGCACTGTAAAAAAACATAAATCCCACAAAATGAGACACGCTTTTCCAGTTTACATTGTTACAAACAGGTTGCCACAAATTTAATGTCATTACATCAGAAAACAATCAAAGTTGAATCCAAGTTTCTTCAAGGTTCTTTGAAAAAGAGGACAGCACTTGGTGCAATTGCTATACAAACATAGGACAGCAAACACACAGGACAGTGGGAGAAAATGAATCCGTAGTTTGTTAGCTTTTCAAAAATGTATAGTTTGTGGCAGTTTCATCCGATTGTGTTGTGATAGAATCTTTACAAGCACTCTCAAAAATAGCACTCAACCCGATGCTCATCTCAAATGGAATGTGCAGTACCAAAGGACAAAAGTTGTAGCATTTAATATTTACACTTTTGACGGCACACAGATTTGCTTTGAAGCAAATCTTGTCTATTTCCTTATAATTTTTAATGAAGCATGACTACTTGGGCCCGACATTCTACATTGCAAGAGACAAGGAAGTTTATATTGTGACAAATGAAAATTTGAATATGCATTTCATTACTTTGTTCATTGGACTTGCCAAGATTTGCTAAAAAAAATGCCTGAAGAGCAAGTGATGAAAAATATTAATGTCACCGCCTGACTTGTTGAAAAAAAAAGTGGCTGAGATCCAGGCAAGGTACACCCTCACTTAGTGTGCTGATGATCCACATTGAATGTTTTGGGTTTTTTTGGAAAAAAAAAGTTGACAAAGAGAATTGTTGATGAAAGACAAACTAAGCTGTCTGACAAACCAGTTGATCTATATATCACAATATAAACAAACCGTGTCTGTTTTCCATTTTTTTTAAAATGAAATAAACCTTTACATTTCTCAGCCTGACTGACACTGTCACCCAAGTCTGATCTCCGATACTTTGTTGACATAATAACTTCATACCTTCCCAGCCTTGTCTGGGGTAAGTTTCATGAGTTCCATATTCTCCATACTGCGCCTTCGCGCTCTGTTGGCTCGTATGGCCGCAGCATCAGGCGAATCTGTTGTGTCAGGAGCCGTTTGAGTGGATGAAATACTACTACGGTCTGCCGCACTGATCAAACAAACAGAAACAAACCACATGGAATCATATGACTTTAGTATTTTACTTGTCCACCAGGTGGCAGTGCCCAAACTATTATGTTTCTGTGGGTCTGTATCTGAATGCATGCGAATTTTCCACCCCAGCTTGAAACAAGAAAAAAGCAAAGCTACAAAGCGAATCATCTGTTACATGTCTACTACTACTTAATGAAGGAAAATACATATGGTACATGTACACATGGCCACGACAAACTGTATAATGTGATCTATTATTAGACTCTCTCAATATTTGGTGGTATATGTACAACAAAAAGCCTCAGTGCATAAAGGTGAGCTGCCCAAAGAAACAACTAGAAGTTCTACAAGGCATTCACATAAGCCGCAGTCCTGCTTTGGTCTGAATGATTCAACAAGTACCAGCATGAACGGACTGATCCCTGGACCAAATACACTGTACATCATGTATATGATGAAATATGTCAATCCTGACAAGCTACCAATTTGAACAAATTCAATTGTTCCTGACCAAAAGTCACAGACATGTTCCCCAAACACACACAACATGTCTTTATGTGAGGAGTTGTCACAGGTTTGGAATAAGCATTCTCAGCATACTCCTACCATGGCAGATGAGCATACTCCTACCATGGCAGATGAGCATACTCCTACCATGGCAGATGAGCATATTCCTACCATGGCAGATGAGCATACTCCTACCATGGCAGATGAGCATACTCCTACCATGGCAGATGAGCATACTCCTACCATGGCAGATGAGCATACTCCTACCATGGCAGATGAGCATACTCCTACCAAGGCAGATGAGCACACTCCTACCATGGCAGATGATTGTCACATTCGCCCAGCAACAGGGTCAGTGATTTTGGCAGGAATTTAATTGCAGCTAAGTAGACAGTCAGTCAACGGAACAGTGCGGCTTAAAGGGAGAACGACTCTTACCTGCAGGCATCTAAGTCCACCATGGCACCAGCTGGTTCAATGCCTAACATTGTTCTGAGATCTGTTAAGTTCATCTGTGCTGTCACTTGACCCGTCTCATCACCAATCTATGAGGCAGAACAGTCCAACATGATTTTAATAAACAGGCACAGTCCGCAGACCATTTAATACTGTAAATTGCTTTTACTTTGCTGTATTTTTATTTTCACTTATTTCGCTGATGGCACAAAACTGTGAAAATAAAAAATGCAGTGAAATAGTACTTTACCATTGATTTGATAGGAATTATGTTCAAAATATTGAAATTTAAAAAACCAGTGAAATGTTAGAAATGCAAAAAAAACCTGAGAATTTATACATGCGAAAATAAGGGCTTTTTCAGTTAAATTTACATGGGGGGGGGGGGGGGGCAGAATGCCTATAAATTTTTTAGGGTACCACCTACATCAAACAAGAGGGCTGTGTGAACAGCCCATGCTCAGCTGATCTTGACATTCATCACACTTGCAGATCTATGAACTTGGGAAAGGATCAAGGTCACCCATGTTCTGAGTAAGTCTGACCATTATAAAAGAACACTAACATGTGCAACATCAAGGTTCAAGTAGTTCTCAAGTTATAATGAAGAGTAAAATTTATGTATGTTGCACTGTGACCCCAGAAATGAGGTCAAAGTCATTCATGTACTGTCTGAGCATGACCTTCATACAAAAACATTCACATGTGTAACATCACAGTACTAACTCAAAACAGATCTCAAGTTATCAAATAAACAGTAAATTTTGTGTCAGTTGTCCTGTGAATTAGCACTAGAATACCCACTGACTTCCATAGTAATCAATAGGAAAGCTGCATTGATCGATAAGTACCCGAGTAGAAAATACTTAAAAATCAGGAATCTAAAGCAGTGCCACCTAATAAACAACTTTGTTTTGACCCTTCCACAAGAACATATCCATCACATTTCACTTTAATCTGAGTGACAGTTCTGAGAACAAGTGAAAAATAACAAAACCATATAAAAAATTCATAAAAAAAAATTAGAAAAAATTGCAGTGCCACCTGGTGAACAAATTAGGAACTATGTGTCCCTGGGAGTGTCTATGAACGATATCAAAACAACTGGGTGGCAGTTTCAAAGGTGAAGAGTTTTTAAGGTTTGCCCCCAAAAAACGAAAAAAAATCATAAAAATTCCAAAAATCAATAGAGCGTGACCATTTGAACAAACTTGGTAGAGATCCACCCAAGGCACATCCCCACCTAGCTTGAAGTAAATCTGGCCAAAATTATTTAAGTTATAACCATTACAAGAAATTCCCATGTTAAAACTTTTGTAAAGATTTTTGAAAAAAAAATCATAAAAATAACAAAATTCATTGGAACATGACCACTGGAACAAACTTGGTAGACACCCACCCAAGGTAAATCCCCATCAAGTTTGAAGTTAATCTGCAAGACGGTTTTGGAGAAGAAGTCGCAAATGTGAATTAGCATTAGAATACTCATTGACTTCCATAGTAATCAATAAGAAAGCTGCATTAACCGATAAGTACCCGAATGGAAAAAAAATTGTTAAAAATCAGGAACCTGCAGCATTCCCACATAGTGAACAACTTTGTTTGACCCTTCTATGAGGAACATATCCACCATGTTTCAGCTTAATCTGAGTAACGGTTCTGGAGAAGAAGTCGAAAATAAATAGAACACACAAAAATTCATAAAAAATTAACAAAAAATTGCA
This sequence comes from Hermodice carunculata, assembly GCA_964020975.1. Taxonomy (NCBI): domain Eukaryota; kingdom Metazoa; phylum Annelida; class Polychaeta; order Eunicida; family Amphinomidae; genus Hermodice; species Hermodice carunculata. Next base: position 7,484,716 of record OZ026625.1, on the reverse strand, counting down.
GCGCCACCTGGTCAACAAATTAAGAACACAGAGTCCCTAAGTGTCTATTCGTGTGATATCAGAGTGATTGAGTAAGCGGTTTTGGAGAAAAAGATTTTTTAAGATTTGTCCAAAAAAAGAACAAAAAAAATTCATTAAAAATCCAAAAATCACTGGAGCATGACCATTTGAACAAACCTGGTAGACACCCACCCAAGGTACATCCCCACCAAGTTTGAAGTTAATCTGGATGATGATTTTGGAGAAGAACTTGAAAATGTGAATTAGCATTAGAATGCTCATTGACTTCCATAGTAATCAATAGGAAAGCTGCACTGACCGATAAGTACCCGAATGGAAAAAATCGTTAAAAATCAGGAATCTGCAGCATTCTCACATAGTGAACAACTTTGTTTGACCCTTCTACAAGGAACATATCCACCATGTTTCAGCTTAATCTGAGTGACGGTTCTGGGTAGAAGTCGAAAATAGCTATAACACACAAAAATTCATAAAAAAATAGAAAAAAATTGCAGCGCCACCTGGTGAACAAATTAAGAACTAGGTGTCCCAGGGAGTGTTTCTGTGTGATATCAAAGTAATTGGGTGAGCGGTTTCAGAGAAGAAGATTTTTTAAGATTTGCCCAAAAAAGAACAAAAAAAATCATTAAAAATCCAAAAATCAATGGACCATGACCATTTGAACAAACTTGGTAGAGACCCACCCAAGGTACATTGCCACCAAGTTTGAAGTGGATCTGGCTGACGGTTTCGGAGAAGAAGTCGAAAATGTAAATTGTTGACGGACGGACGGACGGACGACGGACGGAGGACCATAAGATAAGCTCAGCTGACTGACAAGTCAGCTGAGCTAAAAATTAAGTTTCGCCCACAACCTACAGCTGTGAAATATGCTCCTGACCCCCCACCAAGGAGGTAAAAAAATATAGGTGCATTCTGCCCCACCCCCCACCCCCAATGTTAATTCAACTGGAAAAGCCCCAAGTACATTTATAGTAGTAATCCCTTCCTGCTCAAATGGCCAATCGTTCTTCGCTTACACTTCAAAATGTGACCCTTTGAGCAGAGACCCACCCATGGTACATTCCCACCAAGTTTGAAGTGAATCTGGCTGACAGTTTTGGAGAAGTCGAAAATGTGAATTGTGGATGAGGGATGCCTAAGCAGCACATGAACTCTGCTGACTGATGCCTAACCACCACATGAACTCAGCTGACTGACAAGTCAGCTAAAGGTAAAATCCACAGGCTGTTCCTATAGAACACCTGTATGTGGCTTGTGTAAACACAATAACGTTGTTCACCAAGGAACATGTGGCAGTTGCCACAAATACTATAATATATATATATATATACATATATATGTTGTAAATTGCTTTATTTTTGCATGTATAAATTGTCACGGTTTTTGTATTTTTGGCGTTTCACTGAAGTTTTGTCACTGTTTCGGGACATAATTCCTATTTGAACAATGTTAAAATACTGATATTTCACTGTGTTTTTATTTTCACAGTTTTGTGCGATCGCTGAAACAACTGAGTACAGTGAAAATAAAGCAATTAACAGCATATTCTTGCAAATAAATGACAATTTTCAGTCCATAACAGATGTAATATAAACAGTATTAGTATGTACACCTTCTTAATAAAACAACTGGCAAACCTACACTGTCATTGGTTACACATCTTCACACTCAGGTCATGTGATGTCACATTTGGCCAGAATGGCGAATTACCAGCATCGCTCTATGTCAATAGTAGACAGTTATTTATCCAAAAAAATGTATCAATTCACAACTCAATGTAAGTGACATCACCAAGGACTGGTGTGATGTGGTTCATAGCGTTGCCTGCATCTGTAAAACTCAGTGTTTCCATTAACCCCTAAATGGGGTTATATTACCCTTTCAGAACCTAAAATACCCTCTGAAAAAATTCTAAAGGGTCACAAGTCTTGTTTATTTACATGTAAAACTGGTCAAAATCTCATTTTCTCCCCTGAATTTCCCTTCTTGTGACCCCTGAAAAAATTGTTAAAGGAAAGACTGAAACTTAGTCTCGAATGAACCCAGTGATAGAGCGAAGGCAGTCACACTTGCAGTATAGCAAACCGGCACATTGGCTTGCTGTACCATATATTGTATATTATGCTCTGTTGCATCATATCTACATGGTATTGTTACAGTTCTTCTGGGTCTATCAGTGCGTTGTGTCTGGTGATAGTTGAACATATCATTGAAATAGTTAGGCAACATATTGTTTTTGTACTTGTAGTATATTTCAATACAAGATAGTTTGAATATATCACTGAACTTAAGAAGACCAAGTTTTTGGAAGATAGAAGATGTGTGTGCATTGTACTTGCTATTACTAATACATCTTATCGCTTTCTTTTGCAGCTTTACAAGTCTACCGCAAGAGTGGAACCCCCATGTAGTTATTCCATAATTCAGATGTGGTAAAAATAAGGCATTGTAGATCAGTTGTAATATACTTTGGGGCAGTAGGTTTTTTAGTCTAGAGAGTATGCCACACACTCGGGATAATTTATTTGATACATAATTAACATGTTTGCTCCATCTAAGATTATGATCAATTAAGACACCTTAAAAACTAAAGTCTCCAACTCGTTCAACTGGCTGGTTATTTATCTTAACATACGGTAATTGATAAAGAGGTAAGTGTTTCTGTTTTGTATGGAAGATCATATATTTTGATTTATTTACATTCAAAGATAATTTGTTCACAGCAAGCCAGTCACTTACTTTGGCTAATTCTTTATTAACTTTTTCAGTTAGTGTGGATAGGGGTGTTGTTTCATAGTTAAAATTACATATAGTGTTTAATAGGCTTGTGTCATCAGCATACATAATTGAACTAAAGCTGCTGGCTTGGGACAGGTCATTGATATAAATGAGGAACAGAAGATGACCCAAAATAGACAAAATCTGATATTACCGATTCGCAGGATTCAACATCGGTTCTGGATTGGTTTGGATAACTTTCTGCGTTCGGATTCGATTTGCAACGTCCTCACACTGTGATTTATTTTCACAGCAGCAAAGAGGTGTGGCAGATGATAGACTTAAGCTACTCTCATCAAGTACCTGAGCAAATAAGCAGCCTTTCTTGCACTCAGTTGACAGAGATAGGCTACTCACAACAAGTACTGGAGCACATTAGCGGTATTTCACACGTCATGCATTTGAAAAGGGGTTGATGAGATGTGTTTCACACCCCAGCCTTGAATAATTTGATAGAGCCTAGTTGTGAGGAAATGCTTGCGTAAGCGACGCTTCAAAATTCTGCAGTTTCTTTTTGACAGTATCTAATATTGACATACATTTAAGGGATAGTTCAACATCATCATCATTTTTGAATTAGTACTTAGGGTACTAAATTTCATGACCCCCTCCCTCCCCCAAAATTAGTACTTTAAAAATGATGATTCCCCCCCCCCCCAAATCATAGCAAAATTGCACAAAACAGGCCAAAAATTGACCATCAATTTCCATATCCTGTGAAAGTGTACAGACCCATTTAACCCCCTCCCCCCTTGCGTACTGTAAGTACTAATTCAAAAATGATGAAAATGTTGAACCATCCCTAATGCGTTTACCTTGTTTGAAAATAAATGATTCAAACTGTGAACAGCAGCAAATATAGTCAGTTTCAGGCTACTGAGCACAAATACAAGTATTCATTCTAACTTGAAGTCCTCAAATTGATTGAATGTATGTATTCAGGATGAGAATACCAGGTCCATGTTCAGTTGCAGCTGACAACTTCCGATAGCTATTATAGAATACAATTATTTGAAAAGTACGTGATAACTCATCTGTGCCAAAAACTGCGTTTTACATCATTGCGTCAAACTCATTTCCATTCTTTACTCTCACAATGTTCTACCATTTAATCATTCTATCTTTATTTCAATATTAATACCTAATTTGTTACTCATTGACCGTTTTCTTATACGCAAAAACGTTGTTGATGCTAATCTCTTTTTAATGATTTATTAAATTGGTTTATGTTTATTCTTAATTGCTTTCCTCAGATTGTTACTAGCCCATATCATTGTTTGTGTATTTAATCCGCTGGTACATAAAATGTGCATATGCCTAGATTAACGTTTTTGTAGGTAATCGTGTGGTCTCCTTCCCTGAAAATATAGATTTTAAATCTGTTTTAAATCTACTAACTGCATTGTGCTTAAGCATTGTAATGTGAACGTGCATGTATTTATTGTGTATGGTAATTAGAAGTGGTCAGAGAACAAAACTGCAATATTTTTTCTTTTTTCTTTCTTCATGTGCTTTATGTATGTTTTTTAAACCGACCCAGAGAACTACCAAGCGGAAGTAAAGCCTAAGAAATAGCGCATGCGCAGTCTCTGGTGAGAATCCCCTATTGTGTCCAGATGGCATATTATTGTGTCTTTATTTTTGCACTGTCCCGGCCTCTCCCCCATCCCAGTAATCAGAGACTAGAGACTACTTAACAATTTCAAGTGCTATAATTCTGAACTTCCCATGTTAATCTACCCGTCATGGGAGACCACCTGTCTTTTAAGACCACTTGGTCTCTGTTGACAGGGACCATTGTACTTCTCACTTAGTTCATTATCGTCCCATTTTTTTCTTATTTTTTTCACATCGAGCGGACAAATTTGTGATCACACTTACCTCTTTAGATACGTCTAAGTGTCTACTAGCATAGTGAAGTGCCTTTTGGTGATTTCCGAGTGCTGTGTGTGCGTTTCCTAGGCTCCAGCAAGCCCGGCCCTCCCCTACTCGGTCATTCAGTTCTTGGGCTATCTTCAGATGGTGAACGTGGTATTCGATGGCTTTCTCGTAGTCCCTGAGGAGGGTGTATGTATTTCCTAGACTATAACATGCTTGCGCTTCCAGGGCTTTGTCCCCAAGTTCTTTTGCTATCTGTAGAGTTTTTCTGCAATGGTAACATTTGTCCTGTTAATAACTGTAGCAACATGCAAAAACAAAAACAAAAATTATTTTTGGGGGGGGGGGGGTGTTTATGCAAATCTTAATAATGCTGGCGCTGAATAGCCTTTATCAGCATGAACAAGCTCTCTAGGTGTTACTAAGGGTATAGTGCAGTTTTACAGCACCTTGCACAGAAAACATGACTTTGTTCCAAACATATCCTTAAAAACATTATTCTTCTTATTTCAGATCACATAAACTATATATTTTCTAAAAGATAACATTTGGATTAAGGAACTGAAAATAATGAAATCTCTGTAAGTGTTAAAAAATTGAATTTTAACTGCTTCATTAAAAAACTTCAATGTTATCTGTTTTTGCAGAAAAAAACAAATAAAACAATGAACCACCAAAAAATGGGAAAACATTATTTTCTAATGGGAAATATAACAGTGTACTTCTAGCAGCAAAAGCATCTTAATTTTTGCATAAAGGATTTAGTACCAAATTTACAGGATGTTTCAATTAAAACTAAAATTTTGAAAAATTTGAACAGCCATAAAATTTAAACTAAGCTCCTATCCCAAAAAATTGACATAAAATTTTTGACATCCCCTTGAATTGTACTCAACACTAACTCAACAACTGTAGCTTAAAGATGAATCATAATAATAATTTATTTAAGCTAAATCTCGTTCCAGCATAGGATGATGATGATGATGATGATGATGATGATAAATATAGCGACCAGCCCTCTTTTCTGTTTTGTTTTGTTTTTTTTAATGTAGGATTAAACATTACACAACGAATGGATCAAGTCTTATGTACTACAGGGAGCCCTATGCTTACTTGTAGTGGTCTGCGGCCTGGTCAAAGTCTCCCAGAAATATATGAGCATTACCCAGGTTACTGTATGCTCTCCTTTCAGCCGACTTGTCGCCAAATTCTTTAGCTATTGCTAAACGCTGCAAAACAGGAAACCAAGAAATCTGTTTGATTTTCTACTTATTTAATAGATACAAACTATTATACATTCTCAGCACAAAAGTTACTACCGAGAGCACTTCTGCAGTGATTGACCGTATTATTATGCTCTATACAAGAACCTGCTGAAGGTAACCACTCTTGCAGTTAAGGGAGAAAAAAAAAAGAACACCGATAATTTCAGTTTGACCATGTTTCTTTTTGAAGATACTCTCAATTTTCCCAGCACATGAGTAGCACTATGCACCGCTTGTTGCCCCATACAGCAAAGACCATTGTACATATCGTAAAAAGTACAACAAAGCAGTACTGTATTACTGCAAGTTCCACACATCTACTACACACGAAACGGAACCACATGTGAATACTCAACTACACCTACCATAGCCAAAGTGATACAAATTTTAATATAATGTTGAATGCAATGCTAAAATTAGGATATTTCACCGTGAATCACTGTCTTGAGGTTAAAAAGCATTTTTTGCTGAATCAGGATCCACTGATCTGTACATCTGTGCATGCTTTATAAAACTGAAGTAAGATTTATTTGGGAAAATTCATGGATTTTCTTTCAGACATGATCTTTAAAATTGGACTTGGTATTTTCTGAGTAGCCAATTTAAAAATAATCTGTCTTTCATGCTGGAGGTAAAAGTGTGCGATCCATATTTGCACAAGGAACTTCAAGGTACACTTGGCCTGGACAAAATGAATACAACATCATATTAAATCATACATACGCACACACACACAGAGTGGTCCCCCTCTTATAAAGATACCCTAAATGCAGCCTAAAAGTGGCCTTATAGGAAGAGAGGTCTCTGTAGAGGCGGGCAATAAGATAGGAATGTTGCACTTTGCACAATATAAATGCAGGTCTTTAAAACGGTGTGTGTGTGTGGGGGGGGGGGGGCACTGCATATAATCTGAGTCTGTTTTATTAAGATCAAGTCTTACCTCTTCATGGTATTTGATTGCCTGACTAAAGTTCCCCAGTAAGTAGTGAGTGTTTCCTAAGTTACCGCACGCCCTTCCTTGAGCTGCCCTGTCTCCAACATCCTTCACTATTCGTAAGTTTTCCCTGAAAAAGTCAAATTCAGTATGATTTTGTACGCTAGGTTACACCTTCAATCTCTTGTGTTTGACAAATTTTGGACATTGTCATAAGGCGTGCATTTCAAATTCTACCAAATGATATCATAAGCACCACTTAAATCACACTGTTCACTGGCCAAGTTGCAACAGAGAGAGGGCCAGCAGGTAGTGACATCTGTTGGCAGATTAGCAAGCTACTAGCAGACACAAGCTCGTGCTGCCACCTAATGGCATTTCTCTTCACAATGATCAATTTCAGACCTTTCTCAGCTTACATGCATTGGATAGTTGTATGCGTCCTGTCAAAATAGACAGTAAACTGAAAATGTTGACCCAAGCCAAAGGATATTATTCTTTTTCTGTCGGTCTCCTTTGGTTTTAAAGTAATCACTGTCATCGCTTTTCTTGCACTTCAAAATTATAAGCAGTTAAAATTTTTGTTCATCATTACACCACTTACTCGTAGTATTCTGTGGCCTTCTGCAGAGATTCTCGCACTTCTATGGGGAATTCTCCCGGGTCTTGGTGAGCTCGCCTACCTGCATGTTTACCCTTGGCATGAAACACATTACCCAGGTTGTACAGCGCTCGAGCCTCCCCTACCTTCGACAAAGAAAGAAAAAGCAGATTGATCAACAATCTTGTTACCAAGATGCAGTACATATTAACCCTTGCATTCCAGTCACCACTTTAATCACTTCTGTTAACCACACTTCAAATTTCCCAATGCAAAGGTCTGTCATTCAAGTGCCAGCTACCCTGGTCTAAATCTTCAGTTCGGCAGGACGACCTGTCTCATGTCAAAACCTTTTATCAGCACAATTTGGGCACAATGCACGCCAAAGTATTGTGGCCAAAGCCCCCCCCCCCCCCCCCCCCAAAATAAAACAGTGATTCAGTCTTGAAACACTCTGAAGGGTTAATGATACCATGCACAAATTTCTTGCAAAGATGCTCTTAGTGAGTCACATTTGCCACCTTGAGGGAACTCGACTTAGATGACACCCAGCACAACACCATGTGAGTCACCCGCACAGAATGATTCAGACAGCCTCAAGATATCCTATTTCACTTAAGAAGGTATTGAGTGATCATATACAATCATCTTCTCAAAAAGAAAAGTGATATATCAACTCAGTACCATTCTCACATAAGATATATGTATAACCATAACTGCCATACAAATTTTGAGTCATACTTTTCACAGAACATCTACAGTGAAACTTGCCTTGATGGACCATCCTTATGCAAGAGCAAACGGTGGTCTCTCACCACAAATGGTCTTTGATAGGAGGTATAAAATAAGATGAAAAGTACAAAGCATATAACCAAAGGCGGGGGTCTTTCAAGGCACGAGCCACAAACACACATACGTAGATACTTTCATTATATGTCCATAGATATATACACAGTGCACACCACTTTTTACCACCACTGCCCCCTCCCGTGCCTGCCTCTTTTCTGACTCACACAAATCACAAAAGTAACATATGTTATGAATTTGTACTGATCCGTTTATAATGCACAAATAGTGCTACACTCTATTAGAAATTCTGACTTAACTCTTACAGAGCCAATTTAGAGACTGAGTCAACAGCTTTCCTTGGGGCACTTTCCGCGCGTTGCGCGGAAAGTGCCCCAAGGAAAGCTGTTGACCTGGACCAAATTTTTCACTGGGAACATAGGCATGCTGGTACTTGTATGAAAGGTCTTTTAATGAGGAATATGAATCTGGCATCATTACAGTAATCCAGCTTCATCAGCACAGCTTAAGCCGTGACTGGCACTCATAGGGTTAACTGTCGGACAGTCCCACACTATATTGTTTCCTATGCTCCGTGTCTATTTAATGGGGAAAATCTGGTACATACAGAGGCATGTAGGAGCATAATTGCCTTTTCTCTGCCAGAAATCAAGTCCGACAAACTGAAAACAGTTCACCCTTCAAATTTTGTTTGCGGGGGATATAATGAAAGTCTCTTTTGGTTTTATTGTAGCAGGAGATGCATTAGCTGGGTTTCATAAGATCACCCTTTTTTTAACTGGTACCAGTGGACAAACATGAGGGCTGTTTGAAAGTACTTGATCATTTTATAGCATGAACAAGTGTACAGTGCCACGTGGCCTCTCCTTCCACATTGCACAATGCTGTTACTCATGTATGTGAAAATGATTAAAATGAAGCAGCTCTGAGTTCTTAAAACATGCCAATGATGTTTTTAAACAGTGGATACATTAAGACTTTTTTGAAAAAACAACTGATATGTACTTTGCTTGGTAAAGGAATTGTTACCAAAGCAGTGCCATGCTTTCACTGCATTTAAGAATTCCATTTTCCATCCACAGCCAAGGGACTTCCACTTTCTCCCCCATTCAAAGTTGCATGTGTTAAAAAAAATTAGGCTGAACATCAGAAAAGAAATTTCAGCACAAAGAAAAAAAACATAAACAAGATGACCATAATGGTCCTGTGCCCAGCTGACCATCATGATGTTCTGTGACCTTGGGAACTATCTCAAGATTATGTATATCCTGTCCAAGTTTGTCCTTCCAAGAGAAACGTGATCATGCCTAACATCATACTCCCAGCTGAAATGAATTTTAAGTTCTACATTCAAACGGTCAATATGTGAAATTTCCTGAGTCAGCACAAAAATGAAAAGATTTTTGATTCAAAATTAGCTAAAAAAAAAGAAACATCACCAGAGCATGACCATTAAAATACTTGACACAGACCCAAGGTACATCCCAATGAATCTGGTCAGTGCTTTTGGAGATGTAGGAATTGCAATTTACCATATCTCCACACACTAACACAGCAATCAACAAGAATATATGCATTAGCCAGCAGGTGGCAAAGTCAGGAATTCCTAGCATTGCCACGTTACTAACGAGCCATGTTTTGCCTTTCCACAAGGAACATTTCCACTAAGTTTCGGCAAGATCTGAAGATCTGAGGGAAGCTTTTGGACATGATGTTGAAAATAGCTAAAGACACATGCGTGCCACACACTTATGTCCCAAATGCAGTCCACTAATCCTAAAACGGTATCAAAGCCCCTGATTTCTGCCAATTTCTTTGGTATATTTCATTATATTTTACATTTCTTGTGAGAAACTGGTGCACAAATACCCAAATGGTTTTCCAAAACAAGAGATATGCAGCATTTTGTGTATGTAATAATACTATCTTGACTTCCTGCACCGGCCACAATCTTTGTGCGTATGTTTTACACTGGAGGTCAGGAGGCCACATTTCATAATCAATACTGCAAAAAACAACAAATCATGGGCCTAACACAGGAACCTGGGCCATTTAGCAAGCACCTCACATTGCATGATTTAAAAGGTATGAAAAGCAATCCTGATATATATATATTCATACATATATTATATCATGTACTTACTGTGTCTCCAAGCTCTCAGGAATTGTCAAGGTGTGGTTGACAGCATGTAACTGCCATATCCAACTTGTCAAGGACTTTCAATACTGACATATAATAGAATATATATATATATAGCAAGTACTTACTTTGTCTCCGAGCTCTCGTGAAATGTCAAGGTGACGTTGACAGCATGCAATTGCCTCGTCAAACTTGTTAAGGACTTTGAGTGTGTTGCCAAGGTTACCACTGGCTTTGGCCTCTCCAAGTTTGTCACCCAGAGTCCTGGACCAGACAGAAAGGAAGTTTTATGAAATGGCCAACATTGGTCAAAGCGAAGAAAAAGGGGGAACTTCTGTGATGTAATGATTACAAACCAGGTTTTTCTGGATTTTTTTTTTTTTTTTTTGGTCCTTATGTTATTTCAATTTACACATGTACTTGCCACCTGCAATAATGCGGTTAGGGGGGGGGGGAGGTGGGGTGAGAAGGGAGGGGGAGAGAGAATGAGCAGGTTCACTTCAGTGTTAGTTTACCACTTTTGACAAGGTAAACATGTATTTGACAAGGTAACATGTACATGTATGTGAAAGACCACATGCACAACTTCATGATATGGCCACCTTGACTGGTACTTGAAGCTAACACAAGGTAGGTCATTTGGAATTCCAGGCATCCCCAAGACGATTTTACATAATATCAGCTGATATTGATTGTTAAACAGGTCCTTAAAATAAAAAAATTGACCTCTATCGAAATTTCAACATTCAAAATTTGGTATCTTAAAAGTGCCAAAAAACAAAAAATGATACTAAGGCAACAGATGTGAGCAACTAAGGGAACGCCATGAGGAGATGCATGTAAGCCTCCATCCTGCAGCCAAAAAGAGAACTTTTTAGATTTTTTAACTCTTTCAGTGCCAAAGACAAATAAAGTTGATCTACTTATGTCAGACGAGTCTGATTTATCTTTACGATCCCAGATTCGTATTCCTCCTTAAAAGACCTTTCATTCAAGTGGCAGCAATATATGCCTACATGTATTGGTCCAGAGAGACTATCCCAGTTCAAAATGTTGTATCGGCATGCATTGGATTTGCCCCCAATGCACGCCGAGAAAAGCTGTTGACTCAGTCTAAAATTTGGCACTGAACGAGTTAAGATATTCAAACTTGAAATGGTGTACTCTGAAGATGTTTAAGGTCAGTGAACCACTTTACAACATTATGAATACATGTCTCTAGCCAAAAATATAGGGTTTCAGTCAGATATAGTCTATGTTGAAGCTTTTACAGGTTTTTCTGATGAAACAGTTCATACATGTACTTATACATTACTAGTAGGTAGATTTTGTGGGCTCCAATCGGAGGCCTGCTAATGCCACACTGAACAACTTGGCCTGCTGCAACCCATCACAGCTTACAGCACATATAAATGTGTAATTTGCCTACTGGTAATCATTATGCCAACCCATATGCATATATATACTTAAAGATATAATTTCAATTTCTTTCCAGTTTTTACTTTATCAAGTTCTCAAATAATAGGACAACTGTATATTCATATAAATTTATTAGATTACTGATTACAAAAAAAAAAAAAAAAAGTAGCATGGAAAAGTGAGACCGCATGTGGGGCAAGTAAATATACAAATCAGCACACAGAACAAGAACTGGGGGGAAAACAACTGGCAATTCTTGCAAAAGAAAAACAAAAGAACGAGTGGCTCTTGCAGACTGCCCCATCCCTAAGGTCGTCAGCGACGCTCTTTCAAAACAGGCAACTCATAACCATGACCACTCTGAGACTCTAGGACATTTTCTGTTGGCATCCACACATTGATAGAGGCACATCAAAAACAAGTCCCGTGAACAGCAACCTTAGTAATATTTACATCACTAACAACCACTGGTCTAATAATTGGAAAATAGCCTCCTCCATGTCATATATCATTTGATTATATATAATTGTGTTGACTAATGACGCAATTGTCCACATTAGTTCAAGTGTGCCATGTTTGTCATATGTCACACCCATACACTTTGTTATACATATGCTTTGATTATCGTCGATACCAGACAGAATAATAAAATAATTCCAGCTATATATGGCTGTGCCTTCTGACAATAATAAGCAGTAGACAACAGGTGCCCATTTACCACCGGTAAAGGTAAAAAAAAAAAAAAGAACTCTTGTGTGCATCGAGTGTGGCCATATGAACTTATGTGGCCTTTCCTGACAGGTGGCCATAAACAGCAAGTTTCACTAAAAAGCGTGTTACAAATCTAGCAATAATTCTGTGTGATAATAGACTTCATGAGTGTTTTTCAATTAAATGTCAGACGCAGGTGTATATGTATATATATGTGAAACCTATTTTGAGAGATCACTGTGAGGACAGACCAACTGCCTTTTCAGACCGTGTTTACCATGTTCCTGTTACCATCTTTGCCATGTTATTGCACCTCTATTGAGAGACCACCTGCCTTATGTGACCACTTTTTAGCCTGCCCTAGGGGCTGTCTCTCAAAGTAGATTTTACTATAGATGTATATACATATATATATTTGTATAAATAGTGGTCCCTGTCTTGAAAGGCCACTCCAATGAGAGGCCAGCTGGCTTGAAAGAGCACATTTCACAGGTATCTGCTACTATCTTTTCCATGTTATTGTACCTCTAATGAGAGGGCAATTGTCTTGACATGCCACTTAAAATTGGGCCTGCCCTTTGGGTGGCACACACACACACACACACACACACTGTTTTGCAGTTATTGATAGGAAGCTTAAGGCACATTTTCCTTCCATATACCTCGTCATCATTACATATTGTTAACTAAGATCTTTCTGTATCTTAATCTGATACAAAAGTCACAATATAAATTAAAACAGAATCAGATATCGCTTTGCCCCCCCCCCCCCCCATGCAATATCACTGTGACCCTGATACTCAGGAATAAACTTGATTTAAAGAGGGTTGGACAAGTAGCCAATGGCTAATCCCAAGTCCTCTCCTCAGGTACAGATGAATGTATACATTGAAATACAATATCACTTTACAAATAGATGTGCTGAAAAAAAAGAAGAAAAATTTAAAAAAAAAAGACAAACTGGAAAGTAAACAGACCAAAATGGCAAATAAACCAGGCATTAGATGGTGACTATACCATGAACCCTCCTCACCAGATACTTGACCCAGAGACCCACTTTCTGTACATGACACACCCTTGAATCCAGATACACGTGTCAAGTTTCACCATTCTAGGTCGAAGGGCAACAGAGTTTCAGCCCGGGCATGAAGCGTTACAGGCAGATGGACATACGGAAAAAGTGTTTACTATAAATGCCCCTCCTCTGGTAGGTGGGGGAAATAATTAGTGACTGTAAAGAAATGATTCGTTTTTTAAGTCTTTTATCTTAGACCAGCAGCGATGCTTCCACATATTAAGCTGGGGTGAAAGTCAGACTGGAAGTCAGAAAAGCTTTTCCTATTGGCCGCTGAGATCAAACATCACTGTTAATTACTCAGAAAGTCTCATGAGGCTGTGACCAGCATCATCACTGGCCAATAGAAAGTGGGTGTCTGAACAACATATGAATCCTTGAAATGTGCTTTAGAATAAGTCAACCATGTGCACATCACAACAACATTCCTCTTACTGATCCTGCTGACACAGGCCTTGCTCACTTCCTCAGTTTCCAAAGATACTAAAGGTGCTGTGTTTACTTGTGTTTACCAGGAGAGACAACAGTCTATGGCAGTGCGAAGCAACTGCATGTTTACTGAAGTGTTCACAGCAGTTTACAGATTTTCAACCTGCCAAGTGCTCAGTTTTAACAACATAAAAGGTACATTTTACCTATCTAATAATTTAAAATGACAATAACTTGATCTTGACCGAAATGAATGCAGTGTTTTGTTCACCTTTCATAAATGCTCCAGTGACATACAAGTAGATCTGTTTCCTCAAGCACCAGGTTTCATATGGAGGGCAAAATGTCAATAAAAAAATCATGCATATACAAAACTTTATTTAACCCTTTCCCCCTCAAACCGGCCCAAAACCGGCTGGCGGTCAAATGTCGTCTGCTTGAGTGTTTTCAACTAATTTCAACAGTTCTGAAAAACAATTTGACTGAGAAATGTACACGAGACTTATCAAGATCACATGCCCCAGGTCAACAGCTTTCCTTGGCGTGGGTTGGGCACTTAGTGCCCAACCCATGCCAAAGAAAGCTGTTGACTCAGTCTTAATTCACGGGGGAAAGGGTTAAGCATTGAGAGTGGGTCATAGCAAGAATTAATCTAGGCCTTAAAAGGTTAACAATAATGAGGTCTCTCATATTTGCGTCATTATTGTATCAGGATGCTGGCTCAGCATCCTGAACTGGAGACTCGCACATGTTATTTCCACACTATTGGTCAGAATATATAACAGGACACCAAAAGTCCATAACAAATCAATTAATGGCAACATCATATGAATAAACAGAATTTTCTATACACGCCAAGAAGTCTTTCAACATAGGTCAACATGCAATGATGAACATTACACCTGCAAAACTCAAAGTCTTAAACACAAACATTTCAGGTGAAAATGAAAATTGAAGATCCACCCCATTTTTCACTCCCCCCCGCCCCACCCCCGCCCCTTTGTGAAATGTTAGCTCAACAAGAGAAAGTGTTACTCCAAAAGAGTAGGACTTTCCTTGGTCTGGACCATGACATCATAAAGACACTCTTTTCACCTTGGTTAAATGTGGTAAGCAGTTTCTGCTAACATTTTTTTTTCACTTGTCCAAGACACATGAAATATGTGGCAGAAAAAGCAACTTGTCACTGCCTTTGCCCAAATGTCACAGATGTATTCCCGTCAGACCGAGGCTCGTTTTACCACACACCTAGGCGCCTGTTTGTGGGCAGGTGAAGTATTTTCCTTACTTCTACCACCATGGTCACTGCCAAGACCTGCCACAGGTTGTTTCTTGATCAATTTTTTATTTATTTTTTTTATATTTTTCCAATTCATTTTTTTTCTCTTCTCATTTTTTTTGTCAACAAAATGTGTTTGTTTCTTTCAGAGCCCTATTTTACTTCGTTAAGAAAGCTAAGCCTGTGTACAGTTTGACCATGCACTGCCCACTTGAGCAATCCCCAATTAGCTCCACATTCAGATCTACTGCAGCCAGTGACTACTGCCCTGCAAGGGGGGGGGGGGGGGGGTGGAGGGCGGCAAGCCACGTCTTGATCAGTGCTCAGAATAAATGTTAATCAATCTCAGTCCTTGAGTATCGCTGTGGTTTGGGCACAGAGTGTCCAACTCTAATCTAACCAGACAAACCTACATGTGTTGACCCCAGCAGGCTGTCCTGACAAGGTCTCATCTACTGGTTTTCAGTAACTCTTTTCCTCTTGAATTGAGACTGAGTCAATAGTTTTCCTTGGCATGGGCTGGGCACTTAGGGTCCAACAAAAGTCAAGGAAGCTGTTGACCTGGGCAATGTTATCTTGGCAGGTCTTATCTACATGTGTACAATTTTCAAACTGCCTTATTACTGTTGGAACTAGTTTCAAACACTAAAACAAACATTTGATTACCAGTCGGTTTTGCCCAGTTTGAAGGGGAAAAGGGTGAACTCCACTTAAAATCTTTGGTCATCAGTAATTTTACTTCACCTGCCAGCAAAAACTTTATGTGGAATAAGTTGTTAGTTTACCAAGATCTCAAATAAAAATATTTCAAAAGGCTTTTCAAAATTAACTGTTTCAGTGTCAATTACTTCTAAAGTCGATCTAGTAAAGTCAAACAAGTCTGAATTATCAGTAGGATCGGAGATTTGTATTCCTCGTAAAAAGACCTTTCAATCGAGTACCAGAATGTCTCTAGTTCCAGAGAAAATATCACAAGTCAACAGCCTCTCGGTGCTCATTTGACACATTGCGCCCAATGGGCGCCGAGAAAAGCTGTTGACTAAGTCCGAAGTTAGGCACTTAAAGAGTTGAATACGTCTATGTTTCATCTCATACTATTTTTGACATAATATATTTTCCCTTTTTATTTTTATTTTTTTGGGGGGGGGGGGGGTGGGGGAACAGGCATTACATTGTATTGACCACCACTTCCTCCAGGCAGCAGTGGTCACACGAGGCAGGTGGCCTTTAACCCTGTCCCCCTTCAATTCAGCCTGAGTCGACAACTTCCTTTGGCATGGGCTTGGCACTAACTAAGTAAACAACTCATGCCAAGGAAAGCCGTTGACCTGGGATATGCTAATCTACAATTTCACAGTCAAATCATTTTTCATCACTGTTGAAATTAGTTGAAATCACTGAAGCAGATGACATTTGACCACCAGTAAGTTTTGGTCGGCTTAAGGGTGAAACAGTTAGTTACAAGTTACAAATAAGGCACTTCGGCCAGGAGGTCTCCAACAACAGCGGTCTTCAACTGAAGGCTTATCTTGTAAAATCATGCACAGGCGGGGCAGAGCAATCAACCTGCATAAACTGAACATGGAAGCTGGATCCATGCAAGTGTTGTAAAACAATGTGTCTCCATTTCTAGAGGACTTTTTTTATGCTTTACACAAGAAAAAATTTAAATGTCTCCAAAACTTCATAAAAGATGTGGTTTTCATGCCAGATATTTAATTAACTGGACTTTGCAGGCATTTCTCATAACAGCTTATAAAATTTTTCATTTAATTCCAATTCAATTGACACCAGGAAATTTATATTAAATGGATCAGGCCGTAGACATACATGTACCATCTGTGTACCTACCTAGCTAAGTTGAGATCATGTTTGTGGTATTCAAGTGCCTTGCCATACTCCTGGAGATAGAAGTATGCGTTGCCTAGCTGACTGTAGATGGCGCTGAGTGTTTTCAGATCATCTGTTCCCACCTGTACCGCTGCCTCAAAGAACTGAACACCTCCGCGGCAGTCTCCAGCCTTGCATAGCCGCTCACCTTCCAATGCTAACTCCATGCATGTGCCTTCCATTTTCTGAAAAAAAAAGTAACATTCACATTAAAAAGAACAAATTACCACAAACCTGTATTTGGAAAGCATGGCTTGGTGGGGTGAAGGCCCCCTTATGACATGTACAATATTCTCTCGACTGGAGGAATTTACTTCCCTCCCACACGTGCCCCATTTGCATCAATGTTCAGCACAAACCTGTACATGTATCTACAGTAAAACCTGTCCGAGTGGGCACCTCCGCTATGTGGGCACTGTTGCCTGGCCCGGTTCCCTATACTTCCTATGTTAATGGACCTGCGCTATGTGGGCACCTGTCTTAAGTGGGCACTTTTGCCTGCTCCCAAGGGAGCCCACCTAACACAGGTTTTACTGTATATACTAAACAACAAAAAGGACTAAAATACAGAGAAAACAATGATATTTCAGCTTTTACAGTTCGATCGAGATCTCTTCAGAAGAAAAAACAAAGTCAAGGTGACCTCAATACTTGTGACACAATCACTACTTAAACCACAAGAAAGTGAAAAATAAAGTTTTAATTTACATGGTTTCATTTTCCCACAAAACAGAATGCAACCTATTTCACATATGTAGATCTGGAGAGAAATTGGCAACTATTCATACATGTACATGTATATATGCAGATGAATATTATTTATACAAAGGGCTTGGTCAATCTGTAAACTATATTAAATATATCACACATATCTTAAAATACATCTGCTAGAAACATGAGAAACGCACTGAAAAAATTCAGATATTAGGTATACATCCCTTGATGGTATCATTCACAGGCGCCACAGGCAAAACAAATATTCACGGTATGAATATATGCAGTGATCACATTAAGGGTTGATCCTGGGTGACAGCCCATGACTCTTAAAATCCAAAAAAGACATACAATTTATTGGCCAGGACCCACCCACCATCTAGATCATTTACAATGGTCTCCATGTTCAAACAGAGTCAAAAAACAGGACCCATCCTTGAATGTTACCCTGAAAATGTAAATGAAATCTGAACATAATGAATATGGGGCATTCTGTCATATTTGTGAAATGACCCTTAAATTTTAAAATTGCAAGATGGTGTAAAAAGTTTTATATTTTCTGAAAAAGTACTTCTTATAGGTCATACAAATGTAAAATTTTGTGTTACAGACATGACATTTCTTTTTTTTCAGGTATTATTTTTTTAAATATATAAAATGTTCCTTTCTCTGTATAGCACACTTTTCCAACTTGTGTTCGATGACTGTAACATTAAAAAATAAAAGAATTATATTTAATTGATCAGTTGTGTCACGTCCATAACATTTTTAACACAATTCTTTTTGCCTTAAAAAGTGCTGAAGTATTTTTTCAAAAAAAATCAAAATTTCTTACTTTATTATACCCTTAAATAACACATGAAATTAAATTTGGGAAAAGTTCAGCCAATTGATAAGAATCCAGCATTTGTTTATGTTATGGATGTGACTTTTCTGTTATGGGTCCACGTGCCACCCTGGCTTGATTTCAGGCCAGTACCCTTTCTTTCATATCTGTTCAGAACTGAGCCCTGTAACTTGTTCTGTGCTTTCGTAAATTCAGTATAAATTTATTGACTGTTGAATAAATCTTTGCACTTGAAGGGGACACGCTGGAGCTTAGTTGGCACACCTAAGACAAAAAAAAAAAAAGTCTGTGTTTGGGGTTTCCCTACCGACCCTTGCCCAAACCCCCCTACCCTAAAACTTTTTATTGATTTTCAAAAAAAAAAAAAAAAACTAGACAGATTTTCTTAATGAAATGCACAATTTATCCATTTTAAGTCACTTTTCTTGTTTTCAGAGCAAAAATTTAAAAATTAAAAAAAAAAAGCCTACCTACCTACCCTAATTATTTTTAGCATGTAACCCCAAACACACTATTTATTTTCTTTGGCCTAATCCTCACACTACCTCAATGCAATGAGCTGCTTGAGTACAATGGGATTTAATAGCTCGGTGTCATACCCAGAGGTGTAAAACAACAGCAATGCCTTTTGTGAGTTTACACCTTTTGTCACCTGATTGATACATGTAAGCCTAAGGTTTTCCTATAAACTTTTGAACAGCACAGCAGCGTTTAAGTTCATTCAATATTTGTAATGTTCTATTTAAACGTTCCTTTCATCACACAGTTTTGCTGGCATTACGATAAAAATGGTAACAATGCCTTTTACTTTTAATCCACAGACCCTATTGGACAATGTCTTCCAGAATAATAGTAAATCCCCATGCTATTGTCTTACAAATATATCTAACAGGTAAATGCTCATAATACTCTCATTCACTAGCCAGTATCAGATCAGACTTACACTTGGTCAAGTCATCATGGCCCTGTCAAATGCTGAGAGACAGCGCAGGTTCAGAGAAAAACTGTCCTTTGCTAATAATTGGAAGCAGTGACTTACCCAAGCAGCTTCCCAACTATAAACACAAGTTCCCAGCGGTGTGGTCCAATCAATTCTGCTTTGTCATACATACTATCTGTCTTCAACGTTCTTCATAAACATGTAGCAAAAGTTTTCCCATGCTTTAACAATGTTAATATGCAGTTTGTGCTCAATGTATATCACATCTGAACTTGACTCTGGAATCTTGTACACAGACTTACCATGGTGTAGCTGGCTTGGCGGACTGCCAGGGTAGCCAATGATCTGCAGTGATTCTCAGCCTGGCTTTCCCACTTCACATAACTATGGCCACAATACCTGCAAAGCCCAAGAAGAATGATGAAAATATGAAAATAGTTGTTCCTGGGAACAAATTCCACAGGCAATTACTATCATTATTATTATGATGCAGTGGTTCCTGTCTTGAGACACCATGCGTCTTGAAACATCTCTTTTTTTTTTTTCAGTCCACAAGGGGATGTACATGTATCATATACACACACATTCTATAACATCTATAAAGTTTGTCAAAGTAATCATTAGGCCAAAGAAAATAGTGTGTTTGAGGTTACATGCCAAAAATAAATAGGGTAGGTAGGTAGGCTTTTTTTCTTTCTTTTTTCTTTTAATTTTTGCTCTGAAAACAGAAGAAAAGTGACTTAAAATGGATAAATTGTGCATTTCATGAAGAAAATCTGCCTACATTTTTTTTTTTTTTTTTTTTTTGAAAATCAATAAAAAGTTTTAGGGCAGGGGGGTTTGGGCAAGGGTCGGTAGGGAAACCCCAAACACAAACTTTTTTTTTTTGACTTATGTGCAAATAGTTCATCGCTATATCCAGGGTACTCCCAGCACACATGTTCATGTCATGTTCCCCTCATCCTGCTCATATACACAAGGGGGTATCGACATGATGGCAGTTCATACTCAAACATACAACACCAAAAGTTTCACATGTTCTGCATTTATAACTGTCTCACAGCATCTACCATGTCTACTGCGGAAATTTATAGTGAGTGCCTGACTCTCAATTTTGGGATAGCTTTGCTGCCCACAAACTGCTCAGAGTAAGGAGAATAACAACCTGTACCAAGAACATAAATATATTTTCACCTTGAAAGCTTATTAATTTTGATTAAATATTGGAAGTACTTTGTGCTTAATGTTATCCCATTATTTCATATGGATTAATTCACTGTGGCCTTCACACGTTACATGGTTGGTGCCAAAGCTTGCTGGTTCGAGATCCGGCCATTCTGTGGTTATAAAAACATGTATATAATCTCATCCAAAATTTAAATTGAGCACATGGCATGGCATGCTGAATATAATATATTGACTATCTAACTTCAAAAGGATCACACACATAAGCAGTGTTGCCAGCCTGCTAAAGTTAAAATCCGGGAGATGGAAAGTAAAATTCAGGAAGATTGATGAATCAATATGAAATATAGAAGAAAAACATTGATGAAATTCAGAGGTGGCTAAAAATTGTCAGAAATTAAAAATTTCAAGAATTTTCAACATAAAATTCCGGGAGGGTTGGCAACACTGCATACCTCATGTATATAGAATACGACTACATGTACAGTAAAACCTGTCCTTGTGGACACCTGTCTACTATGGACACCTGCTTAATGCGGACAGTTTTGGCCAGAACCGAATATTTTTAAGTCATTTTCATATTGGTGATACCTCTCTACAGTGGACACCTGTCTATTGTGTATTGCGGACACTTTTTGGGGTACCAAATGCAAAAACAACCTGTCTATTGCGGACACAATAAATTAATGCATTTGTTGCAACTTATGATGTTCCAAGTTGTAATGCCTGAACAATGCCGTGCATGTTAAGCTGGAATCAAAGACTAATTAATCCATTGTTCAGTGGCCTGTGACACATAATAAGCTCACTCAGCCAAGCAGTTAGACTGCAATGCCTCAACAAACATGCCAGGTCTCTGAGCACTGGTGCTCCTGTTGAGTGAGGTTGCTCACACTTTCTCTGTCTATCAAACAATTAAGCTCCATAGATCAATCATTAAGCCTAAAACAAAGGACCCCCTGAGACTCATGTAAAGTTATTCACAATGTGTAACATTGGCATATACAGTTATACTGTACTCAAAGCATAGGATATCCCTGTGGTATGTTTGTTGTTTGTTTCTTTTCTGTCAGTAAAAGAAATAACGCAAACTTTCTTTAGCCTGGTAAGCCCATACATACACAATTTTTCCTTTAAAAGATAAACTGTAACATTCAAAGTTAAGATGCATTTGAGTACAGTGTCAGGGGCATAATGTACAAAAACTGAGAGCGAATGTACTCTGAAATCCCAAATGTTCAGCCCCTGCCTATTGTGGACACCTGTCTATTGCGGACACTTTTGCCAGAACCACAGGTGTCCGCAATAGACAGGTTTTACTGTATATGAATTCAGCAAATTCAACATTTTTTCTAAATTATCTTTTTTTTTTAAATTATCAAAAAAGTAGACACATTTAACACACGTAGGGTACGGTCCACATCTACACACATACAGACCTCACTGATCAGTGGTCAGGTGCCCAAGTTTTTAAAATTGCCATTAACGTGATAATCCGTAAATCATAAATATAACAGTTGGAGAGACCTTAAGATCCTTTCAGCTAAGGTGAAATTATGACCCCTGGTGACCTTACATATAGGTCAAGGTCCCTGCTGACTGAACTCAGCCAAGCATCCAGTGTTAAGAACGCTTCTGCTTCTTCAGTAGAAGTTTCATGACAGCAGCTCAAACTGTTCAAAGTCATTGTGTTTGCAAGGATAATGGCCAGACTGACCCCTGCACAAACACGACATACCCCATCAGCCGAAAAGGCCCAGGGGTTAAAGAAAAAAAAAAGGGACATACTTTAACCTCCCAAGATGACATGTGACATGTCTAAGTCTACATGCCAGCAGACTGAATTCAATTTACAGGGCCCGGAGTCAGTACACTTGTCTTCACACAAGTTATGGATCTCTGATTGGAAGAAGAAATGAGTACACAAAAATCAATACAATCTGATAATAACACCGTTTCCAACGACTCACAAAGCAGGGGACCTGGGCTAGACTTGCAGGAAAACAGGCTGGTTCCATAGCACAACATAAACACTCTTAAAATAAGCAAGCACATGTTTACCACTTCCCCTAGCATAAGCACACTTTCTTTTCTGTTCTTTCTTGTTCTTTCTTTTTTTTTTTTATCCTGCCACAAGCAAACTGATTAGCACTGTATGAGAATACATGTGCATCAAAATCCAGAAGCAAATTATAAATTGTAAATCATATTTGTTTCTTTTGTCATTTGCTTTCACTTTAATATGTCAACCACGTAATAAGGCCAATCAAAAAATTTCTGTTGCCTGTTACATGTCCAATAAAATATAGGTGGGCAAGTACATGTAGGTTGATTGGCACTTCATTTTTTTTTTTGGCTCACATTTACAGACCTCCAAGTAAACAGAGCTAAAAACCTGAGTTTAGGTCTCCTAAAATTTCAAAGCGGTGGCCAATTGGTAACCTGTTATAATTTTTTCCCGAAAGAAAAGTATTTATGGTGAACTAAACACAATTCTCCAGAAAATGAAACTTGGTAGCCTCCAGGTGACCCAAATGATATGTTACCACTTATTTCATTGAAGCCCTGCTTTATCCAAAATTTGTTATTAGATAAATGTACATGTATTCACTGCCTTTTTACTGTAAATCACCTGATGCCATTGCACAGTTTTTGGTTGACAGATAGACTGACATAGGGAAAGCAAGCTTAAATGTCTTACTAACAGCTAACACTGGCCACACAAAATTGAGAGCCAAGTTTTACTTCAATTTCTTGATAAAGAATAAGGCAAAGGATACCAAATGTACCACAAATTATGTATTTCATGCGGACGTTTGATATTGACTAATATGGATGATCTTGCTTAATTTCTCAAGGTCAAGCAGCAAATGCTTTTCAGGAAATGATTTTTTGGTGCTGGTTTATCAGATAATCTAGACCCTATGTCAGCAGAGCATTAACAGGTCCTGTAACAGGCCAAGTTATGGTACCAATCTGAGGTAAACTGGCAGGCTGTCAAAACCAAAAAATTAATAACAAATCTGAATTTCCATGCTTTCAACTTTTATTAACTGATGGGTTTACATGCATTTTCCATATATACATTATTTCAATTAGATAAGTATCAATGTATCAGGTACATATTTTTGAAATTTTGACAGGTGTCACCTTGATAACTGGGGTTTAATTGGGTCATTATCATGTACATGTATGTATATTGGGCATGCTTCAGAAGCTAAAGTATAGAGTGGGGGGAGGGGGGGGTGGTCTTTCAGCACATCTTACAGGTGTTGTTTTGACAATACATGTACCACGCATGCTGAAGAAGGAAGTGTCACTTCGTAAGGCATATCATTGGTAATATCAGTCTCTAGCCAAGCTCCTATGGAAATACATGTAATGACGAACATGTCAGGAGAGCCACAACAGAGAACGTAGTACATGCATGATGATAAGTATTGTCATATTCTGTGTACAGTCTGCAGGCTTTTATAGGCATACACCAGAATATTGGACCACGTTTTCGTTTTTTTTTTTTTTTTTTGTTCTGTTTTTTTTTTTTTTTTGTGGGGGGGGGGGGTTGGAGGGGGATGTTTGTTTTGAACTGAGGTTCAAATGCAATTTAGGTACATGCAGCAATGAGCAACTTAACATGTAAAAATATAAAAATATACAATTGCCCAAAGAAAAATTGTATATATTTTTTGAAAAATGTATCACAAGGGCTATTTCACCACACTGGGTTAAAAAAATAATGTAAATAACAATTGGAGCAATAACTTGAGTGCATTTATGAAATTCATCTTACCCACGGTGCATTCAGACTTTTATAATATTCATAAGTTGAAACAGAGAACTAATAAAACTTTTTTTTTCATGTGTGAATCAATCAACTTTTTTTGCGACACAATAAAGCAGCTGTCTGAGTTTGATATATTTCCTTTAAATTATCATATATCATACTGAAAGCCAGAAAAGTATTTCAGGAACATCTTAATAAGTATAGTCTTTTATTTATTTTCAAACTCAGAGATTTTACGTTTTCACCAATAACAAGGTGCCTCTGTTTTGTGATGTGACTTACAACATACAAAAACCCCATCAGTGGTGCAAAAACCATGTCAATAATACTGAAAGCTATTGCTTGAATAGATATAATCTGGCCTATGGTGCAGTGTGATTGGCAATGTTGAAATAGTGAAGTGTGTAACATTATTTTTCACACGCGTGACTTACATGACAATTTTTTTTGTGTGAACTACATGACACAGTAAAAGAGGCTGTGTGAGTTTAAAATCCTGCTTCTCACTTATTACATCACAGTAAAAAATAGAAAAGTAAACATGCGGAACACATGTTTCAGAGCACAAACCTTTTGTACACCTTCAAACACTTCACAGAGTTTGTACATGATCTTGAAAAGTAAAAAAAAAAATCTAAGTTTTGAGATGTGACTTACGTGACAGTCACAGAAATATGTGTCATTTAATAAAAAAGATTGATCAAGTTGAATATGGTGTCCCATGTTGAAGTGTAAATGCTGATGTTTTCTCATGACATAGTGAAGGGCAGATATGATGCTCTTGGCTAAAACAGGAGAGCCTTTCCCCTTTGAATTTCTGTGTGATCTGTGACTTATGCGACGTGAAATGGCCCTTCACGTATTCAGCTGAACATATGCATGAAAATACCAATTGGGACCCCCTTTACTTTAAAACAGCGGGAAAAAGGATTTGCTGTGAAAGGAGGAACAGTAACATCCCTGATTCAATGTGATGGGAGTTCCCATGTGATCTAACAAATGTAACCTCATAAGAAGCTGCAAACGCTTCTTAGAATGGAGCACTGTGCCCACGGTAGGTGTAAAACATGAATCAGTGTGAAATTCCACAGAAGAACGTGTGCAATATGAATAATAGTACTTCCATATATGTATATAGGTTAGACAATGACTGGTTAGCTTATGGAGTGTCAAGAGTTTGGACTGTGGAATAGGGTAATGACTACCAGGAAGTTGCCTCCTAAGCATCCCCCAGACTCACTATTGCTTTCTTATGTGGGCGCTCGTCGGGGTCTGCCGTTTAACGGAGGGTCAAGCTGCCGACCGTGCGATCGTGCACGCAGATATGATTGGTAAAACAATGCGGATGCACAATAGCATACTGGGAAGTGACGCTAATTGCGCAGCAGTTGTATCCAAGCAATGACAGGATTAAGGAGAAGGCGAGGCGTGGCTTGACCGCGGTCAGTTGTGTATTCATGGTTCTCACAGTAGCGGTAAATCTTGTGAAATTGCGTAACCTAATTAGGCGGCTAATTAATTGCTTGTATATTGGAAACAAGAAAGACAATCATGAAGAGGGAAGAACTGGGAAAGTTGCTGGAAGACTGCTGAGGAAGGCAAACATGCAGGTTATTCCTTCGGACGAGCAGATCGATGCAATTCATAGTGCAGCAGTGGAACGACGGGACACGCTCTTGGTCCTGCCGACTGGAGCGGCAAGTCACTCATTTTTTCAGATACTCCCCTCGTTGCTGCAGTCGATGGGAAGAGAGAAAGCCATTATTCTGCTAATACAGTTCCGCCCGCGTTCAAGTTATCAAACGCCAAACGCACCAACGCTTCCCAAACGATCCTCAAACGCAAACGAGAAAACTCAAACGCAAAGCAAACGCGTTGCAACTGCGTTGCAAACTCTTTCTTACAAACGCGTTTCAAACGCTCTAATAACAAAAACGTTTCAAATACTTCACCAAACGCATTTCAAACACTTTCACAAATGCATTTCAAACACATCCAAAGACGTCAATGACTTTTCATCGCAGAGTTGTTACAAACTATAGCATTTCCCAAATGTTTGACGGTGGCAAAAAATCTCAATTCAACAAGCTATGCGTTCAGTTACTTTAATACTTAAACCTAACACAGAAATACAGGTTTAGTTGTAGGTTGAATAAATTTATTTGTACATGTATATGCACTTAAATGCAATATAAAGAGGGCAGAAGACTATAGGGGCCACATCCTGTTGATCGCCCCTCTCTGCTAAATTGTTTGACCAAGAAGAATGACCAGTTTCTGAAGGAACAGCCCACGAGGCACAGCACTAACCGCAGCTGCCACCGTGCTCGTAAAAACACTATCAAAGATAATGAACATCGATGTTTTTTTATTTTTCATTTTTCGGATTCAGGGAAAAAATCGACTGGCGTAACGACAACAACAACACTTTTGAAGTTTGTCTCCGCCCAAACATGATAGTCTATCGTTTGCCGTGTCAGTCTCAGCATGAAACGGCCGGTTCTCGAACCTGCTTCAGTGCTTGAATCTCCGGCATCCATAACCACTTTGAACAACCATGTCATTTTAAATTTACAATTGCAATTAGCATTTGTTTGTTTGTTTATTTTTTTTGGGGGGGGGGTTAATCCTAATAAATATTTAAAGTGCAACGCTCAAAGGAAAAAGTCATATACAAATAAACGACTTAAACGTCTTTTTTCTTACGTACTTAATTGTCACAGATCCACGCATTTTAGCCCTTTTCCAAAGTGTGTAATTAATTAGTGAATATAAACACAAATATAAAAATTAAGACAGAGGGCCGAGTTGACTACTGCTATCTGAATTGGGAAAAGTTTTTCCCACGTATCCTTCACATGTTGATCATCGGCACTGATCCGTGATCTAAGCTGCGGAAAAACAACATAACAACAAAACAAGAGAGCTGATGCGATTTCAAATCCACCATCAGATTGGATCCCTTTGGTCTTGGTCAACAAAAGTACAAACCTACTAGATGCAACAGTAAATTTAACAAGGCCTATTTGAAACACTTGGAAATACATATACGTATCTATTTGGATATATATCGTTGCCGACTGTCGCCAGCTTGCAAACCTCACAGGAGTCAAGGCGACCCATGTCCATTTGGCTTGCGTACACGTGTTACTGCTAGGTTTAGCCACAAGGTGTCACCCCCAGCAACACCATGTGACCATAATCATTAGCATACTCATTTGGATCATTAATTAAAAATAAAAGACTGACTTGGGAAATTGTTCCTTTCTGGATTCATGTTTTAATGATGCAAACACACATTCTTATTTGAGTTTTATGTCGAAATCTATTATAGATTGCATCAAATCCGCAAAATTGAATC
Source organism: Hermodice carunculata (assembly GCA_964020975.1). Taxonomy (NCBI): domain Eukaryota; kingdom Metazoa; phylum Annelida; class Polychaeta; order Eunicida; family Amphinomidae; genus Hermodice; species Hermodice carunculata. Next base: position 7,456,655 of record OZ026625.1, on the reverse strand, counting down.
AATATGAAACAAGAATGTTGGCGATGCCCACACCACTTTTATTCAAATGCAGCCTGATGTGGTATATATATATATAATCCGTTGCGCCCTTCACTCTCTAAAGTGTTGAGAAGATAAATGAAAGTCCATTGTACGTATGTGTAAGATATCAAATATATGTAAATAAATGCATCGATATATATATATGTATATATATATATATATATATATATATATATATATATATATATATATATATATATACGTAATACCACTGGCACATTTGATAATGTACGGCCAAGGCCCGTGGAAGCCTGTGACACAACAACACAAAGGCAAATGTATCGGAGTTAACACCCCTAATACAAAAATGGTATGGTCAGTCCTGGGTACACAACTACAAAGTAAGCATTACCTTATTTCATATGCACGGAATGGTCTCATTAAAATACGGGGGGGGGGGGGGGGGGGGGGGGGGTGAAAGAAGAAAGAAATGAAAAGAAAATTGAAACTGAACTTACCCAGATAAGTGCAACGATTGGGGAGAAACAGGATAAGAGAATCAGGAAAAAATTCATGCATTGTAAGACCTGTGATGTTAATCCTTTTTTTCGTGCGTGCCATACCGATTGCCAAGTGAGCTACTGTTGATAAATCACTCCCATGGGGGCTGCCACGCTTCGTCGTATCACACTACCGGAAGTGCGACCTGATTGGTCAGCGCGTAGCTCATTAATAATTCATCGTCTTGACCGACTGGCGAACAGGGCTGAGTCAATTGGCCGAGAGGCCCTGACCACGTTATCGAGTTGATCAAGTTAATTAGTACAATTGCGTAACTGAATTAAAATACTGCCGGCGGACGGCAGACCCCGACGAGCGCCCACATAAGAAAGCAATAGTGAGTCTGGGGGATGCTTAGGAGGCAACCAGGAAGTGGTTCTGGACAAAAAGACAAATACAATGAAGTTTTCACAAATCCTAGGATATCCGCCATTAGGATCTGAGGATAATGATTGCATGGCCAACCCACAAACCACTAATAACCTGGGCCTAATTGTATCATACGCAGTGATAACAGTGTACTATGTGGAGCCAGAGAAATACAGCCGTCAGACCATTCTACACTGATACATGTGCAAGACGCTACATGTGAGTGCTGTGTGCAACATGTACACATGTGTATAGTAAGCTTGCCCTGTTCCCAACACAGAGAAACATCTTTGCCTTCCATTGATCAATGCTCTCGCTTAGAAATTCTAAGGGGCTCACAAATGGGAAAACTTGCAGGACATAATCTTAACTAAATAACCTACATACAGTCACTGAGCTCATGTATCTCAGGGAATGTCATGGTTTGGAGAGGTAAATGTACTTATGCCAACAATCAGGGACACACAGAAACACTGATTCACACACGAAAAACTAAAAGTTCTTTAGTTCATGCTGGGTTTGCACTAAGCATTAGCCAGTTAGCCACTGGGTAAAAAAGTGTGAACTGGCCAATAGTTTTTGTCGTCAGTTAGCCAAACTGGCCTAAGGATGTTTCACATATAAATTAAGATTGTATGAACCTAAAATGTGGCTACAAGTTCACAATTTATTACAAAATGATTATGATACATGTACCTAAATCTGGTTCTCTTTATCAAATAAAATATTCTTGACTTTTTTTAACAAAAAATGGCTCATGCAATAAAATTCTAAGAGCTAGACCCAAGTAGTACCTCCAAAATTTAATTTGGCTAAGTTCTGGCTAATAAGTCTTAAGCCAAGTTAGCCTAACTGACTAAAACAATAATTTTTTTTTAGGGGCAGCCCAATTATGGTCCTTTTAAGTTTTGCACCTGATCACATCAAGCTCTTGTCACTTTGTGTAACTAGCTTATCCAATATACTGCTAAGTGTTTACAAACTGCTTTAACTTTGCTGTATTCTTATTTTCGCTGATGGAATAACACCATGAAAATAATAAAAAGAAATGGTACTGTATTTCAACTGTTTGGATAGCATTTAGGTCCAAAATGGCAAAATTAAAATGACAGTGAAATGTCACAAACACAAAAACTGAAAATTTAAGCACACGAAAATTAAGCAGTTAACAGTAAATGTGTACAGATGTACAGATTTATGCGAAAGGAAAGGTGTCTCTCATGGGAAACTTGCCTCTCATTGCATGTAGACCAGAGTAACAGTGTTTGTCCTATGACACGTCTAATACTTGTAAATTGTATGACCAATTGATAAGTATAGGGTCACTAATCATGTTAATTGCAAACGATCAATATTTGAACAGCCTTGGAGAGCGTTTATATAGGTTACCTGGGATGACCACAATGACGACCTCAACCAATCAACACTTAAAACTGATGAACAGGATATACTGATACAATGTTAATGACATGTTCCAGGAAGGCCGAAGGAAAGACAGTTAACTTTTTGCATCCTATAGAATTGGTCATATCCCTACTTTAATATTCCTGTGAGAAGAAAAAAAAAAAAAAAAAAAATCTGCAACCGAGTATCACTATTTTGTAATGTTTCCGTGACAAAGTCTCAACTGCAGTACGCCTCCATACATGTATTTGAAACAGCCTAGACTCTATATTCCGGTGTACCAGGAAAACTTTCACCCTCGAAAAGAAAATGTATGGTTTTCGGGCGTTAACAGCAATATTCCAGAAAGGAGAGAACAAGATATTGCCACACTATACATGCTGAGCTTTACAGACGACCCCTTAAGAAAGACTACATGCTAGATAAGCACACTACCAAATTTGAGCAAAATACATTAGAGCACGCTGGCAATACTGAGGTAATGAGCATGTAATTAGGCTGCCGTTTGCTCAAATTACGTCATGGTGACACCAATATCTAATCAGTTCATCTTGCCAGGTTAGGTAAGCATGTTGCCAAATTTGAGCAAAATACATGAAGGCATTCTGTAGATATCGGGGTAACGAGAATGTGAACATCCGGACAGATAACCAGAATACAGAAAGCCCCCCCGGCAGACCCTTAAAAAAACCCTACCAACCTACCTGAGAACTTTTAGGTATGTTAAACTGAGCATTAGCAGCGTTTCCATCAACCCCTAAATGCAGGTATATATAACCATTTTCAAAGCCTGAAATACCTTCGGAGAAAATTCTACAGGGTTACAATTCTTGTTTATTAAAATCTAGTCTTTTACTCCTGAACTTCCCTTCTCATGACCCCATGAAAACATTGCCGATGGAAACACTGGTCATGGATGTAACAAGCTATATGACAACTGTAGGCCTACATGTTCATTATAAATGTATGCCCTGAAAAATAAAATTTTTTTTTTTTTAAAATAGACACACATGTACCTTCATCACAAGCTCTGACTGAAGGGTCCGCCATTTGCTCAAAATAGATCAATGTGACACCAAAATCTAATCAGTTCATCTTGCCAGGTAAGATAAGCATACTGCCAAATTTGAGCCAAAGACAGAGGTATTCTGTATATATTGCGGTAATGAGAATGTGCACATTTGGACGGATGGACAACCCGAAAACAGAAAGCCAAAGGGTTCCCCCTATGGGGCGTACCATTAAAAACCAGTTCCATACCTGAAATTTTTAGGCATGTAGCAGGGAGTGTTAACTAGAGATGTAATAATTCACTAGTTCACAGGTATATCATGATACATCAAGCTACAATACATGTACCAGTTCCCAAACGCATGTATCAGAGGGGAAACAAATCCAAACAATACATGGAATTTCTATATGTATGCCCATGATTAGATAGTCTGCAAAATTACTGTAATAATATTATAAGCAAAACTATGCCCTAAAACTCGAGATATGGCAGCTGATTGTCTGTAAAATTACTCTTCAAACAAGGAAATGTGTTAAGCCATTTTCTCAAACAAACTAAAAAAAAGGTCACATTGTTTGTGGTCCATATTAAATGCATGGGGATAAAGTGCAGAAGTTCCTTGCATTCAATAAACTCGGCAACAGAAAATATGGACCAGGAATCCTATACAGTAAAACCTCCCTAACCGAACGCCTCCGTATCGGTATGACACCCCCCTTATAAATACTGAACACTTTTTCTCGATCCCAATGTTTTCCCCATATACTTCCATTATATTAAAGCAAACCTCCCTATTAATCAAACACCTCTCTATACTGAACATGAACACTCCAAATGAAGACTGTTCTTTGTATGAAACCTCCCTATACTGAACATATACTCACCACGTTTTTGTGTATTTGCACGGAGTAATTACTGATAAGACTGTTCAAACTAAACAGATTAACTTCAAAGACAGCCTTAATTGCTTATACCAGCAGCAACAGAAACCACCCACAGCCATGTAGTTACCATAAGTATTTCCCACCATAATTACCTCAGCTGATATACACATGTATAGTTTGATTGGTAAAACAAGAGGCCACATTGTAGAAACCTGCCTATACCAAACACCTTTGTTTGGTCCCAAGGGTGTTCAGTATAGGGAGGTTTGACTGTATCTATGCTGGGGTCATATTCAGGATTTTTCAGTATGGGTCCCTTGGACCCATCTTTCTTCTTTTCCAGGAAAAATAGTGGGTCCATGAACTGAATTGATAGGTCCAGTCTGAAATTTTGCAAACTAGACTTCATTTGATGTAATCTGATTAATTGATTTTATTTGGTATAATCAACATACATCAAAATGATAAATAAATAAATAAAACATGCAGGTAACTTGAGCCTAGAAACGAACATAACATAGGGTCTGTATGCTCACGTAGGTAACTCATTATTATAAAAAATGAGATTGAATAAAAAGTCACCAATATACCAATGTAAAAGGGTTTAAAAGTTGTTGACTGTACAATGTGTACCAAGGATGGATTCAATCTACCCAGGGACCTAATTTTAAGACTAAAACGCGGTTGCACATGTCCAGATCATGTCGGGATTACGGTGACTCTGGAGTCAAGCCCTGTCAAATAGGTATACAGTGGTACCTCTCTTGAGAGACCCCTCTAATGAGAGATCGCATATCTTTTTAAGACCGCTCTCTCAGAACGCTGCGCTATCTTTTCCATGTTGTTGTACCTCTAATGAAAGACCACCTGTTTTGAGAGACCGCATTTTGACCCGTTGTAGGGGCAGTCTCTCAAAAGAGGTACCACTGTACTCACTTGCACATGTCTGGGTTAAACTGAAGCCCTATTGAATTTAACCCCACAATTTAACTCAGGGTACAGCCAGGATTAAAAGCTAAAGTTACACCGATTTTCCAGTGTATGTACACATCACTTTGCTGTTAGTGGGGGTTTTACCGTACCGTGGAAGATTATATTGACTAGTTGCATAAATTTGATTGGGTTGATCGTCTGTTGGATATAGGAGCAGCCAGCAGAATAATTGCTGGGTCCCATGATTTCTCTCTCTCTCTCTCTCTCTCTCACACACACACACACGAGGGAAAAAGAGTTGTTTCCTGGAATGGCACCACAGAGCCCACTGCGAAGAAACAAGCAGATGCCACAAAACGATATCTTCATGCGGAACACAATAAATTCAGCACCCATGCATGGAATACATATATTAAGAGTTTCATCAGTACCTACTTAATTCATCTGTACCAATAAATAGTGTTTACCATCACGATAAATGTTATTACACTTTTGTGCCCAAACACCTTCGAAAGCTGGATGAACAATCTCCTAGTTCGAGGAAATGGAGGCATTCATATATTCGAAATTTTCCTCCGTGTTTACTGGTCAAGGCAGAACAAAATCATCTTTTATTTTCTCAATTATTTTATAATAACCAATTCTATGCAACAAAATGAGATAGGCAAACTATAATATACAAGACAAAAACTGTGCATAAATGTTTTCAAGAATGTCGATAATCAATGAAAAAACTGTCGCATTGAAAAGTGACTTAAATTGAGGGATGACTGAATTGACGGACACTGGCTTTACTGAATATTCGCTTTGGAGTGGCACCTCCACCAGTTGTCTTCGGGGAACTTTTCTACTGAGCAATTTTATCTTTCAAATTATCCCATGCATTTTTGGTCGATAGCTATCCCTCATCTCCACATTTGCTTTGAAATTGTTGCTAATTTTTTTTGAGGCTTTCCCTCTTCTGGACCTTAGCCCTAACATTTTTTTTACTTTCCACAATATTTATCTGCCTCTACTAATTTTAGAATTCGTTTGTTCACATTAAAAAATGAGCAGGTTTTTCAGTCTTTTTTTTTTATGTTCTTCGCCCGTTCTGATGGCGTGACCCTCTATTTGCCTTCACACACAACCATGCAGGGGAAGGAAACAGAAGTGGGTAGATTGGAATAAAGCAACACCACAATAGAATCTATGCAAAATAGGCATACACACTCAAGACACAATAGTGTAAACTGGAGTCACCAGACCCTGACTTGATCTTGACAAGTGCAAATGAATTTGACTCTGGATCAATGGCTTCATAACCCAGAGTCAGGTAGCTGTAGATCATCAATTTAACTCCGGGTTACAAGACCCGGACATGTGCAACCGGGCATAAGTCTATAACACATCCCTGGTCTACCAGGGATGTGTTATAGACTTAGTGGTTGTGAAGGAGGCTTAACCCCTAACACGCTGCTACTGTGCCAGTATCTGGTATTGCACACAGTGTACCACCAGTTTTTTAAATCGCATGCACAACAAACGGCATGCACGATTGAAAATGCCTGGGCTCTGCTATTTTTGTGATGGATTCCATGTGATGAAATGGTCAGAAATTACAAGATTTATATTTCTGTGCACTTTCTATTTCAATATACCTGAAAAATTTGATGCCGTAGGCAGTGTTAAGATTCTGATCTTTAGTGCGGTCACTTTTTTCACCAAGTAACAGGGTAGGCCTAGAACTTACAAGCCATCCAACACAAGCGAGTGCACACAGCCTGTCACGGGCATGCACCCAGGCATGGTTTTCCGCTATGTTGAAAGTATATTTTTTCCGGCCTTCGGTAATTAATTTAATTCCTCTCTTGTTCTTTCGTACAGATTTGTTCCATTCACACAGCTCAATAAAATCAAAACAACCAAATTTTATTAAAAAACACCAATAACCATGTGACCCATTGGAGACTGAACAACATCGTGTTAGGCCCAATGCAAATTTTTGCTTCGTCCACATGTGACTGTGCCATAACTAATCTAGGGCCAGTACTTTTCCGCGATCGCGGAAAACGGACGGAATTCACGGAATCTATGATCTCAAACGGAATTTATGATTTGGAACGGAAATCGGCAAATGCCACGGAAATTAAGCGGAATTTGTGAATTTTGCCTCTCAAATAATTCAAAATCACCACATATGTCATCGCATAAAGCAAAACACACGGACTTGGATCCAAATTTGACGAGTCGGCGGTGTTATCGATACCACGTGGAGCAAATTTAACGACAGGCCGGACACCTGCGCACTATAGACCCCATTGCTACCATATCCATTCATTTGCATGGCATATAGATATAACGCGCAACAGAGGTACAATGATAATAGCGCCGTCTGTTGGTGGAGGCTGTCAACGTAAATAGTAAACAATATGGAGTCACTTTGCCGTTCGTCGATGGATCAACATTTTCCAGAGGCGATAAGATCAACTGTTTTTCCTTTTTTAATTGACCAGTGCTAAAATCGTGCCCTAGAATTAGTGAAACGGAAATGAAACGGAATTTGTAGTTTACCAAAACGGAAAAACACTCATTTTGAAACGGAAAAATACAGGCCCTACTAATCTGCGTGTTTTTCTTGCCGTCCGTATTGAATTTTCACTTGTGCCTTTATTTGTGTCTAGATTTGCTCAATGGAAGTCTTCTTGGTGAAAATATGATGTGAAAATTTAACATCTTGGTCCAATAATCTTTGCGTAATATGACTTTTACCTTCCCAACATTGTGGACATGAGACACGCACATGGGCAACAACGAATTTGATGGGACAGTGAGCAGCACGTGATCAAATCCACACAATGAGGAGCCTGGAAGTGCTCTCAACGCATTTATAATGAGGTGAAGTGATGTACATTCATTCCCATTCTGGGAAATTTTTGGAGGGATACCCCAGGGATATTTTTTCTTAGCAAATAAGTTAGCTTGTTACATAGAAAGACAAACTTCTGAGGATTCCATCAGTATAATACATAATCATGATATTGATAATGGTTGATGCAAAACACCGTGATCGCTTGGGATAATTTTTGCAGTTGTATCAATCAGAATGCATGATTTTGTGCGTGCGTCCACAGAGACACAAAAAGACAATGTTTTATTAATTCCAGACGTCTTTTCTTCATTTTTTTTTGAGTCTATGATGCAGGACGCAAGCTTAATGTGACCCCTCTCATGTGCATGTGCCATGACATGGACTTGTGACAAACTGTATTACTTCACACCTAATGAGCATCTATAGGTACTTTTTGTTAGGCCTTATAGCCCGGTGGTTTGTCCAGTTACTGGCAGGACTTACTGGACAACAAATGTGTCTTCCTGACAGGGCATTTCCTGTATTGAAGACAGTCATCTGCAAAATGTGTACTTGGAGGAAATATTGTCAGAAATATCATTAAAATACATCAGATGGAAAACAGGGCCAATTGGAGTGTCCTGAGGGATGCCATATTCTACAGGGAGTCGAAAGGAGATATTTGTAACACCATCTACGAACTCTTTAGGATCTGTTTATGAAATCTTTAATCCTCTCTTGTGTTTTGCCAGAAATGTAATAGTTTTCCACGCAGAGGAAGTGGGAGGCTTTATGAAAAGCTTTCTTAAAATCCACTTAAACAATGTCTTTCTGTTTCAATCTTGTCTATACATGTATATATTTGTTACTTCATGTATAAAAGTAAGCAGCTGACTTTTACCTGATCTCTTGCAAATATATTTATATTGCCATTTGTACAATATGTTGTTCTGCTCAAGGCAATTCATGATTTGGAAGACCAGTATATCTGATCCATCAAACTTGAGCATCTTGATTGTAGCTCCATGGTAGGAGCATACACATGTACTAGTCAGCGACATTGGTCAAGCTACCAGTCATAAATCTTATTTATTTTTTAAATTGGAGCAATATTTGCTGCTTTCCATTCATGTGGCCAGTACTATATCTTGGTCAGGAAAATTTTGTAACCAGGGCTTCATTATCAGGATTGGCCAACAGGAGTATGACAAATATTTCAACATGGAGTTACTTAAGTGCATTGGTGGTGAAAAAGGAATTTCGTAGGTTAGTTGGCCCGTGTTATGTCTTCCCATGCAGCTGGCTTCAACAGGGTATATTTTCTGTAACCCATGGAGCACCCTGGGGAATTCCTTGTGAAATAATTTTTGAGCCTCATTTAACGTTGATCCAGAGGACTTTTGATGGGGACATTGTGCAGGAAAAAGTTTGCTGGTGGGGGACAAATGACTAGAAAACTGGGAAATACGCGATTTGAAATTCCTTTACTTTTCACCATCTGGAGCTAAAATCATCACACTGGGGTTGAGCCGGTGATACAGCAATATGGATCTCCCTGATGCAAGTGTAGACCCTTCAGCCAAACCATCCAAAGAGAGTGTAGGCCCTTCAGGCTTTGCCTTGAGGGCTTACATTTTCCTTGAAAGTTGGATGGAGTGGCTTACGGGTCTACACTTTCATTAGGGTGCTATAGAAGACTATATTGCCATATTACTGGCTCAACCCTGGTGTAACTGATACTATCATCAACAGGGTTTGACATATTCAGTATCACTGCATCACAAAAATTGATGCAAAATTAGCCTCCCCCCTTCCCAGTGGTGACAGATTTACCCTTTAATAGGCTTTAGATGGAATGAGCTTTACCGTAGAGCAATAGATGTAGGCCTATGTATTCCATCAGGACAATATGTACAAACAGATGATATATATATATATATGCTACAAGGTGTTACAACCTGTTGGGGGTGACACAGGTGACAGATACACAATCATATGTATGTTCAGCCTGTTCATTGTGATTGTGTATGTGTCATACAGACTCAGTCAAACAATGCACCAGAAATAGAGGCAGAAACAGTGGACATATTTGAAGCTCTGACGTACAAAACTTTGATTCAGATTGATTTAGTGAACTTTCCATGCATTCTTTTTTTTTTGAGGAAAAAAAATGTGAAAAATTGTAGCATTCCAACCATACTGAAAATGAAATCACACCGTTGCCTAACACCTTAATATGGCCTAATATTGCCATATTGGTACCTCCAAGGCTCCATGATTTGTGGTTCGTGAAAGTGAAAATTTCGAGATCAATTGGGGCATTAGCATTGGACGTGCAAAAAACAAAAACAAAAACAAAAAAAAAACCGAGGCAATGTGGCCAGTTAATGGTGAAGGCCCCGTGATATCTTATTATTGTGGAAGCTGAAAGATGTGGCTGACCGGCCTGCAGACCACGCACTCACTGCAAGAGGCAAGATGGTTCCTTCGCGACCCGCACAGCGGCCGCGCGCGAAAATTATCTTCTTTTTTTTCAGTGCGACGACAGAGAATACGCCGAACTTTCACAGTCACACTATGCTCTAAATCTTAAAGCGGTATCAACAGATGCAACATTGGCGAATTCATATTTTCCCCCAGTACCATTTTCTTTCTTTTTTTCACACCGACTCGAGTGACGGGCAAAATGAATGCAGCCTTGCAGGCCCATCTCCACATGAAGGCGAGGTACAGGTGCCCGAAATTAGAGAAAGGATATGTTCCAAATTATTCATTATTCTAAACCCATTCAATGACAAAACAAAAATATACCTATAATACTTACCCATTAAAATATTCGCCTTGATCTCGATTTTATCCTGGTCGCCTAAAAAAATCCTTCAAATATTAAAATTGGGGCCAGAAAAATATCCAAATCAAAGTCAAAATATGACGGTTGGCTCTCGTGTTGACATCTCGTTGGCCTTCTCGTTTTCCTCGAGAAGTAAGAATATGGGGGTCATTGAACCAGTCCATATTGAGGGGTCGCAAATCTATTGCAAATTTCACGTTTTAAAAATTTCCCTTATATATTCAGAAAATGGAATGTTATTAACATTTTTGTGGAATGAATGCTGTAATTAAAATAAAGTTTGTATATTTTATGGCAAACCAGCTATCAGAAATAAACCGACATAGTCTATCCCCCCTGCAATAGTTACAAACGTTTAACGTGCGTTAATAAACAAGAGATGGCGGCCACATGGAGCTGAGAAGAGTCGAGAGGTCTCACACCATTGCACACTGTACCAGCATATAGACAAAATGCCGGTTTCACAAGATCCAAAAGATATATTTTTCGTAAGTGGGTTCATTCTACTGCAAGACAATTCTTTTAGGTTTACAACAGAACTAAGATGTTGGTCACCACGCAGTTTATTGGGCATGCTGGGCACTTATTCCAGCGCATTGCAGATGATTGCAAAGGTCTGATCACATTCACAGATCAGGGACCTGCTGTTATTAATTTAACACGTCCCTGGTCTGACTGAAATCGTGTACTGAGCTGAATACACAACCCAATACACAAAAGTCTCGAAGGCAATGTTCTCTGCACATCAGTAAATAAACCTGACAAGTAGATGGAAAACATGTTACACTTGTGGGTCAAATGTAACAGTGTCACTAGTACTACTACTAACAGTTATGATTACCAATGTATACCATGGAGGAATAGGCTAGAGTGTAGGTGGAGAAATATCAGGAGGACTTAAGGGAGGGTGGGTAAGGGGTTTCCTGTACTAGCGTACTGGAAGCCCTCTTATTTTACGTACTTCCTATTACCCAAATTTTTTGAAAGATTTTTATTTTCCGTACTACTGCGTACTCTAGAGAAATAGTTACCTGTACCAGCATACTGAAACGCCCCCTTACCCCCCTTCTTTAGGGAGTCTTCCTGATTTTCTTACAGTTCAAATGATAGAGCTGTGTCATTGTCACCACTTAAAGGTCTTATTGATTGACCATGTTCAAATTTGATACATGGGTGACTCGTGGGTTATTCTCACCATACGGTGTGCATTTAAAAAGTAATTGGATATGAAAATTATACTTTTATTCAAATTCTTATTGTAAAACTCATTGCGCCTTCAATCGTCGCTTTCCATTCATTTCCGACACCCTCAAGGTGCAAACGCAACACCGCTGGCTGACAGGGAAGACTCCAATCATGATTGCGAGCTATTGCTGTCAAGTGTCACTTGGTTTAAACATATTTTATTCACCTTTGATCAACAGGATTAAAAATGCATGTAGAAATAATCATTTTCGTTCTGGTTGCTGCCCAGGATGGGACAGTGTGTTGCTGTTAATTGTAGCAATACAAGTTCTACAGCTTATTTACATTTGCCTCAAAGACCTGAAATTAGGTAGAGCGTGGACCTGTGCAGTCAAGATTTCCAGGGACAGGAGGCAATACCCTGGGAACCGATGATCAATCTAACCTATGTAGGGAACACTTTGTTGAAAGTGACTTTGATTTGTCACATATCACGATGCTTAGGATAGGTTTGGCAAGATAAAACTAATGCTGTTGCCAAATGCGGTCCCATCGCTGGACAATGGTAGGATTCACGGAACTTGCCAACTTAGGCATTACTCATAAAACCAGGAACAGTGATTCATTTTTTTAAAACAGTGTTTACAAATTAATCTTCAGTATGATTCTGATTTCAATGCTTTCAGCCTGTTACTATGTATCACATAATAATCGATAAAAAGGCACAGTGACAGCGCCGGTCTGGGATGTTGTTGCAAAGTAACCTTGTAACAAGACTTCAGTGTGTTTAACCATTTTGGTTCGATTGATGGAAAAAAATGGGTGGTAAACATGGACAAACAAGGGCCGATGTTGTTCCATACCCAGGCCAAGGGTTGAACAGTCTATAACAGGTTGAGTTAGCTGGCCACTGTAATGTGTTTATTTAATTATTGCTGTATATTACGGGGTGTTTGATCCATTACGAGATAACACTTGTTTGGATAGCTACCACATTCAAGCCTCGTGTACGCAGCTGCCAAGACCAGTGGGCAGCTGGTCCTTCATTTTTTCAGTAATGTACTACTGTTTGTGACAGTCCATGGTTAGCTCCCAATAATCAGGTGTACAAAATGCCACCTCATTGTACCTTTGTTATTAATATGGAACCATAAAATAAGTCAGTCACAAGAAAATATTTTCCATTGTTACATAATGCATATGATCTGAAATAAAGAATATCATACCACAAATACTGATGAGGATGTATACAGAAACATAATTTACTGCCCTCCAAGGGTCGCTAGGTTAATGCCAGTTAGAAGTGCTGATATGGAAAGCTATTCATAAATGCAAACTTATATTTAGTCATCCATACAGATGGGAAGGGAAAATTAACTGTTTGTTCAGACTTTTATATACCTCAGGCGTAGGCCGTAGCTCTTTCCGTGAATGCTAAAATTTGAAAAACTACAAGACCTGGCCCATCTTGACGCAAATTTCAGTTTATTGCATTCGTGCTTGTTCTTGTTGAATGAAATCTAGTAATTTTTGATAGGAAATATCATTGCCCAGACGGCAAGTTGGGATCGTCAGGCTGTGCTTGCTGCAGTACTGGTGACGCTGGGGTTCTGGGCATCCCCTAGTGTGTGTAAGGCTGAATGATCTTTTCCTCTGCTGCTTCAGCTTTTATTATTATTTCTTCATCCTCGTCAGACCACCTAAAGAAAAACTAAATTCAGACTCTCCACAATCACTATGCTCTGTTGTAGCTGCCATGACTCTTGGGAAACTGAAGGCACTCTGGTTTATATCACATGCACCATACCCAGCGGGTTGCGTTTGTGACATCAGTAACACTATTGCAAATCGGGCCGTGATCGGAGAAAATTCGCGCGCTTTCCTGTCGCAAATGTGGCACACTTTTGGAGCTAAAAAAAACACTATTCGAAAGTGAAATTTAACATTTTAGTGTTCAGATATCATTTCTAACCACCACAAACATCAACTTTCTAATTTGTGGTACCCATTCAATCAAGATGATCTTTAATATCAGAGGTGCGAAGTCTCCAGACTTGGCAGGAGATGACCAGTTTTTCTAGTAATAAACATGTAAATCACTTAAATATGTCTACCACTTTTTTTTTTTTTTTTTTTCCATTATAAAATAATAGGACTCACACTTTGTACACTTTTCAGCTCGGGCACCAGTTTGGATGCTGGGCAACTTGGCACCTCCATAATATACAGACACGCGAGTTCAATGTACACAGGACATGCACTCTTTGGAATCACTGTGTGCTCATCGTGGCTGCGGCCGAGGTGTCACAACTGGGGACCATGGCAATGACGTTATGCTCTTGGGGGCTCCTGTAATTGCCAAATTGGCTCTTTATGCCATGATCGGTAAAATCTAAAACAAAATATGGCCTGTTTGTCCCTTAAATTTATAATATCTGGCTTTGTAGATCTTTTCGTGTTTTGGTTATTTCACTGATCAGCTGAGGAACAGTCATCCTTGTAAAAATTCAGCGACTCCAACCCTCCCGACTTTGGTGGGAGATCTCTTGTATTCTTATGAAATTCAATCAAATTTTACAACATCCCACCTGATTGACAGTGCACCGACAGTGCACCCATAGTAAATGAATGGGGTTCCCACTGAAAGCAGCAGTTTTCATGATTATCTGCTGGTTGCTTGGTTCTATAGGTTGGAGTCTCCAAAGACCAGATTTGAGTGGAAAGTGCCTTTACTGGATAGTTGAATAACAGTGACTCACTATCTTTAATGCACTAGTGTGCCTTGATTTGAGACAGATGAGTGAAAATGCCTACTTCACCCAAAACAGAGATTCAAACAGTGACAGAAAGCCTGGAGTGTTGGCTCTGTAAACATTCCCAAAATTGGTAGCTCTGTGTACGTCTGCTGTTGAATTTTACCTCCCAAACATGAGAACTAGCTTTCAAAGCACCGTCTGTTGAGGAAAAAAATGGTCAATCGGTGTTGACACTACACTGTCATAGGTGGTGAAGCACAAAGGTACAAACAGATGGTTCTTCAAATGGCTGCTTAACCGGGATAAGTGATGGCTCACACCTTTCATGTCTAATGGGGGAAACCAAAGACTCGCTGTATAAACATTGGTTGTTCCTAGGACCGTGTGGTGACACAGTGAGCAATATATTTGTCAAAGCCAATTTGGAGTGGACACAACCAGTAGAAAGCCATGTTCTGCTACTAGCTTTGAGGATGTTCATTTCTACTAATGTATGGTACACTGGACAGCCTGAGTAAATCTCCCAACTGTTAACCTATTTACTCAAACTGCACAGTCAAAAGCAACCAGAATTGAATTTTAATAGAATGTCGCTTATACAGGTAGAATGAATCAGGTCACAGGTAGCACTACATGTACTTCTGCATGTATGAATTAATAGGCTACCTGGTCAGGGGTCACATTAAGGATTTTTCAGTATGGGTCCGTTGGACCCATCTTTCTCCATTTTCAGGAAAAATAGTGCGTCCATGAACTGAATCGATGGGTCTAGTCTGAAATTGTGCAAACTGGACTTCATTTGATGTAATTTGATTTATTAATTTTATTTGGTATCATTAACATATATCACAATGATAAATAAATAAAACATGTAGGTAACTTTTAAGCCTAGAAACGAACATAACATAGGGTCTGTATGCTCACGTAGGTAACTCATTATTGTAAAATTTAAGATTGAATAAAAAGTTACCAATATGCACCTTAAAAATTTGATACCATAGGGGGTGTTAAGAGTCTGATCTTTAGTGCGGTCACTTTTTTCACCAAGCAACACGGTAGGCCTACAAGCCGTGCAACACACAAGCGAGTGGACACAGCCTGTCACGGGCATGCACCCAGGCATGGTTTTCCGCTATACATATTTCCGGCCTTCAATCATAAATTTTTTTAATTCCTATCTTGTTCTGTCATACAGATTTGTTCCATTCAAACATTTCAATGAAATCAAAACAACCAAATTTTGTTTAAAAAAACACCAATAACCACGTGACCCATCGGAGACGGTGATGAACAACATCGTGTTACAGTTACACTGTCAGGCCGGCTAATGCAAAATTTCGCTTCGTCCACGTGTAACCTTGCGATGACTAATCTGCGTATTTTCCTTGCCGTCCGTAATGAATTTTCACTCATGCCTTTATCTGGGTCTAGATTTTTTGCGATGGAAGTCTTCTTGGTGAAAATATGATTTGAAAATTTAATATCTTAGTCCAATAATCTTTGTGTAATACGACTTGTACCTTCCCAACATTGCGGACATGAGACAAGCACATGGGGAACAACGAATTTGATTGGACAGTGAGCGGCATGTGATCAAATCCACCCAATGAGGAGCCTGGAAGTGCTCTCAGCATTTATAATGAGGTGGAGTGACGTCCATTGTGGCAAATTTTTGGAGGGATACCCCAGGAATATTTTTTCTTAGCAAATAAGAGAGCTTGTTACATAGAAAGACAAGCATCAGAGGATTCCATCAGTATAATAAATAATCATGAGATTGATAATGGTCGATACAAAACACCGTGACCGCTTGGTGTAATTTTTGCAGTTGTATCTTTCAAAAATGCACCGCGGTTTTTTTGCGCGCATCCACAGAGACGCAAAATGACAATGTTTTATTAATTTCCAGGCGTAATTTCTTTATTTTTTGCATCTATGACGCAGGACGCAAGCTTAATGTGACCCCTGCTGGTCATGTTAGAAATAGTTCACAGTTGAATATGGTGCTAATTATTTAAATTGACAGTACATGCACTCATGATTGATGCTTGACACACTAGATTTGCTTACAAATTCAAGGGGGCAGTCTACAATATTTAATTAGAGAATGATGCTTGCATCACTTGTGGTACATTATACCATGACATTTTGCACATGTGTGATGCAAGAAGCATCATTTGAGCACTTAAGCTTCTTTAAGGTGGAAGATCAGAAGCCAGCAGCTTTGGATAACCTCTAATCACTTTTTAATATTTTTAGATAGTAATTGGTACTTATAAACTACATGCTCCCAAAAACTCAGATGTATGAACAAAAAATTTATATGAGAAATTTGAGCTTAAAACTTTTGTTCACACTTAAGAATTTTTGCATTGCTGACCCCATGGGGTTTATTTGCATGGGCATGATAATGAACTGTGACCCCTGGAAACCAGGTCAGCCACTGACAAGGGTCACTCATAGGGAACGTGGAAGCATTAGCCATGGAGAGAAGAATGGGCCAGTACAGACTAATCACTACCTTTGTTCTGACTACTTTGAAATTCTCTATTGATGTAAAAACAAATTAGCACAATCCACTAACTGGGCCCCAAATATGGAAAGCCACATGTAAACCCACACTGAAACAAACCAAGTGTGGTTACGTTTGATGTTCCCAAGTTAAAACAAAAATCAAGTTTTAAGCCACAAAATATGCTTTTTTCAATGACAACATCACAGAGGTAAAGCTACAAGATTATTTTGTACAATAATGAAAACACAGGACAGAAGAAGTGAGGGTGCGTCATATTACAGCCATAGATGCATAAGAATTAAGATAATCCTACCAAGTCAGAAAGAATGCTATCAAATCTCAAAATTTCCAATGCTGCAAAAAGCTATGGATACAAATCTATGGATATGTAGTTATCAGAATATATATAGGTCTAATGTACTTGTGAAAAAAATAAGTGGGTAATATTGATCCAAAGTTGCCAGTCTCACGGCACACTAGCTTCACACTTTCCACCTCAAATGTTTAAATTGTTTTCTCAGGACAGTTGAGTACTTGTTTTTATCTTCTGTCAAGACCCTGTGCCTAAAATACATTTTTAAAGGACATCCTACCACAATACTGAGATCTCTTGTAGTTCTGTCGCAATTATCAGTAAAATTTTCACCAGGGTGCTTCATATAGGCACCTAATAAAAGGTGGAATGAAATGACTGGTTCTGTGGGATCCAACATGAATAAGTTGGAACAGGTATGCCTGCACTGAAACAGGGCTTGCCTTGTCTCTAGCACTTTTGCTGTGCTGCTCTTGCCATTGCAGAAATTAACACTTTTCTCTATTAAGAAATCTTCATTGTTATCTAAAAAGCCACTATTTTTTAACAATCTGCTGCCCTATCTAGTGGATCCACCAATTATGTCTCCCGGTGGAAGCCGGGGGACATATTGGTTTAGTGCCCGTTTCTTCTTCTTCTTCTTCTTCTTCTTCTTCTTCTTCTTCTTCTTCCTCCTCCTCCTCCTCCTCCTCCTCCTCCTCCTCCTCCTCCTCCTCCTCCTCCTCCTCCTCCTCCTCCTCCTCCTCCTCCTCCTCCTCCTCCTCCTCCTCCTCCTCCTCCTCCTCCTCCTCCTCCTCCTCCTCCTCCTCCTCCTCCTCCTCCTTCTTCTTCTGTGCGATAAGTCTTGAAGGACTTGACAGAATTTGATGAAACTTGGTAGGATTATGTATCTAGGCAAGACCTAGGTTGGGATTGTATTTGGGTGACCTTGACCTAAGTCATGAAGAACTTGATGGAATTTGATGAAACTTGGTAGGATTATATATCAAGGTAAGACGAAGGTTGGGATTGTATTTGGGTGACCTTGACCTAATTTTCAAGGTCACAGGGTCATTTATGTGAAATTGGTTTCTCTGCAATAAGTCTTGAAGAACTTGATGAAAATTGCTAGAGTAATGTATCTAGGTGAGAGCTAAAATAGGATTGTAATTTTCAAGCAAACTTGGTCATTTGTAATTTGTTATCACCTGTAGCTTATTCAGAGACGTAAGTGTTCCACCGGGAGACATTTGATTTTCTGTTGGAAAATCAGTCTGTTCTAGTTGGCAGCATTTTGTATCAGTATCCGATATGCCAAACGTTTCTTCCTTGTAGAGAGCAAGTCCTGTGCACTATATATATATACATATATATTTCCAGGACTCCAAGTAATCAATAAGAAAGAAAAAAAGTATGTACATAAGATCTCGGAATGCAAGAAAATCACAGGAAAAGTGCAAGAGACGAGGGAAGCCCTGTTCCGATGCAGGCTTACCCCTTCCAATTTCATTATGTGGCTCGTGTTTTTACAAGTGATTGATTATAACAATGTAACCAGTCACCTGTGAAAACATATCTGGTGAAGGTTTTGAGGTGCTTGCGGGCATCTAAATGTCTCCATGAATGGCCATGTGCATGTACCTCTCCACCACTAAACAGATCAACTATTAATAGGTGAACACTTTTAGGTATTAATGTTGCATTTAGGTACATATGTTACACTGAAACAGTTTGGCATATTGTAAGATTAGCATTTCAGTGTCTTGGCCATTTTAAAACATCAATTTATTCTGTGTTGGAGAATGAATTATCTTTTTCTGGAGTGAAATTCAAAAGTAGTAACTCACTTTAAATCACATGACCTAAACATAGTTTCAAGACAGTAAATTGTGATGCGCCTACATCAGTGATATGATGCATTGATATTTAGACAAAATCCAATAAGTGCAAACAATTTTGATTATACAATTCCCGTGATGTGGAATAACTGTGACGAATATAAACAAACACAGCAACCAGGTTGTCATTGATAGTAGGCCTACGGCATATTTTTTCGCGATATATACCCAATTAAACAGAATTAACAAAATCTTGCATGGCTGCAGAGTGAGTTACTATTTTTCTCTCACTCGGGATCGTTGTTGGTGGGGGAAATCAGCCATGTAAGATTCTCTATTTACATGAAGCCATTTTGAAGGATTTGGGTTGGCTCTGATACCTATACTTTTACCAAATGTCTAACATAAACATGATGAAAGAACATTATAAGGTAACGGCACGTATGTTTGTTTTTCACAGGAAGAAGACGATCTCCCATATGAAGAAGAAATCTTGAGAAATCCGTACTCTGTCAAATGTTGGTTAAGATACATTGAACACAAGAAGGATGCACCTAAAAATGTTCTCAACATGGTGTATGAGCGAGCGCTTAAAGAACTACCTGGCAGGTCAGTGGACATCAACACATGATAAAAGGACTATTTGCTGGGCTGGCACTAGCCCATAGCCAATTAGCCACAGGCTAATGATTGTGGAATTTGGCTTAACAATTATAAAACCTTTTTTTTAAAAGCCAAATTAGGTTAAGAAATTTGTGTTACTCTGTAGTGTAGCTTCAAAATCAGTTTTACTGTTTTATCATTGAACTGCCACCTATCTATATAAAAAGTTTGAAGATAAGGGCAGACTTTGGCTACAAAATTTAAGTTTGGCTAAAAAATGAAAGTGATTTTAGCCAATTTGGCTGACAAAATAAAATAGCTAGTGCAAGCCCAGTGTTTGTTCATCACTAAACATGAAAAAGTCAATTAATTTGTTACTAATGGATGGGTAATTGTGCATCACTAAAACATGAAAATAGTCATTTCATTTCTGACTTTACAGAGGCCAAATATTTGAGCTAACTCAGCCTGCAAAAAAGATGTAACTGGTACACATGGAACATCGAGTACAATACAAAAAAAAAAAAGAATGCATGTTCGAGTAAACAGTACAAAGAAATAAAGGAACTAGATATGTCAGTCCATAATTATATATCCATCAAAAAAAAAAACAAACAAACAAAAAGAAAAGTTTAATTTGTACACAGTGTCTGTACCACGTATAAAATTTACTCCCTTGTTATATGGTTTGTAGTCCTCCATTACCTGCCTGGCAAAGCTTGAGGATCAACTCTGTGGTAACATCAATTTCGTTGTCCTCATAACACATATGTTTTATATTGGGCACTTTGACCAAAGCACATAGGTGCTTAATGACATGTATGAGGGATGATGCAGTCTAGATACCTATATTTGATACTGTGTATCGTCATACAGCCTGATTCGTTCATGTACATTGATGTATACACTGTAAATTGCTTTAATTTCAGTTTATTCTTAATTTTGCTTATTATATTGATTGCATAAAACCATGAAAATAAAAACACAGTGAAATGGTATTTTAACATTGTTTGAACAGGAATAATGTCCAAAATAGTGAAATTACAGTTGTGATTAGAAATGGGTTCCTTTCATGCGTGCTTGGAATCCTTAATTTTTTGACAAGTAATTGTGTTCACTTTCACATTTTTCCATGCCTGCCATTGCACTCAACTACATTTGCTACTTTGTATGCATCAGAACTTTTTGCGCAGGAATGGGACAGAGATAAACTTGTTTACGCAAGCTTGGAGTAAAGTGCATTCATCACAGTTCTCATGTTTCTGTTACATAATCATGTTAACTCTAAATCTGATGCAGTCCTAACCATCCGTGGTCCCCCAGGGCCAGTCGTAGTGTGTGACACAATTTAACATTGCATGAATGTATTCTGAAGTAATTTGTTTGAAATGACTGCTACCCCATGTAATAGATTTCCAATGTGTCAAATCTTGCTATCTTGCTTATTTTACAAGTTATTTACAATTAGTAGTTAGATTTATTAAAGGCAAAACTGATATGTTAAATGGCAAAAACAATGCTTTCGATGTGCAAATCGAGTCAAGGCACAAGATGTTGCCTTCATTGGTGCCAAATGTACAGTGAATATCCTTCTGTATGTTTTGCAATCATAACAGAAAGCTTCAGAAAAACTGTCTAGTATGTCCTAATCCTATAAAAATATCAATTTGAAAGTTTTTACATATTAAGCATCAAACCAGCCAGATTTGCTGTTTTTATCATGCCCTGCGTCCCTCCTTTCACCAACAGCATGGTATGGAGACCTGGGTGGAAGTCAAGGCAGAATTGATCTCGTTTGGGAAATCTCCATGCTCCTACATGCATTGGTCCACCTGACTAATCGCCAGCGGTAATTATTCAAATAGGTCATATGATGAGCTGACTACATCACCATCCGCCAATTGAAATGATCGTCATTTCTAACATTTGAGACAGGGATGTTTTGGCATTCGTTACCTGCATTGCAGTCACAATTAGCCAACAAGAAAGCATTTTACTGACGTAGATGAAGTTCTGAACATTCCAGTGATAATTGATACCAAGCATGTGGTGTTCACTGCAAGTGATCCAGTCCTACGAAGGCACCGTCAAGTGCAATTTTGCCACTGATTTTACATTGTTTTGCCAATTTTTGACAAATAAAGCGCAAAATATGCATCGTACAAGGTCCATTTAGCCATATGTTTATTTAGATTTAATATTTTTATGTGGCAGTATTGCCATTCAGACAGCAATGTAAAATTACTGCAACATTTTGTCAATCATAATTTTATAAGCCTATCGGGAAAACATGCAAATAAAGTATATTTAAATGCGCTAAAACACGTACCATTATGTAAAAATATGCAATAATCATGCTATTTTGCACTTGGTTCCATCACCTCTTTGTGTGCAAATAAATTTAATTGGAACTCAGTGCGTCAGTGGCACTTGAAACACTACAAGGGGTCTAGGGTCCCGCCATCAGATTTGGCGGATATATGCGGATAATTCTGCTTGTCAAGCGCGGATTTGTTGCATTTGACAGGGAACCCACTTCTAAGCACAAGTGTAAAACTACATTGAAATGTCAAAAAATTTAAAAACCTTGAAAATTTAAAGGCGAAAATAAAGTAATTTTTTTGGAGAAAAATTTCTCAGTTCCCATGCTTGCTTTCCCCTGACATGTTTTGACAAATATCTTACAGGCAAAACCTATCTGTATGTATAGGGACCACACTTTTATTGGGACTTTCTTCTCAATCAAACGTTACATCAAGCATGTAACTATCTCATGCACACCCATTATTTGTCCATGTACCTTGTGGACATTCCCTCTCCGTGTGGCATTCCTTCCTTGGAGAATGATGGGGAGAGCATGGGCTTCCCACGCATTAATTATGTCACAACCCAGATCACTTCGTGTTCTCTCTTGATAGAGTACACATACCATCTGGGCCACAGGCTGATGCGTTGATCCAACCGTTAGTTAACATTACGCACACACAAAATAGCGTAAAACCAAAACGTAACAACAGGTTACCACAGGGTCAGTTACGTTATGGTATAAATACCGGTGTTTGTGTCCGTTACAAACCAGTCTCTGAAGAGTCCGTTTCAGGGGAAACCGGTCAGATTGCTTCTACTAAAAACACAGGCCTCTAAGTGACCTAGAACAACTTTTGATTTTTCAAACTGGCCCATTTTCCTCCTTCACACTTGCCGAGTATTTCATTGTGAAAATAAAGTAACTTACAGTGTGTGCATGGAAATGACAATTTGTGCATCCACCCCCACCATTCATAAAGAGTGATATCTGACCTTGTGGTTCCTGCGGTGAAGGTCCGTGGGGATTTTGAGTTCATATTGTGTATGTACTCCTTTGTATGTTTTAGCTACAAGCTATGGTATAATTACCTGAAACTTCGTAGGAAGCAAATCAGAGGCCGATGTGTCACTGACCCGGGATATGAAGATGTCAACAATGCTTTTGAAAGATCTATTGTGTTTATGCATAAGGTAGGTGAAAAGACTCCGACTCGGAAAACGCTATGTAAAATACTGCAAAACAATCAGTTTCCAGGGAATCAGGAGAGTCCAGGTCATGGGGCAGTTGACCTTGATTTTTCATAGATGTCCTAAAGATTTTGTGCAGTATCAAGACACTTTTCACATTGGAAGTGCAGATAATCATACTGCATATCATTCTGTAACTTTTAATTTTTTTTAGACATATCAGCAACACAAACATGCACCACAAAGCAGGAAGCTCCATTAATTATGTCTCCCCATGTACCCACTGGTGAGGGGAAGAGACATATTGTTCCTCCTCCTCCTCCTCCTCCTCCTCCTCCTCCTCCTCCTCCTCCTCCTCCTCCTCCTCCTCCTCCTCCTCCTCCTCCTCCTAAGACGACTCATCTGACTCTTGATGCATAGACAGGAACACAATAATTCCAAAAGTGTTTGAGCTAGGGCATTTATATTACACAGGATTCTGTAATGGTTTGGTCAAGTTCAAAGATAGGTGATCTTGACCTTATTTCCAGGGTCATAGAGCCACATTAGTGAAGTCTTCAACACATCAATGCAAATGAGATATCTCAAGAAGTTTTGGAGCTAGTGGCTTTCATAGTACACAACGTGATAGTCCTGTGTAAGGGCTTGAACAAGTTTGAAGATGGGTGACCTTGACCCCATTCCCAAGGTTACGGAGCCAAGTGAGTGAATTTGGCTTCTGCATAATAGGTCAGGAAGTTATGGAGCTAGGGGTTTTATATCGCCCAGGATGACAGCTCTGTATAAGGAATACATGCATGTAAATACGACACAAGAGCCACATAGGCAAGGACTCCTTGTCTATGGTGCTGTCAGTAGCTTCCAGCAGTCAAATAAAGTATATCTTTTGGTGGTGTACATCTGACCGGTTACTCCATTACCTGGGCTCTTCAGAGAATGACCAAAGATTGCTGCATTTATGTTCACCTTGGTATGTGGACAGACCTGTGTAACGTATTGTTAGATCATAGTTGTAATGTTAAGACAATCATTTTCACAGGAAAAAAAAAAGGGTCTGTATAAGGGCTTGATCAAGTTCGAAGACTGGTAACCTTGACCCCATTCCCAAGGCAGGGCCAGAATTTTGGCGAGAATCCATTCTCGTCAAGAATCTCCTAAACTTGTCATTCTTTAAAAAGAAAACTAATAGACAAAAATCCAAATAGATTTTCGCAAAATTTTGCGAAATTCTGGCCCTGCAAGAGACGTAGCAATGAGTATTGATAAGTTGGATGTAAACAAAACCAACAGGATGGTCCACTGTGACCTGCCTCTGTATACCTCCTTGTGGTAAAAATGTGTTTTATAAATAGAAGAAACAGAATCTCTCATGCTTCACTGTCAGACATGTAAAATCCTCTGTTCCCCTACTTGCATAGACACACACCAGTTGGGTACAGATGATATTTTTAAGAGGTGAAAATTTGGTGTGATTATGAACCTGTATGAGGGCATGCTTGTGGTAGCGGATTGGTGATTTCAAGCTATAGTTCGAGATCACTTGAATCTTGACATGATTACAGATACGATCACTGCAGAAGGATTAAAGTTACAGAATGGAAGTTTATTTTGATTATAAAATTTTAAGAGAAAGTCACCTTGACTTTTATGTGTAGGTCACTGCCGTTATTAGTACAAGAAATTTTCAAGATGTGTAAGGGGTGGTTCAACAATGTCGTCATTTTTGAATTAGAACTTGGGGTACTAAATTTCATGACCCTCCTCCCTCACCCCAAATTAGTACTTTAAAAATGAAGATTTTTCCAAAACAATCATAGCAAAATTGCACAAAACAGGCCAAAAATTGACCATCATTTCTTATTCTGTGAAAGAGTACAGATCCATTTAACCCCCTCCCCTCTTGCATACTGTAAGTCCTAATTCAAAAATGATGAAAATATTGAACCACCCATAAGGGACACAACTGGTAAAGATGCATGGGGAGACATTTGTCTTTTCTTTTGGAAAATCAGCCTGTTCTAATTCATTGTCAATTTTGGATAGAGACTTTGTCATGAGCAAATCACAGATGAGCTGCTTATAGCTCCTCCTAATGAATCTGTCTCTCAGAATTTAAGCCGTGTGCAATGCTCTTGCAAAAATGTGTTACACAAACGAGTGATTGACTACTGTCACAGAGCTGTCAGTGAGTCACTTGTGCAACAGATTTAACTCCTGAAATGGCAAGGCCTGGGACTGGGATCAGCCATGTTGAAAGTGCCTTAGTGTCAAACATTGAATTTTTTTTTTTTTTTTTTCTTTTTTTTTTTTGTATTTCATCATGTTGCAAACTGAGCCCTGCAGGATAACAAAACTGGAATGATTTTCAGGACAACAGTTAGATTGTAAGTTCAAATTCATGCGTTCCGTGCAGTGTCAGTGTTGTCCTGGGCTTCATGTTTGCCTCATCAGTGTCTCACATTATAAGAATTGAATAATCCTACATAACGATATTAGAATGTGTCCTGAGGAAAATAGATAACATAACTAACGCATCTCAAC
Source organism: Hermodice carunculata (assembly GCA_964020975.1). Taxonomy (NCBI): domain Eukaryota; kingdom Metazoa; phylum Annelida; class Polychaeta; order Eunicida; family Amphinomidae; genus Hermodice; species Hermodice carunculata. The sequence goes on along the minus strand of OZ026625.1, from coordinate 7,430,604 downwards.
CAAGATTGGTCTCAACAGGAAGAGGCAGGGATTCAGAAAAAAAAAGCTATATTCACGTATATTGTGAGGTCTAACAGTTACTATGCTGTTCATACGTCTGTACAACTTGGCATCATACACACATGTAACTTCATTCTTCGCATACTGTACATGTTTCAATTATTGTTTATTTTGCACATTAGGAAAGTAAACCTACGGGTTTGAGGTTAATCAGAACTAAAATATACATGTACATATTGAGCTGCTTTACCAGGTCAACTGTTAATTTTTGTGCTTGATGCTTTATCCCAAGGGCTAGCAAAATAGGTCACGTCCTGCTGTGGTTAAAAAAAAAAAAAAACTGAGTCCCTGTATATTTATTGTGCATTTTTTTTTTTTTTTTTGGTGACAATAAATGTGGTAACGAGTTCTCATATATGATTGACACATTCCGATTTATATTTGTAAACTAAATGTAAAAGCATAGCATGGCCTTTTAATGTTCCTGAACCTGTTAGGTGAGGTGCCAAATACCCTATACCTGATAAGGAAGACCTTGATTGAATCTTGATCCAAACGTACCGAGGAGGAGAATCAATCAAATTATTCGTAATCATGTGTCAGCAAATTGTTTTGTGTGAAATATCATTTGTGATAGAGAAACCATGTCAGATGTTTTTATGGGTCCATTATGTGCCTCTTAACCTTCAGTGTCCCCAGTGTTGATAGAGAAAGAAGTGCTTTTTCAAGTAGGGTTGGTTTACCAACCTTGTGGCTATATGAAACAGATTTAAAAAGGAGATTTTTACCTGCATGTACTTTGTACATGTAAATGGAATGGTACGAAGTCCCACTGCAAATACATGAAGTATACAGGGGTCTTAAAGTTAGTTGACAGGCAAATGTGTAAATTGCATCATTTATGTCATTTTCTTTTTCCAGATGCCTCGGATATGGCTTGACTATTGTCAGTTCCTCATGGACCAGGGAAAGGTAACTCGCACAAGGCGCACTTTTGACCGAGGATTACGAGCTCTCCCTATTACACAGCATCATCGCATCTGGCCTTTGTATCTCAAGTTTGTCAAGATGTACCAATTGCAAGAAACTGCGGTTCGAGTATACAGAAGGTACCTTAAGGTAAGGCTTGTATGATGGTCATCGTAATTTCCACAGAATTGTCTGTATCAACACGCAAATTTGTTATGACCGTAAAGTGCTCCATGTTACATTTCAAAGAATTTCTAATGCCTCTGTGTACCTTTTGAGCACATTCAGATTGAAAACGGAATTTAAGTTGTTCTATAATTTGAAAACAAAAATAAATGGTTTATCAGTGCTCAGTAATATGTACAATGAAAATTGAATATTAACCCTACTACTGCTGAATTGTTTTTTTTTTTTTTTTTTTTATCCTACGTTTTGGACCGTATAAACACGGGCCCTGCAGCACTAGGGTTAAAGCAGCTGTAGCTGAACATCTTATAGTCATGTCTGGGTCTTGATGCCCAGTACATGGAGTTAAGGAAAAAATATGTTGTGAGCTTAAACATGTTAAAAGTATCTGTGATATAGCAAGACGATCACGCCTCTGGTTAGTCACAGTCTGAATAAATCTAATGATGAGGTAACTTCAGCAGTGCGCACAATAATCAAGATCTACCGGTTGCTTTCACAGGTAGAGTAAATTGTGTTGACTTGGGTTTGATATTGATTTCTATTACAAAAAACTTCTGATACATTATACAGATACAGACAGACACACACACATTGTATTCACAAAGAAACCTATTTTGGGAGACCACCCCAAAAAAGGCACACCAAAAAGTGGTCACATAAGGCAGGTGGTCTTTCCTCACAGTGGTCTCAAAACAGGCTTTACTATATATATATATATATATATATATATACATACATACATACATACATACATACATACATACATACATACATACATACATACATACATACATACATGTATATAAGAAAAGGGCTAAAACAGTCTGCTACTGACTTCATATTCAGCAAGGTAGTTGACAGACCACTGTAAATTGCTGTGTAAGCCAATTGTCAGGCTTTAGAGCTTGTCAAGTCTATAGCAGTTTTGTGCTCACCTCTTACATCTGATGGACTACATTCAGATCATGATGATTTTTGTTCCATGTAGCTTCAGCCAGAGAGCGCGGAGGAGTACATTGAGTATTTACGATCAGTGGGACGTCTGGATGAAGCAGCCAATTGGCAGGCCGGTATCATAAATAACGAGGAGTTTGTCTCCAAGGAGGGCAAGTCCAAGCACCAGGTATGATACCTCAGACAAAAAAAAAAAATCAGATGTAGACCAACTAAATGATAATCATTTTATGTTTGATATGTTGTACTTAATTACTTTATTGTACGCTTGTGGTGTTTTTAAATTTAATCAGTGGAAATTGATATAAACTGCAATGCAAGATTTCAGATTAATGTCAATTAAAGCAAATGTGCAGTCTGAAACAAATGAGCCAAACCTAATTTACTAGTGCCACAAAACTATCCAAAATTGTTAATCCTTTGCCAGCTGGTTAACTGGCAATTAGGTCTACCATGACCCATGCTGCTTGGACAACTTGTGTCACTAAGACCCCAAATCTACAAACTCAAAAAGCTGTCAGTGTTGGAAAACTTAGGGCCATGTAAACTGAAATACTTAGCTTCACCACCATCGGTACAGCTAGACATAAAATTTAAACGGCTTCATCACACGTATGCTAGGAAGGCTATGTCTGCACATGAAAATCATCTTGTGACTGTATGAAGTTTTCATGACAAAACAGACCCCACAACAGTCCACAATGAGCTCAGCTGCAGCAACAAAACTGATAAGATGTGGAACCCTGCACTTGATGGTGAATAGTGAAATTTAGGACTGCAGGTGGCAGCACTTGTTGGTATTCAATTGTTAATGCAATACAAGTGATCACCAACAGTGCTGCCCTCTGGGGTCCTACAAGGGTCTGCTGCCTTGTGTATGCAACTTGTCCTGTGGCTTTTCTCATACAGCTATGGAACGAATTGTGTGAACTGATTTCCAAGAACCCAGACCAGGTAAACTCCCTAAAAGTTGAGCCAATCATCAGACAGGGCATCAAGAGGTACACAGACCAGGTGGGACTGTTGTGGAACTCCCTGGCAGACTACTACACTAGGAGTGGGCATTTTGAAAAGGTTAGTTCCTGATCACCTCTTATTTTGCAGAGGCATGTGTTTGTGTGTATGTGTTTTGTTTTGTTTTGTTTTGTTTTGTTTTGTTTTGTTTTGCTTTGTTTTGTTTTGTTTTGTTTTTGTTTTTTGTTTTTGTTTTTTTTTTGTTTTGTGTCTTTTTTTGTTTTTTGTTTTGTGTTGTTTTTTTTGTTTTGTGTTTTGTGGGTTTTTTTTGTTTGTTTTGGCCTTCAGGCTGTTAACTTTTTGTGTGTGTGTGTGTGTGTGTGTGTGTGTGTGTGGTTTTTTTGTGTGTGTTTTTGTTTTTTGTTTTGCCTTTATCCTGTTAAAATTTTCTGTTGAGAAAATTTTAACTCAGCATGATCAGGTCCTTGAATCCACTGCACAGACAGCATAGGATGTTGTTCTGTTATTTTTGGTGGACCCAATCCAGCAAAATTGCAATTTTCAGAATGTAATTTGGAGATGAAAAAGTCATTAACCAAGAGAAGAGACATTATAAGAATAAAAGAAAGTCTGTGTGATAAATGTTGAAATACAAAAACCTGATGTATTGTGTAAATGTCTTTAGAAACTAAGAGATGATGATATACAGTTGACCATAGTTTCTGTTCCAAAGTAAACCAGTGTGACTTGTAGTAAGTCTTGGAGAAAAACATATGTAACACTATTATGTAAATGTGCAGGTTCTATTAAATATATGAGCTGAGACAAGGCAAATGGCCGTTAAGTCTGGGAGGCTGATGTCCGACCGGTTTCGTTGATTTATTCAACTCGTAAGGGACGGTTAGGAAGACTGCCTGAGCCCTTATATACCTATTTGGAGTTACGCTTGTTGTTACGTTACATACGTGTATTGTGTTTACGTTCTAAGCATGATTGGCCATGATTGACTGATTATGTTGCCATGATCATCTTCAAATCAGACTTATGTCTGATTTAAAAATCAGGATCACCCAAATAAGGAAATTCAATCTGGGACTTAACTTGGGTTAGTTAGTGCAGTTTTTTATTGGGCTGAGTCGAATCAGGACAACTGGATAATTGTGCTGATGCCCTGAATAGGGACTAAGAAATGTATGGGTAACAATTTCTTGGTTAAAAAAGTGTATTTGCAGTGTTCCATTTTTAACTTCACAAAGATATATGGAAATTATACTGGCTTATTATGGGAAAGTGAGCTCTGACAGTAAAAATTTAGCATTATACAGAGCAAAGGAGCTCACTTTCCCATAATGTTGAGACCGAATGGTTCGACTGTGCATAATTGATGCATCCAATGTTTTTCCTTGGTTAGCCGCAGCTCTCTGCTGCGTGCTAATCTGGGGGGTGTCGGGATGTATTCAAGAATATGGACTTCTATGTTCAGTCCATCATGGTCCCTTTGTGCAAAATGTCTGCCTAGGGGCTGTTCCATTGAGCGGTTACTAATGTAATGGAAATGTCCTCTCAGTCTATCTCTGAGGGGACGAAGGGTCTGCCCTACATACTGCTTTTTCCATTAAATATACATTTTGTTGTTTTATTGCTCTGGAAAAGGGATTCTGCATGCTAAAATGGAATAAAAGACAGCGGTTACCAAACTACAGAGAATATATACCTGCTAGAAGCAAGTAGTGGTGCATCAAATTTAAATATGTATGTTTGACAGGCTCGTGACATATATGAAGAGGCCATCCAGACAGTAATCACAGTGAGAGACTTTACACAAGTGTTTGATGCTGCGGCCCAGTTTGAAGAAAACATGATCAGTGCCAAGATGGAAGCCACAATAAAGCTTGGACCTACAGAGGAAGGTAGGTGTTACTGGGTTCAAGACAAGTAGAATGAACCTTTCCATGATGTAATACTGGCTCCTATATGTACTACAGGTAAATACATATTAAGTGCTCAAGATGAAAATAACTTTAGTTTAATATTGTGTTGAGTGGAAATATTCCGGAGTGGAAAAATTCATGACTTTGTTGAGATTATAAATTTTGCAGTATTCATTTTCCTGATTCACAATCTGAAAATGGTTGCTGCTTGTTGCTGTGTTTAATTAGCAGTTACTGTCAAAATTTTCCACTGTTCATTTTTCCCGTATGGTTTTCTTCAGGAAAATTTGGGAAATTGAATACCTCAGAAATATTTCCCCTTTTACAGTATATATTGTAATACACGTACTGTCTGAAGCTGAGTCTGATGTCTGAATGACTCCATTTTGTGAATTTAGTTAAAGATTGCTGTTCAATAGCTAACTCAGTCATTGATCTTAATCGGAGTTACAATCACTGAAACTGGTGACATAATGTTTCAAACATCAAAATTCTGTAAAATTAATTGTATATCAGGTACATTACTGAATAGATTATTGCAAGATATAAAAATTGTTTCTGGAAATATATACTAGAATACTGCATGTATAAACTATATTTCAGATGATCTTGACTTGGAATTAAGGCTGGCAAGGTTGGAAAATTTGATGGACAGAAGGCCTTTATTGCTGAACAGGTAAGACAAGTGAGGTAAAGTGCTACCTGCTATTTCAGACTACCTCTTCTGCCAGCTAAAAAGTGGTCACATATTGAAGGTGGCTTTATATTGCAGGTAAATGTACAAAGAACCTGGAGGGTTGTGCCACCAGAAATGTCACAAAAGCCAGGTGGTCTCATGGCAGTGGTCTTAAATTGCAGGTACTACTGAATATGTGGGTTCCAATGATACATTTTTAGTTGTGCGAACCACTTACATGATCACTTATGTCCGTCCTTCATTCTATCTGACCATAAACGTTTGCATGTCAACACGATAGTATCTACAGTTTTTAAGTTAGCCCTTGAAATTTTTTGTGGACATATTGTATGGATAAAAGTCCAGGTTCCCTTTGTTATAGGGGGTGCCACCTGGTGGATTACCTAGTACAAAAAGTGGAAAAATTGAAAGTGCTCTACTGGACTTAGTTTTTGATGGAGTTTCATGAAATTTGGTGGAAATATTCTGGAGGTGGTTATGCATAATCTGAGCAATACTAGTGGCACCATCTGTAGGGGAAGGGGAAATGTGAATTTCTGTTTCGTAGAATTTATGAAATACCTTATCATGAAGAATAAGAAGGTTAAGTTCCCCAAAACCTCAGCGAATACATAATGTGTGGATATTGCATAATATGGGTGACCTTGACCTAGTTTCTCAAGGTCACAGAGGAAACGCATATCAGGAAATGAAATTTTTGGGATAGTCATTATGTCTGAATTTGTGGACACACATCCATATATATATATATACAGCATAACAGGAATTTATACAGACCAAAGTATATGAGATATGGAGTCATGGTGGCGCCACTGGTGGTGATTATTAGAAAAAAATCATAAATATTAAAAACACCTTAAATTTGTTATTGGGATAATGAAATAAGACAGAACTACAAAATTTACCCCAAATATGCGTTAGACCAGTGGTCAAATTCTGTGAAATTTTGGGTTACCTTGGCCCATTTTTCAAGGTCATGAAGCAGTTGGTAAAGGACACTGAATTTGGTATTTTGAGGGGGAATAAGGTTAATGATACCATGTATACTGCAAATGTATATCATAGGGAGAAGGTTGATATTGCATAATTTGGATGATCTTGACCTACTTTCTCAAGGTGATGAAGGGAGTGCATTTCAGTAAAAGAATTTTTTGCGATGGTCGTTACATGTGAACTTGTGGACACACATTTACATGTATCTGCCATTACAGGAACATTACCAGCCAAGATTCTTATTTCACATGAAGTCATGGTGGCACCTTTGATGATAAAATTAGAACTACTATTATAGGTATTAAAAACACATTTGATTTATTTTTGTAGTAGTAAATTAACATGAAACGACCAAATCTACACCAATTATACATCAGGTCAACAGTCAAATCTGTGCAAAAGTATTAGTGCCTGCGACCTATTTTTCAAGGTCATTTACGTATACACCATGTAAAAATTTGTGGTGGTTTTTACATCTCAACTTGTGTTCACACAGGCTCCATATACCATTACACGAACATTATACTGGCAAAACTTTGTGACATAAGAAGTCATGGCGGTGCCACTGGTGGCATATTGGAACTGACATCATAGGTATCAAAACATTATAAATGCATCATTGTGCTAATAAAATTTGAGACGGAACTGCAAAATTTTCACCAAATATGCATTAGACCGATGGTCAAATTATTTTTCATTTGTTGTGTGACCTTGACCTATTTTTAAAGGTCATTAAGCACTTAAAAGGACACAAAGTGCAATATATTGATAAAGAATAAGGCAAATGACACCAAATGTGCCACAAATGTGTACCCTGAGGAAGTTTGATATTGCATAATATGGATGACCTTTACTAACTTTTTGCAGGTCGTAGAGGGAATACATTTGAGGGAATTATTTTTGGTAATGGTTGTTAGCAGAGCATAAGGCCCATGGACCTCTTGTTTCATTTAAGAAATGAGGGTCAATCTTGTGTGCGTTCTGGCATAATGACACACAGGTGATTGAAGCTGGCATTCATTGTTGGCATATCACATGCCAGTGCACCTTGCTCAATGCCAGCTTCAATCACCGTCGTCATTATGCCATAACGCACACAAGAGCACCCCTCATTGCTTATATTTACATTTTCCCATTAATTTTTCTGCTCGATTACAAATTTAGTAGGCCTGCATAGAATTTCGACAAACCACCAGAAACTGATTTGCCCAGCTTTGTTCAAGTGTTTAGTTCTGGAAACCCCAGGTGGGTGTGGCTTATTGGAATGTGGGCGGGACACGTGTTATAGTGCGATAACACACAAGGCTCATGTGTTATGGTCTCATAACACACCAGGCTCTCTCCTATACTTGCAATGTTGAAAGTTAGATTGAATGTGAATATAATACGATATTCAATACATTGCTGAAGACATAATGCAAAATTCATCTCCATTTCAGTTGTGCTCTTACATGGAAGATCCTGCACTTTCACCCTGATCACATAATGACACTAAATTTGATCATTGTACCTAATGACATTTACATGTGATAAGTATATTTAAGTAATCAGTATATATTCTGTTAATTTCCTTGTGGTTTTATTTTCTCCTAATTTGCTGATGACACAAAACTGAAAATAAAAATGATGAGAAAGATGTGCAAAATAGTGAAATCAAAATTTCTATTAATTTAAGCACTTGAAGTGCTCGAGAGCATGGAAAATGTATACACATGAACAGAAATACAAACACAGCATTGTGATGTGTTGCCGCTTTTGAATAGCTTCGTGCAGTTGGTGACTAAAGTTACATTTTTGTGTCATGCATGAATGAAAGTTAGTATACTGTATCTTTTTGTAGAGGTGCACATACAATACATTTATAATATCTTGACAGAACATAATGTAGAATTACGGATACAAAAGTGAACGGAAAACAGAGCCAATAAAGAGTATTTGACACAGATTTATCTAAAATGCTTTTTATCAGCTATGATGGTGGCATTTTGGTGATCCACGTATGCTCAAACCATAAATTACCAAACTTGCATTCGATGGTCGATTACATGTTTATTATTTTTCCCGGCCTCTGCAGCGTCCTGTTGCGACAGAATCCACACAATGTTCACGAATGGCACAAGCGCGTTCAACTGTATGAGGGCAAGCCCAGGGAGGTGAGTACGATTGCACGGAAGTTCAAGGGCTCCTATGTACACCTGATACTTGTACATGTATTTGTATACCAAAATATCTAGTCATGCTTGAAGCGCATGAAGTCACGTGCCAACAAATTTTCTATCATGGAGCGTAACAAAAAGGTGGGAAAAAAAAGATGAAACAAAATTGGAGCTGTGTTACACTTTGACTTCAAAAAAGACAACATTGCCCCTGCATAAGATCAAGATGTTTTATTATAGTCTTTTGCAGAAATATTTGCTCATTGTAGTTAAAAATTGCACTCTAAATTATAGCCTCTATGTGTAGTGCACTTCCTTAATAGTACTGAAATGGTCTAGAATTTGGACACAAGTGACTGCTAGGTTGGTGGTGAATGTATATAGCACTTGACTTGTCTTTGTATAATGTTAACATGGCTACCAGTTGACACATGGGCTGCATAATTATGCACTGGTAAAAAAAAAAAGAAATTAAAGTTCAAATTGAAATGAATAGTCGTGGCATTGTGACAAAGATACAGACTTGACTGATGTGAATCCCCCTTAGTTTATGCCAGTGGATGCCTGTTGTATCACTACAAGTCTGAACGAGTAAATGTATCTGTGGTTTCTCTTCAGATCATCAATACTTACACGGAGGCTGTACAAACTGTAGACCCCAAATTAGCCACAGGAAAACTTCACACACTCTGGGTGGCTTTTGCAAAATTTTATGAGGAGGCGGGGCAAATTGAAGATGTAAGTATATACCCAAGGAAGTTGCCAAAGACTGGTTGCCCCTTGCCTGCAAAGCAGACCAAATTCACTTGAGCAGACAAAATATGCAGCTTGGGTCCGCTTTGGATGCAAGGTTGCTCCGTGTGTGGTAAACTTTTTTATTTTTTTATTTTTTTTTTTTTAGAAAAGTATGTTGTGTTTGTAGTTAAATTGTAAAAACTTCCTGATATCAGGCTAATATGGCTTTCCAGTATTTCCCATTATGTTAAATTAAACATGGGCTAAGGCAGTTTCAGCGTGGAATTTATACAAACATATCTAGAACTGAATGTCTGTTTAAAGGAAGGCACTCCTTACGTTGTATTATACATCATTGGAAAGGATTTTTCATCAGGATTTCATATCTGATGTTTATTTTATTAATTTTCACAAATTTCCGATGTTTATTGCCAAATATTTAAACCCCCACATTACCAGCAGTTCACCATTACGCGAAGCCAGTCGAGATGTCGGACCAATTAGAAGCGACTATACAACAAGCCAATCATAGCCATCGGTTGATAACGAAGCCAAGCGCACCATGATCATTGTTCAACACAAAGCCACTTCAAATTATGAAAATTGTTTCCAAGGTCGTTATCGACGTAAAGAATATGCATATGTTATGTGTTTCAATCAAATCAATTATTATTTATCAATGTATTTACTCCGTTCATGATAATCGGTCGTAAATCGTGACCGTGTAATGTGAGCGATAATATGAGCTCCGGGAGTTATCAAACGATCGGAATTCGTCAGGCAGCTTGAAGTGCGCTGAACACAACTTCGTGCTTTTGTATGCTGCCAATACTTCTTCTGGGATTTTCATAATAGCATTCCATTTATCTGCTAATGATGTGTCTTTTAGCCAAGAATGAAAATATCTTTCTGGATATTCGGTGGCTGTGCCACCGCACAAAACACACTTTGGCATTTTCGTCTGTTCGCAGTCAACGAAAAACTTGGAACTCTCTACCGCACGGAGGTGTAAAAGGCTGCAGAATACCGCTGTTTCCAAATTTGGCTATAAATATGTCCAAGATCGCGCGAGGAAAGACGTGACATATTGTGACTCGTAAACGTTGCTTTTTTTCTCGCTAAAACGAGTTATTAAAAACAGTTTTAAACAACTGCTGCATATACATTGACATGTATTATTAGTTTTCGTTACATTTCCGACCACTTCAATTTGAAACTAGGAGTTTATTCTCATCAAGTAAAAAAAACTAGGTGCACAAGTAGGACTCCCGTGATCCGCGAAATCGCCTTTGATCTTCCATAGGTTTGCCGCTTCCGGTAATTTGACAGGTAAAGCTGATTTCAGCAACATTAAAATGCAGATTTTAGAAATATGGAATAAAATATAACTAAACCATTTTACATGTGGTAAGTGCCTGACATGAAGTTCCCAAAACACTTAAAATACAACGTAATGAGTGCCCTCCTTTAAAAAAAAGATTGTGTTCACATGGAGACCATGAGTCACTTCAACAGTGAGAAGTCTCCATGGCAGAAACATAAACTTTCAGCCAGAAGCGGATATGTTGTTTGCACATGGGCTATGATAAACATATGTCCAAAAAAATCTTTAATTTATGCAAAATAAAAATTAATAAATAGTTTTTCGTGTACCGCCACATGGATTTTCAAGGTCTATCTCACTTCCTTTTCTTTCAAAAAAAAAAAATAAAAGCCACCTGCCCGCGTGGATACATGTACTTGTACTTACTTCAGATGTTTTTTTGCTCTCTGTAATAAGGGCCTTACTGTCTTTGTTGCACTGTTTGCATCTATGTTGGCCGTTCTTCATGAAGGTCATACTGTCCTAGTCGCCTTATTTGCATCTATGTTCAGATCCGCGTGGAAGTTGTGGATTTGTATTTGATTAAAATATTCTAAAAATCTGCCCTGCCACACCAAATTAATTTCTTCAGTAAAAAAATTATATAAAAAAAAATGCTCTCATTTAAAAACACAAGTTCATGAGAGACTATTTATTAATTTTGTATGGCCTTAGTTATTAACCTTAATTGGCCTGTGAGAAATAGTTTTCAGGTTGAAAATGGCAAGAGGATTATGACTGTAGAAATTTTAATCAGGACTCTTTGTTAAATAACAAATTTCTTTTACCAGCATGGAATACTCGAAGTTAATCACGTAAGGGTTAGGTAATGCTGCAAGCCCAGCCATTGGCTGGTGCTTATCTTTAGCCTTGGTTAAGCCAAAGCTTGAAAAGCAGGGAATTCTGTTATAGTTCTCTCTTCACAGGAACAGGTTGGTTTCCTCAGTATGGGAAATTCACCGTGCAACTTTTTGTCACTTTCTGTGGAATTTCTCCTCCACCCCAGCCTCCACCTGTAACAAAGGAAAAGAACCATTAGAAGGTGTCACAATGCTCCATTAGCAGTGGCAATACCATATATCACAGACTGACACTATATGTACATATATTACAATCAAGTGAAACATTAAAAGGGTATTTCAATTCTGCAATCTTGCCGTTCTCTCACATAAGAACTGCTCTGTAAGGCGAGCGAGTTAAGACATGAGTAATCCTTTGGGTTTTAATGCAGATGGTCTTTCCCTGTGCTTTTTTCCCCAGGAGCCTTGGCGTCACATAGGCCATGTAAGAACAACAATATTGTACGTAAAATGATGAGGGTGCACAAAGATACAGGGCACTTTTTTTTCCCTTCACTTTGTAGATTTTAAATCTAATATTATGTGGCTGGCACTTCCCATAAGGCAGCCACAACTGAGGTCTTCAGGTGTAATTCAATAAAAATCCAGCCCAACGGCTGGATGGCTACAGGTCAATTTCACCCTAATGATTGGCCTCTGTGTTCAATCTGCAACCCAGCAGACAGCTGTGTATGTATTAGGCTAGTACTACCCTAAGTAAATGGGTTGGTCCGTCATAAAAGAATTATATTAAGAATCCCAGAGTAATGCTTATATTTTCCTGACCATTACAATTGGTAAACAATTTTAATTTGCCAAAAGATTTTATGTGGGCCAAAATTATTGTCATTATAACATTTGACATGTGTCTTATTTGTAAACTCCACATCAATTTAAAGCCTTTTTCTTAACCTGTTTGCAAAGAGGACACCTTTAGCAACATTAACATAAAAAGCTGCTGAAACAGAAAATTGCGCTCTTGCTGCAGACGCTGAAACAGACAGCCTTTGTGTCAACGCATGTGAAATCCCAGTGAATAAAAAATCTAACATGTATCACTAACATTAACATTTATGTGATGACGACTTGCTGGCACAGACCCAGACAGCATATCTTGCACAAAAAGAAGTGTGTATTCCAAGTTATTTCAGAAAGCACCAACAGTTCCTGTACATAGCAGTCGGCACAGTCGAGCTTGATTAGCTAAGTTAATTAGGTCAATTGATTAGCTAAGTTAATTAGGTCAAGGAAATCATATCGCCACTGGGACCCGCTGGAGTAAGCGAGGCTGTGAAAAACTGCCACATGGGAATACAAAACACAAAGATCGGGACACATTGTGGCTTATGTTTGGCAGAATTCTAAAATAGCCCTCACAGGCACAGTGTTCATCATGGCTGCCTGTAGCTATTGCAGTGTTGCCAACCTGGGACTCACAAAAAAACTGGAGATTTATGTCGGGATATATTGATTGCGAGTGCCAAAGGCGCAAAGCCTAGCTAGGCGGGGTCTGGGGCCATGCTCCCCTGGAAAATTTTGATTTTTAGACCCTTAAATGCTGCATTTTAAGTCATTTTAAGGCCTTAATTTGGCCACTTTAATCACCGATCTGCAGCAGAAAACAACTCAGAAACTTGCAAAAAAAACAGATCGACCGATTTTACTGGGAAATTTTTCTAGAACACAGGAGAAATTGGCAAATGGTGATTTAAAAACGGGAGATGGTAGGTAGTGGTCAAACAAGCGTAAAAAACATGAGACTCCTGTGAAATTCGGGAGGGTTGGCAACACTACTATTGAGAGGTCTTTACGTCACAATTTTGGGAGATGCCGGGATGTAGAGCCAAGGCTGTGCCAAATATGGAGATGTGCTGCAGTTGATATTTTGTTGCTGAAAACTTGCAAAATATTGATACTCGCTGTTAGATTTTTTTTTCAACACAAACATTACAATACAGATATGAACAATTGTATTCTAAGCAAAAAGGTCACCTGCCTGTCTTTCCACTTTAACCTGGTATGTACATGTATTTCATCAAATTAATATCAATTGTCTAGGCGAGGATCATATTTGACAAGGCAGTGAAGGTACCCTACAAACATGTGGGTGATCTGGCTTCAGTCTGGTGTGAATGGGGAGAGATGGAAATCAAACATGAGTGAGTTATTTTTTTCTTGTTACATTAGCAACAGCATCTTTGAACCCTAAGATTTAATTTGCAGTGCTGTTATTTAAAGCGATTAATGATAGATTAATGTTCAGGTGAATGGGTTCTAATCGTACCCAAGATGTACAACACAAGATATTTTAATCATTCGCCCTCCCAGGGTTGGGTAACCATGAAATCAATAACAACTTGACTGATTGATTCAACCACCTGATCCAAGAAAGGTGAATCAGTGCTTATTCTGACATATTTATAGGTTCAACCCTCAAAAATCGCCCAAGTTTTAGCACATTAACATCTCCACATCAGGCAAATGTTCAGTGCCATCTTTACTTTATTGATTATCGACTCGTCCAACAACATAGAGTCCCCCCCCCCCCGGCCTTCTATACACACACACACACACACCTGGGAGATGTGCCATCTTGTGGGCAGGAATGCTATTACACTAGCGACACTTGTGCAATTTTAAATAGCTCAATTTTTCAAGATTTTATTTTATAAACCACAAAACATACACATGATAGATTTTCAAGTAATTATTTTTATTAAAAAAAATTGTCTTTTGTGTATATTCCAATTTGTGAAATCGTGATTTACAGTGGGAAATGTCTGTTGAGTATACATTGTAATTATCATCTGGGGGGGGGGGGGATGCTTACAACAATGGATTTGACAGCTTTGATAAATTCATTCTACCTGCAATGTGGCCATAGAATCATCTGTGATCACATGATGTTATTCCAGCAATCTGATTGGCTCCTGAATGCCAATCATGTTAAACTCAAGAACTGTGGGATATGTGTATTTTTTTCAACATATTTAGGCATATGTGCATCATTTTAATTTTTAGCCCTTCTGATTTGTCCGTCAACAGAGCTTACATGTACATTGTATGCTTGCAACTAAGTGTCTGTCTGATTATTTAACATTTTATTTTTCATTTTTGGCTGCTTCTCAAAACTTATAACAAAAAAACCTCTGTAATGTTAGGCAAAGAGGTTCCCAGATGGATTTCCATCTTGAGCTCAATAATCTTCACAAATTGTACTCTTATAAGTAACATCTCATAATTTCAAAAGCTTCAAACTGTACATGTATGTGTAGTTGGTATTGAATTTTACACCTGAATGGTCCCTGTCTGCTTGAAAGCAAGTATCGTGGTTGCACCCAAAATTAATTTCTGAATCCTTTGCATGAAGTGGATAGTGTGTAAATGGTCTCAATCAGATAAGCAGCAAATTACCAAAGTCTTGTTAGATTATATTATGCAACTGAGGGAAACTAAGGTACAACTCATTGAATATTTTAAATTCTGAAACCCCCACAACCAACCAAGAGGGATACAAGCATAACTACTGTGAAAGCATATACTGTATATTGCTTTGATTTCGTTGTACTCTTATTTTCCCTGGTCCTTAATTCGTTCAGTGCCACATTTTGAGTTGAGTCAACAGCTTTCCTTGGCACAATTTGGGTGCAGTGTGCCCAAAGTGTGCCAAGGAAAGCTGTTGACCTGGACTATTATCTTCTATATAACTTCAGGCATGCTGGAGGTTGAAAGAAAGGCTTTTTTACAAGATATATAAATCTTATTGAAATTCAGAGCAGTTCAATTAAACTCTTTCAGTGCCACATTTTAGGCTAATCAACAGCTTTTCTCGGCATGCATTGGGTGCAATGTGCCCAATGCACGCCGAGAAAAGCTGTTGACCTGGGGTATTCTCTCTGGGACTATCGGCATACTGGTACTTGAATGAAAGGTCTTTTAACGAGGAATATGAATCTGGGATCCTATTGATAATTCAGACAAAATTGGCTTAAGTAGATCAACTTAAGATGTCATTGGCAACAAAAGAGTTTAGTAGTTCAACTTAAGTCAGGGTTGGCACTGAAAAGATTTAGCAGCTCCCAACTATTGCAGAAATCAGCAGCTGTTCCTTTTGACCACCCAATGATTCTATTTCTTGACACTGAAATTGGTATCTTTTGAAGCTGATTAACACCTTTGACTTCAGTCAGACAGACCTTCCCCCTGCTGGGATACAATACTGGTATCAAAAGTGATTCTAGCGAAGACTTCTAGGAGAGAAAAAAATTTCGTGTATCTTGAGTCCAATTGCATATCAAAGAAAACTTTGCTGACAAAATTTTACCCAGGGCTCATGTACATAATGTAATTGATATTTTAGCTGAAGTAACAATTGTGTGAAGTGAACAGTGATGGCAGTGTGGGACTCCATTATTCAGTTAATTTCAGGACCATTTTTCTCCCCACAGGAATTTTGAAGATGCTCTTAAGTTGATGCAGAAAGCTACAGCGCCCCCTTCAAGGAAAGTGGCATACCATGATGAGGTGAGACAACAATTTACAGGTTACTTTTACTCTTAGTACCACTGAAAATTCTTGCTATGATAGATTTTTTGATTCTGGTCTGTTAAACGTATTACTATTAAAACATTATGCCTGTAAGACTTAAGATTCCACGTTGACAAGTATTCATATTTATCTGTGTGCATTAAAAAATTTAAAAGATTAAAGAGGTGTCAAGTAGAGTCACTGTAGATTTTTTTTTCTTTTCGTTTTCGATTGGTATGTCATAAATATTAAGTATTGCAAGATCATGGGTTTAATTTCTTCCCAGCAGCTGTGAAAAGAATCCAGCCAGTGCTTTTAGTTGAGATGTATAAAGTAGGAAGAACCCTCATGGCAAACAGGAAAACGAAGTGCACTGTCACCTGGTGGGCAAAATGAGAACCAGATAAAAGTAGGATCAGTGAGAATACATAAGAGTTTAATTGACTGTACATTTCATGTTTAAATTTCACATGTCGACCAGTTTCACAAATTTCAGTGGTCACTGAAAAGCAATACAGACTATACACGTAATACAATAAGGCCAACCTTCCGTCAAAATATATCAAAATATTGAGGGTTGTTGATAACAAATTAAACTTATGCCTATGTTTACCTGTAAATATCAAGAAACGTGCTCTGAGGTACAGTGAAACCTCATTCTAACAACACTCAGATATCTGACATATTTGTATACAACACAAATTTTGAGGGGCTTCAAGTCACATTCTTTTGCTATTTAACTGTTTCATGCATGCCAAGAAAAGCTGTTGACCTGGGGTATTTTCTCAGGAACTAGAGGCATGCTGGCACTTGAATGAAAGGTCTTTTTATGAGGAATACAAATCTGGGATCCTTATAATTCAGACAAGTTAGACTTGAGGAGATCCAATTTAGTCGCGCTTGGCACTCAAAGAGTTAAATCCTTTATGTGATGTGTTCAGATACCTGACACATTATCTGGGGAACAGACAATTTCAACATAAGGAGGTTGATATTCCTTTCATTCAGTGGTGTAAAAAGTTTGTGATGCAGCCCGGTTTAAATTCTTCAAAGATACTTCAGTGGTGAAACAGCATTAACAGACTGATAAGATCAAATAATATTTGAGCACAAAGAAAGAGCTAAATGGTCATTGTTGTGAACACATTTACCAGGAAGTATGTATGCTTCAGTAAGTTAAACCAGTATTTCATGCTGTAATTGTGTACTGATAATATATACACATTTTAGTAGCAACTGTCAGACTTGCATTTCCATAGGTCCTACTTGCAAGAATATTTTCCACATTAAAACATTCATTACTGTCAGTTTGAAGTTTGTTATGAAATAACTTAGGTTTACTAATAGTTTGCAGTCACATGATGCAGATTTCAGTTAATTAAAGATAAATGTTTCTTCAGACCTACTTTCTGTTATTTGTTACAACCACAGTCGTGAGTCTACATGAATCCACAGATACCAGGCAGAATCCAAGAGATCCATGATGCTTGTGATCTTAATAAGTGTATTTTTTATTTTAATTCAAAACTCCACATCAGTTGGAAAAGAAAATCATTGTGTAAATAACGATTTTATAGATGGCTTTAGACCTTAATCTAAGTAGGAACGGAGAAATGCATGAGCTTGATAGCTTCCTGCAGGCATTCACTGACCATTTACTTTCACCTACACAAGCCATGAGAGTCTATAACATCTGCATAACTGTGAATATTCCCTTGTATGTTGGAAAGATATTTTTTATTGAAGATGATGGGCTTGTTATTTTGCACGGATGAGAAAATGTACTGTCTTCCTCAACATCAATGTGTAGGAATTTTCACTGCTGTTCACTAAGCGACCTTTGCGAATTTAGAATGTAACGTATGATAATTCACATGCCATTTTACCCGGTACTTTCACCAGACTGAGACTGTGCAGGCAAGAGTTCACAAATCACTAAAAGTCTGGTCACTGTATGCAGACCTGGAGGAAAGTTTTGGAACATTCAAGGTGAGGAGAAAGTGCATTGAAATGAATGATACATACTTTTTGTTTGTCCGTTCCGTGGTAAATTGTGGCACACAAGAAAAAAAAAGGACAACGTATTTGCTAGTAATGAACTGGTTTGTGGCTGTGATCTGATAACTGGTTGAATGTATTTTAGTGGAGAGAACATTATATTGTCTTAACTTACAAAAAAAGTAATAATGTATACCTTAAATGTATATGTTTTATTTGGAAAAGGAATTCATAATAAAGTTTAGGCTTCCATACCATTTACATTTTCAACACGTACAAAACAATGAGGGATTGTAATCCCGGTGTATTTATGTTTTGACCATGTAACTGCCGAGTCTCGAAACAACTACCTTTGGTACGTGTTGTCTGGCGGAAAATGGGAAACGCAATTGAATTTATTTTGCAGAAATTTGAGTCATTGTATTTGGTGTTTCAGTCATGTAAGGCTGTGTATGACCGGATCATAGATTTACGGATAGCAACCCCACAGATCATAATAAACTATGGCATGTTCCTGGAGGAAAACAATTACTTTGAAGAAGCCTTTAAGGTTTGTATGGGTTTTAGGAGTTTCAGTATTTAAAATTTACAAGGATCAATTGTACTTGAGTTCCCCTCAATTATAAAATATAGTCTGAGAGGAATTCAGTAATTTGCTGCTTGTTTGATAAGTCTGTCCATGCTATACCCACTGTATGTAATCAGAAACCAACTTGGGAAGCAACCATGATACATGCACTGTACAGTAGTACCTGCAATGGCCGACCATCGAGGTGGCCAGTCACATGGTGTTACTGGACACATTTGCGATATACAGAGCTTTTTGCAATGGTAAATGACCTGTGGTGGCCATTCACCTGCCAAATGTGGTCAGTGGTCGATAAAAATAAAGTTTTTGCCGTCAGCAATCATTTAAAACCAAGCTTTTTGCAGTCAGAGGTCATTACAAGAAACCAAAAAATCAGTGGTAACAGCTGTTAACAGCCACTATAATAATTTGCAGTCACTTCAAATGGAATCAAAGCAAGATTTGACAATACTGGCATGCAGATGTCCGATCAATTTTCTGTGCTGGAAGCGTAAATTTAACTTACTTTGAAATACCTATAAAATCAAATATAAACCCTGGTAATATCACTCACCGTCTGGCATATATTCTTAAAAGGTCTCTAGATTGATATTAGGAGGAAATTTGTATGTTATCATGCTTTAAAATGTTAATTTTATTGCTTTTACTTCGCACATTTTTACTCGCAACAGCGAGGATGTGGCCATGTTGACCTAGTTGTGTGATGCATCATGGGAGTTTTTTTTCTTCTGACCGCTTATGGAAATTACCTATATTCAGTGTTCGTAAACACCACAAAAGTGGTTTTGTGAAGCTATCGCAACGAAGAATGAGCGTATTTTGGGGTACAAATAATGATGGAATTTGTTGATTTATATTGCCAAAGCTGCTGGTTGTCACCCTTTTTACAGTGGTTTAAATTAAAACCACTAACAACCACATTTAATGCACTGATCATCCTGATTTTTTTTTTTTTATGCAATGACATTGACAATTCCGCAAGGGCATTTCCGTGTGTGGCAGTGGTCAGGCGTTGAGAAATGAACGACTCCCAAAGTCTCATCCCAATTAAATTTTATTACCATTTCCCTTTGCCTCATCCTCTGTAGAGTTACCAATTTCTATGCCTATGGTTGTGGCCAAATTTTCAATGTAATTTTCACAACATTGTATTTTTGGGCCAGTATTTTCCATAAAAGCATGGTCACGGTGCTGTTCAATCAGCCTGAGCACTGAGGATTTAACAAACCCCTTGCCAGGTCAGCCAGTGATGATGCTCTAGAAGTTGTTGCAACCCGATGACAGCTGAGCGGATTAGCGCTTCCTTTGAAGTCCAATCAAACACAGTCACAGGTCTCTGTTGGCCATATTTGGATGCATGCAGTGACCAGTCACCTGCTGTATGCAGTCACTTTTACTTGGCAGAAGGGGTGCCCGCATACAACAGGTACCACTGTACTTTCCTCTTGAAGCCTTTGACTGGATGATTGTTAAATATGGAGATAGCATGTTGATTTATTTATTGGCTTGCAAACAAAAATGTTTTAAATATGTGTTCGTTTTTGTAATTATGGCAGTGGATGCAGGATGTCATTGATATAGAGGAATCTTTTGTCAATGTTGCATCATACTCAATTAAACATCATCAACTTTTCCTGCTTTTCGTAAGCGCTGCATTAATTATTCAGAATCTCCAGTGGCAAATTGTTGAGGAGAGAAGTATTATTGACCCACCAGGCACCGTGTGATGCTTGACTATGATATTAGTTGTTATAACACATTATAATACATATATCTTTTAACAGCAATTCATTGAAAATCTACATTAATTGTACACATAGTTGTATAATGTCCATGCGCATGTAGTGTGCTTGAGAGATCATCACAGAGAGAGTTATAGTTCTACACATGTGTGTTAGACATTGTGTTAGCAAGAGGTTTGTCCAATTTTACCTTTGGATTCCCGATTTATAAGTGAGACCCCCTAATATCTTTGATTTTTGTGATGAGACCAAACAAAATAAAGGGTGAATTTCGTGTTACATGCATAAACAAATTATTCCAGTTAGGTAGGCCCTAGACCTGTTTCTCCATTTTGCCAGTCTATAACTCAGGAACCTGTTGGCTCATTCTTACTTAAACCTAGGAAAGTTGTAACATCCAAACTGGTATGTTTCAGGCATATGAGAAAGGAATTGCACTGTTCAAATGGCCCAACGTGTTTGACATCTGGAACACCTACTTGGCAAGGTTCATCGAACGATACGTGAGTATTCGTGTCACATAATTAATCAATGTTGACAATTTGGACATTTTCAAGAGAGAACCAACACGCAACACGCAGGGGCAAGAAAACACAAAATAACTGAGGCATACCCAATATGATATGAAAAGGAGGCACACGCCCTATATGTTCACTTTTTGATGTATCAAAGTCCGAAAACCAAATATTACACACTTAAAATGAAGAACATAGATCAAAAAGTGTGGCGGCTGCGTTATGATTTATTTCTAGTATACCATAGCAGGATGTTAGATACTTCAGTGGGTGCTCCCTCCCTGGAAATTAGTGAAAATAATTTATGATGTGGTGAAACTATGTTTGTTTTATCTTTAACATCCCTTGTCTAAACTATAGTGCATGCCTACAATATTTTTTTTCAGGGTGGCAGTAAACTAGAAAGAGCACGGGACCTGTTTGAGCAGTGTCTTGATGGATGCCCTCCAAAGTTTGCCAAAGGTATTTAGTCTCTGATATATTAGTGTCAATAATTTGTCCTGTACAGTTTGTCTTCTATTAGCCTTTACTTGTAGAAGATTAGGGCAACTTTGTCTCATTCCAAGATTTTTGTTCTGATCATGATATTTTACTACAGCGTTATGAAATTTATCTTGATCATGATTCATCAAGTTTTGTCCCTACAGAGATCTGAACAAAAGCAATTTCATTAGAAATACTTTATGATGGTATCTTATGGTAGCCCTGTGTAGAGCAGGATGCTCAGACAACGTTAAAAGGACAGGAACTTAAACTTACTTAAATGTCGTTATGAGTTTATAAGGTTAGGCAGATCACTTTTCTACAAGTATCTGAACTTGTTGGAAGATGCACTGTTACTCGAAAGGTATTTTTATGCATAAATGTACCAAGAAAATGTTTCCTGGTGTTTTGAATGGTTGGTTCACTGAAAACATGGTCAGTCCACTGATGTAATAGAAGATAATCAGTGTTATACTACCTGGAGTTATGTGGAACAAACTTGGGTCAGTTTTCTGTATGCTGCCAGAGAAGTGAACTATGGTACATATCTCCATAGTAACAGTGGAAATATGTTATGACAACAATATTTGTAAATTCAAAAAGTTACTAAAACCACATCTCGCGAGTCAAGAGTCAATATAAGACATTTGTAATACTGTAGTTCTAGAAATTTTCGCGTTTGATTTAATTTTCGGGCTTTTCGCGCTACCACCCAAAGCGCGAAATTAAAATGTGCGAAAATAAATTGCATTGTATTACACCAAGTTGAATGGCATTGGATTGCGCGAAATTAAAATGCGCGAAAATTTTGGTAATTTAAGAAAAATTGAGTTTGCGCGAAATTAAACACGCGCGAAAATTTCTAGAACTACAGTATTGTGTTTACAGCATCGCCACTCTTATTATTCTAGGTTTAATTAGTATTTCTTGTTTTAAATTATCATTCTTTGTTCAAACGTATAAAATTGTCCATATTCACAGCTTATAACGTTTATTCTATAGCTTTTGAGGGGACACATGGGCCCATTTAGGTTTCTGCAGCCATCATATCAATATGTACATGAACATGTATACATGTATGAATGTGCATGTGTTACTTTGTATCTTTGTGACAATAACTAAATCCAATGTCATTTGGCTCTATTTCATGTAAATTCCAGCTCTACTCGAACTGGTACATTTAGTTCTGAACAACAGTCTTGAATTTAATGTTGAAGACTTCCTCAAAATCAGTGGCACAGCCATGGAAACAGAAATGGTAATCCCATGTGCCAACCTGTGTAGCTGATACTGAAGAAGCTACTCTCCAGATACCAGATCAAACTGACATTACAGTGGAGGTTCCTGAAATCTTTTACAGCTGGCCCAACTGTTGGAATTTGTAGATTGTGCCTTTTCCCCTCATCTGACCACTAAATTGTCACCACTTGCAGTTACAGGTGTCACTATTTTGAGCAACTGCCCTGAGTGGCAGTCTTAAAGCGGTCACGTAAAGCAGGTTGTCTCATTGGAGGTAAATTTAGGTGGCGTCAGCAAAGCTGTGTTTTCATAAAAATCATCATCTGATAGTGATGTTACAAAACTGCAGTTTTCTTAGGATTAGTTTTTGCCATGGCTCTAGCAATTTTGATTGAAGAATTCTCAATAACAGATGGTTTGATTTTCATGAAAGAGTTTAACTTAGGGAAGGTCTTCTGGATTTTTTTTTTTTTTTTATATAAAATTTATGTGTTTATTTGGGCCCTAAACTTTAAGAGTTGTTAATCATTGTGAAAACCACTTGTAATGTTTAGAACAAATTTTCCTGTTATATTTATTGAAAAAATGAGCAAAAGTTCCCTGGCCATGTCTGTTAAGCTTCATTTGGCAAACTTTGAGGCATCTAAGTTTGATATATTTTCTGTGAGCTGCAATAAATTGCCAAATTAGACCTTTCGGCAAACCTCCGTTTGGCCATAAAAACACATTCTAACATTATTTTTTTTTTATGTTAATATAATATACACATCTTGAGCAAAATAAATACTTTCAGTTTTATGGGTCCAAAAGTAAAAACCAAGCCACAAGATTGGGTTGAAAACCACATTCCTGTAAGCGCATAGCTTTGCTGACGGCACCTTCACATGGTCAAAATTGATTTAGGGACCCAGTGAATATGGTCTTGACAGCAGATGTTTCCATGTCAGTTCATGGGTCTGATGTCTGTATGGAATATCCACACGCAGGAGAGATAAGACAGTCTTCTTGCCCCAGCAGCTTGTTGTTCACCTGCGGGATGCAATATCAGAACATGAGGCTGATGGTCAGACTTGATTCTTCCATCCTACTGCTGTTTTTGCTGCTCAGTCGCAACATTGCTTCATATTCTCATAGTGCGACAGTCAGCCAGGGTCACCTAAACCCCTACCACAATGTGAGACCTATCACCAAAACAAAATCGTTGAGGTCCTGTTTAACAAGTATAGTATGTAAGACACTGGTATCTGCTGTTGCAACACTTCCTGAGGAGCCATGCTGGTGGCAAAATGTGTCAAACTGGATTTTTTTAACTCTTTAAATGCCAAATTTTGGACAGAGCCAACAGCTTTTCTCTGGGACTAGAGGCATGCTGGTACTTGAATGAAAGATCTTTTTATGAGAAATAAGAATCTTAGATCCTAATGATAATTCAGATTACATGTAGTTTGACTTCGGTAAATCAACTTTAGACATGATTGTGCCTGAAAGCGTTAACCAAAGCTGAAAACGCTTTCTCAGCAAGAAATTCTGAGGTGTCTAACACATCAGCTGATGAACATCAATAAACAAAATGTCTGTCACAACATCAATCATCATCTACCTATAGGTTGGAAATAACTACCAAGATGGCAAGATACCTGGCATTGACGGAGTATGATTCTATATATTTTATTAATTCTGTTTGCAGCACTGTATCTGTTATATGCAAAGCTGGAGGAGGAGCATGGTCTGGCAAGGCACGCGATGGCAGTGTACGATCGTGCCACCAGGGCAGTGCTGCCTGAGGAACAATACGAGGTATATACCTGTTCTGATACATCACTTTTCCTGGCTGTTTGGCCAATGATCTGACCGGGGTTGTAATGATTCATTCGAATATTCGGTGTACTAAATTTTGTTGGGCCCTGAATTGTTTTCATTATTCACCACAATCAAAACTGATTAGGGACTGTATTCACCTTCAAACTAACCTTACTTGTTTATATTAGTAATAAGCCGATAAATTCCCATGTAAGTAGGTGGTAAAATTATACAAAGTGTGATCAAAGTGCAGCATAATTTAATCATTTATGATTGCAGTGTCATTTTACACCACCTCCTGTTAAATGTTCATCAGCCGTATGGAATGATTTTTCATTTCCAAAGTACAAGTGAAAGATACTGTAATCCCCCAGAATTAATGCATACATTAAGCTTGTTACAGCCAAATGTATCCCCATAAGGCCTTGATATGTGTTATTCAGAGGTACAGCGATCAACATCATTTTTACCAGTCTCGTGGGTGCCAGTTTTCAAGCGTCCCAGATCTTGGAAAAATGGATACTTGGGCACTATTACACATTTATCGAGGCAGTCTTCAAACATACATCAAACTACCACATTTCGTCAAAGAACGTGTTTACCTACATTGCTTACACTGTTTGAACAAATCATAGTGCAGAAACAACTGTATTCCATCATTTTTTGTTCAGATATGTGACAGCTGGCCAGTGGATTTCATTCCATGGCAAATTGCTTCCGTAGTTCACATTTTGTAATCGAGACATCAGCCACATATTGAAACTGGCAAGAAAAAACTTGTGTGCATTTTTTTGTTGTTGTTTTTTTTGTTGTTGTTTTTTTTGTTATTATTTATTTGGCAAGTCTTGAGTTTGTAGCACTGAAAGGATGGATTTTGAGAGGCACAGTCTGTCTAAATGAACAAATTAGCAATGCATGAACAAAATCTGGTAGTTATTCATGAGGGTGGATAGGATGTAAATTGCAGATGTGTGTGTGTGTGTGTGTGTGTGTGTGTGTGTGTGTGTGTGCACAGAAACTGAAAATGCCATTGATTGACAGCATGCCAATCATTGAACTTAGCCGTCGCGGAGCAAAGTTCAGTTTCCCATGCAAGTTTGTTTGTGGTCGTAATTTAGAGTTCATATTTTGAATTTGGGGAAAACTTGTGCGATTTTTATTGAGCAGTAAAAACAAATGGTAGGGCCAGCACTGATTGCCAGCAAATGGAGCGAGTGCTTTGCATGTGCTTGGCATTTGTTACGATGTTTTTGACCAGGCTGTTATGTACAGCTATGGATTTTTACCTGCTGTGACTGGCCAAATCACACGTGCATATCATACATGGCCCCACACTTACCATGATGAATAGGAGAGGTCACAGTTAGCAATTGTATGTATTGTGTATTTGGCTGAATATACAGCCCAATACACAACATTCTTGTGGGTTAGTGGTGTGTGTTCCCATTAAATTCTATGTTGAAGTAACATTCAATTTATTGAATATTTTTGCAGCTAAAGTTACCAAATTTACAGGAGTATTTAAATTACATACAACCATTTGCCACATGGAGTTTGGCGTTTCTAGGTAGAGTGGTTATAAAGTTACATAGTTGCAAATTACAATGGAAACTAACGGAAATACACATGCGTAGCCCACCTGCCTACAGGGGGCACTTGCTATCAACTGAAAACCTTGACCAGGCTGGATGAAACATGTAAATGACAATAATGGAAAAGCAAAAATATCTCAAATTACCCCACAAATTTTGGTCATCAGTAGGTAAGGTTTGTTTTCGACAGAACTGGCACAATAAATATTTTGGAACAAAAATTTATGATGGTCATGTAATATTAAAACAGAAGAAGAAATTTGTGCTGTAGTATACATCAGCTGAGGCACTGATTAATATGTAACTCAAGCTGTATGTATTTGATGTATATTATATATATTATACATATATATACATGTATGTAACAAATTTACATTTACATTTGAGGTGATATATATGAAATACATTATCCATAATGTTTCATAGCTTGAAAGCTTCACATAGAGAGAGATGGATTGGAATATGGAGATGAGTGCTTTGTTTCAGATGTTCAACATTTACATAAAGCAAGCTGCAGAAATCTATGGAGTAACCCACACAAGGACAATCTACGAGAAAGCTATTGAGGTGCTGACCGATGAACATGCAAGGTAAGGTAACCAGTGCCAAGTCAGAAATTCCTCGAGAAATTATTTGATATCCACACAATCCAGTGTAAAATGAAGTGAAGGTGACGAGTATAAATGATGGAAAAGACGGATACTTTGAGGTTGTGTGTGTATCTTCTTTCACTTTGAATGGTCCAGACAGAAAAGAATACTTTGCAGTGTTTTCCGTGAAGCGTGAAGCTTACCAGCTCTGAATAACACCTTTAAATCATTTCCATGAAAGCTATATTTTGTCAGAAACAGGGCACCAGAATTCTTTTTCAACACACTTGTCCTCGGGGCAAGTTATTCAGCCACATTTCTAACATACAGTGTACGTGTCCTTACTTGTAAATCATGCTTGTGGAAGCAGGAGTTGTGGTCATCCTAAGGACTAGCATTTGAAATTTTCGCTTCCCAGCATTGGAATTGTTACTTGTTGGAGGCTTAGGACAATACAAATTTGGCACATATCCATATTTGTCAAATGAACCTTTTTGAACATTTGTGTGGAAAGTGATTCAGGTTTACATATATATACTGGAATTTAGACTTCAGCCCACTATGTGCGTGAGAGCAAAGGTGTGCACACTGGAACGTAATACAGAAACATATTTGATTCACATCAGATTATAAATACTGATGTTACTGTGACATCTGTTCAGTGCCTGACGAGTTCCATATTGGAACGAAACGTCGGCTTGCACATTCCGCCAAGTCGTCAAGCCACGTGCCTTGTCCTTATTTCAAGTTACACTTTCATTTTGTCTTTCAAACCTGTTAATACATTTTAGTTAGGTCAGTGAGTAATGCTGATATTAACTCCGTCAGTGCCAGCGACCAGAAAAGAAGTCGCCCATTTCAGTCTGCGACATACCCACGAACCACAATAAACAAGTCAGTCTGGATTCTGGATGATTTCCCCAAAGAAAGTGAAACACATCACTGCTTTATAATGTGTTGATGCACCTAAACAACCATTGCTTTGTTCATTCCCAGTAATGTTTTTTTTCTGTTTTTTTAATCCTGTTGTGTTGTTTCTGGTCTGTTATTATTTTTTTTATCCTGTTTGGAGACTTCGTGTTTGGTTTCTTTGATTTTCATGGGCGAATTAAATCCATGAAGCATATTGAATGTGTACTGATTGAACCTAAAGAGTCGGAGTACAGTAGTCCCACGTTTGAAAGACCACTCCTTTGGAAGACCACCTCCTTTGAGAGACCACAATTGTCAGGTCTTTCTGTAGTACCTTTCATGTTATTTATACCTCCTTTGAGGGACCACCTGCTGTATGTGACCACCTTTTGGATGGCACTAGGGGTGGTCTCTCAAAGGAGGGACTACTGTAATGGCACAGTGGGTCAGACGTGCTGGTCTATGGTATGCCTGAATCTGCAGCACTTATCCTGTCTTTCAGTGCCACAGTTTGGACTGAGTCAACAACTTTCCTGGCCATGCTGTTGACCTGGACAATATATTCTATATAACTAGAGGCATGCTGGTACTTGAATGAAAGGTCTTTTGATCATGTTTATAAGGAAAATGAATCTAACATCCTTACATAATTCAGAGCATGTCATTTTTTAAGTAGTTTGAATTTAGTTACAGTTGGCACTGAAAGAGTCAATAAAGTTTAAAAAAAAAAAAAAAAAAAAAGGACAGAGGTCCAACTGGAGTATTGTAAAATATTGCTGTACCTGTGGGAGTGAATGGGTTAATGTGATATATTGGATAGAGTTCGAGTAGTTTTGTTTTCTCCCTGCAGGGAGATGTGCCTGCGGTTTGCAGACCTGGAGAAGAAACTGGGGGAGATTGATCGTGCCAGAGCTGTTTACGCGCACTGCTCTCAGATGTGTGATCCCAGGGTATGGCTAAACACAGCTGTTCATTACGTTTGCCCTCTCTAACCTTGCCCTCTTAACCGGCTGGTGGTCAAATGCCATCTGCTTCAATGTTTTCCACTAATTTCAACAATAATGACAAACAGTTTGACTGAAAAAAGATCACATGCCCCAGGTGAACAGCTTTCGTCGGCATGGGTTGGACACTAAATGGCCAACCCATGCCCAGGAAAGCTGTTGACTGAAAAAAAAATACAGATAGACCATTTGAAAATACTTTATCTAGAATTAATTGGAAACGTCTTGTTTTGCAAGGATCAGACAGATAATGCCAGTGTCAAATGACCTAGGTCTAAAGGTTGAAGAATCATACAAATGACCCATATACATGTACAGTGGTGCCTTTCTTGAGAGACCGTGATAACAGACCTCAAGAGACTGTGTGATAACGGACCTCCTTTCAGGGTACTTTGCATAGTTACTTTTCAGTTTATGTGTGAGTTTGACCGATCATCTGTCTCAGGAAACCACAATTAAGTCATTCCTGGCTATGATGTTTAAAACAGGTTTTCACGGTATAAAATATATTTAGATATTCTTGAAATCGGATGAAAATTGCATACATATACATAGTTATAAAAAAAATTTGTTATACCTGTTCGAGTGTTGTGATTTTTTGTGGTGATGATTTAAATGCCTGGTCAGTTTGTGCCTTAGGGGAGGAAAGGAGCTGGCTCTGTTCATTACAATGTTTATGGCAGCCATTTTACAAAACTGTTGCATGCCAACCATAGTAGAAAGTGTCAAAACATATGCATTGGTCTCCAGTTGACAGAATTTATTCTCATTCATATGTTTTTCAAAGAATGATAGAGCAAGTGTCAGTCAAGGTTCAGAAAAATGAACATTGTTAAGTGTTACCCGTACAGAAACTAATGTTTTTCCACTGTTTTAGCTCAGCTGACTGGTCAGTCAGGTGAGCGTATTTAGCCATGGATGGTGTGTCGTGTGTCCTGCGACAACTGACATTTTAAACTTCTCAAAACCGTTGGCCAGGTCTGGTTCAAACTTGACAGGGATATACCTTGGGTAGGTCTCTTAACAAGTTTGTACAGTGTAGAAACCATGTACAGTTTATTGAATTTCTGAGGTCTTCTACAGGGTTTTGTGTGGGTTTTTGGTGGGGGGGGGAAGAGTCTTAAAAATACTGCCCGAAAATGACTTTAAAATGTGACAGGAGGACATCCAAATAGCCCTTGATGTTCATTTCTTGGCTTTTTTTTTTTTTTTGCTTTTCAATCAGCTGAGGCTATACTGTCACCCAGCATCAGTGTCTGTCATCACTGTTTATCTGTGAGAAACCATGTGTTCATGATAACGTTTTGTCAACTGAATCATTACATCTATAGTTGTATTAACTTTCCCTAGTATTTGCACCAGGTTTGGTGGTTTTTCTTCTCATGAGGACTTTCGTAGGAACACAATAGCTGTGTTATGCTTGCCAAGCACAACCTGCAGGGCTGTATGTGTTTGTCGGTCCTGTGGATTTATCATGGAGGTTAATAAAACATTGGTCAGTCAATGGATGGCATATGTACAAAGTACGTACAATAGTCCTCCTTTCAAGAGGTCACACCACTGAGACGTTACACCTATCAAATCCCTGATGCTATCTTTTTCTTGTTTTTGACCTCCGTTTAGAGACCACCTGCTTTATGCGACCTCTTTTGGACCTGTCCTGGGGATGATCTATCAAAACAGGGCGTCACATAAACATTTTGAACATTTAATTATTTGTCATGATCGTAATTTTTAGAGTTATGTTAGTATGCTGTCCAAATAATTGCCAAGGAGAAATTTTATTTTCTGGTGTCATTTTATTTCCTCATGCTGCCACTTTGATTTTCATGTCATCAGACATAAGAAACAATTTCATAGCAGTGTCCCGAGTCAAAAACTGGATGAACAGGGACTTTCATAACACTTGATGTTTGTCCCTTGTAATGGCTGAGTTGACACTTGACCTGGATAACTTCAACCTACATGCCTTTCCCAGCATTACAGAGCCTCTTTAGGCTGTACATTCATTCAACTGAGCACAGGACATTTAGTCCTTTTCTTTGTATATTTTTTTTTAAAAATCAAATAAAGCTGTTCTGGGTTATATAAATACACGTGACTGTGTATATAGTTGATTACAATGTAACTGTGTCATTGCAGTCAACAGCCGAGTTCTGGCAGACGTGGAAGGAGTTTGAGATCAAACATGGCAATGAGGACACAGTCCGTGAGATGCTGCGCATTAAACGTAGTGTTCAAGCGAAGTACAACACGCAGGTCAACTTCATGTCAGCACAGATGCTGGCGGTGGGCTCGGGCAAACCACCTGCTGAAGGTAAGTCAGTTTGATATCTTCTAATTACTGTCAGTTCACTTAATTACACTCTGTTTTCATTTTCACCTGTTTTGCTGAGGTCACCATACCCTGAAAATAAATACTCAATAAAATAGTGTGTTTTAACTCATTCCATACTATGGTCACAGGCCTTGGTCATTGGTTCTGGCACTGCCTGGCAAGTCATGCTGCAGCTGCTGCACGGGCAGCTGCAGCATGACATGCCAGGCAGTGCCAGAACCACTGACTTAAGATTATAGGCATGTTGGTACTTGAACAAAACCTCTTAATAATACATGAACTTTATCCTGTGACTTGCAGTGGCCAAGGAGCCAGAGAATGAAATGCAGAAGTTGGAAGAGAGAGCGCGGCAGCTGGCGGCAGAGTCCCTGCAGGACCAGGTCAAGCCAGATAAAGGAATACTCTTTGTCAGGTGAGAAAGAACATAGAGAAAGTCAACATGAGAGAGAGATTCAGTTTTTTGCCAGCCAGAATCTTGACTTTTCTAACCTGGTGTTTGGGGCAAAAGCCAGTGTTGAGCACAGTTTTTAGTGATTCAGAATTCCCTTGCGTTTATGTATGATAATTATTCTGATGAGACACTTCGGATCACCACATTGACATAAAAATTTGTCACATGAGTTAGTCTCATCTTGTAGTTTTCATTATAACGTACCTGTCAGCTTTCCCATTTCGTAAAAATTACATACACACTTACTTCTTTATTTGTTGTCAAATATAAAATCTAGCCCCATGGCAGCAGGCAATGTCTAATTATTGCCAGATGATGTTGACTGCTTTGTTATTTCTCCTAAGGGAATAGACCTTTATCATATGCTATACCTTTAAAAAAACAGTATAGTGAAGATGCTAATCCCTGTCTGTACCCGTAACAGGAGTAATGCCACAGATGAGGAGCTGGGTGAACTAACGAGGACAAACAATCCAGAGGCAATTAACATTGATGAGGACTTTGACAGTGATGAGGAGGAAACTGTGGATGGTAAGCAGTCGATTGTGTCACTTTAAGTGGTATGATATCCCGGAGTTCTGGATTTGAAAACCATAATTATTTCGGCCTCACCATGTTTCAGTGGCATAAATTACTTTTATTATTGCTTTGTGTTGTTTATACATTTTTTCAGGTTTTTCTAAAGTTGAACAACCTGCAAGGTCTTAAATTTACATCATGCAAAAGGTACTAAACTAAAGGCTCTTAAAAATAATCCACTCAACAGGCGCTCACCTGCTGAAGTGCACATGTAAAAAGGTGTGCTTATTTTGAGAGGGAGGTAAAGTAACTCATTGTCCCAGAATTTGGTTGTATTTTCAGATTGATTTAGTTTGGTCATGACAAGAAAATGCAACAATTTAAAGTAACTACTTGCAGGCTTCTTTGTGATGTGATGTTTGTAAAGTATTATGTTCTGCATCAACCGAGCATGCAATGGCTTAATAACAAGATTTTTATGTAACTAAGGTACACACACACGCACATGCACACACATAGCAGTATTCATTTTTTCTGTGTCATGGTAAGGACCTATCAAAGTTGCATGGAAAAAAATTGTGCTGATTTTAATGATTTCTCTGATGAGAACCATATATAAAACTTGTCTTGAATATGTAAAAACAAACATATTTTCTGTCCATTCATTCATTGAAAGAAAACTATCTGGTTTAAGAATGGGGAAGTTTGTAGAAACAAGAAAGTTGCATGGTCAGACTTTTTTTTTCTTTTTATCAGTGAAGTAACAGGTACAAGTAAAGCTGAATGATCAATAAAACCAGAAATTTTGTTTTTGTTTTGTCAGGTGACTCTACAAAAAGACAGGAAGAATGACGAAAGCACAAAATGCAGATGTTGACACTTTACAGTGTTCCAATTGTAAATTAGCTCTTTCAGACACACACACCCCCAAGAGTATCTCATACATGCATACATACATACATACATACATACATACATACATACATACATACATACATACATACATACATACATACATACGTACATACATACATACACACACACGTACATACATATATACATACATACTTACTTACATGTTTACAAGTAAGATAAACCATTCTGTGCAAGATAGGTAAAAACAAACCCCCCAAAGCAGCATGACAGGGAAGAAGTCTGGACTCCTGTGTTGAAAGTTTATGGCAAAAGTACATGTACTGTACAGTTATTTTTTCGTTTCAGAGGTGGACTTGGAGCAACAGGCTGTGCCCAGCCAAGTGTTCGGCAGCCTTGACAAAGATGACGAGGATGATGATAAAAAAGAAGACTAGGCCACTAGTATATTAATGTCCTATTTCTGCCGTACCATTATCATGAAGTACCTTTAATTTTACATTTAAATCGATGGAAAACAGTGTACTGCAAGCAACCAAGATGGTATGAAACTGTGTCAGACAAATGCTGACAACCAACGTTGGTGGTACAGATGTACATGTAAAGCTGGCCATTTTAACATGTTTAAGGTGTCCAGCAGTATTAAGAAAGAACCTGTGCTTGCAATTTGTATAATAAAATGAAAACAAAACTTCCATATATTGTTTATTGTTGATGACTCGTGTGACCTGAAGGGCATGGTGAATAATTACATGTACATCAGATACATAACAACAAAGCGCATGGACTTACCAGCAAGATGGTGTGCTATGGTAAACCAAGCTATCGTCTTTGTGGTACTTAAAATTCATCAAAATTGAAGTATGGGATTCAACATAATACAAATTACGTGTGGGTGTTTGTAATAACTTGCCACACAGACAGATGATAAGTTATAACTTTTTAAGTACAGTAGTAGTACATGCAGTAACTTGTCCAAATAGGTGATATTGAAGGACAAAAAGGAACCAATCAATCAAGGGGGTGTCAGCTGTAAGTTGACAGCTCTTTTGCATGCATTTAACAATTGGGGCATCAAGTGTGGGCGTGACATAATCGGCTGGGTTTTTGCATGTGAAGTTACCTGGTACAAACTTCGATCAAAGCAAAACCAAACTGAATGTAAATAGCCTGTGTTGTGCCCGCCCAGTTCTCTTTGGGGTTTACAAATTGGCTACAAGTTTGTTGTGTGTGACAGGGACACACCTAGCTGGTTTCCAAAGTACGCAATGCACGTCCAGAGGACCCCCTCTTAAGGCCACACAAATGGCACCAGAAAAGTGGCCTTTGACCTCTCTTGAGGGGTAAAATACCATGAAAATTGCTCATTTGCTTCATGGAGAAGTGGCGTTTGGGGGGGGGGGGGAGAGCTTATGAAAGGGGGACCACTATGTGTAAAACTATTTCAGATATATGTAAAAGAATTTCACGTATATGAAATAGATTATTATATCACCTATGTGAAAAAGAATTGCATATATCTGTGAAAGTTTACACATGTGGCATTGTTTTTCACATGTATAATACAAGTTTTGAAACTTGTAAGTAAAATAAATGGCTATTAAGGATTTGCCCCTTAGGAGGGACCCTTTCTGTTTTCGGGTTGTCCATCCATTCATCCATCCGGATGTGCACATTCTCTTTACCGCGATATCTACAGAATGCCACCATGTATTTTGCTGAAATTTGGCATATGCTTACCTTGCCTAGCAAGATGAACTGATTAGATTTTGGTGTCACCATGACCTAATTTGAGCAAATCGCGGACCATTCAGTCAACGCTTGCATTGAAGGTATGTCTATTACACATTTGCAAAATAGTTGTTTACAGATGTGAAAAATATTTTCACATAGGTATATATAAGCTATTTTTATGAATTTTCAAGTGCCACACAGAATAACTTCATGGACTCCAATCAGTTTTGGTCAATTCAGTGGTTGGTTCATCTTGGTTGTGCACAATCAGTATTGTGGATGGGTAAGACTGCCAATTGGAAGAGAGAAGAAACACTGTGCCTAACTAGACTCAGGCCATGACAGAGATCTCAGCCTCCTGTGTGGTACTACAAAGGTGCTTAAAAGCCTTTCTTGGATCCTGGGACAACAATGATGACTGTGCTTGTGTTCCAGGGTTTTGCCATACTGATCATGGACTGAGGAAATTTTCTTTTGCACAGTATTGTATCATCGTGGAAAACCCATAAAAATCAGGAAGGCCATATGCAGTCAAAGGGACATGTCCATACTGAGGACATGAGCATGAGTAAGTTAGTACCTGCTTCTCCCCAATGCTACCCATGCCAGTCAAGTCCAAGTGAGAGGATTCATCTGATAAGACCTACTTTCCATGGGCAAAAGTGATCCAGGGGTAGAATTCCAAGACAGGTTTCATCTAGCCCAGTGATTTAATCTTCCACATGAATGTTTTATATAGCCTTCCAAGAAGCACAGTCACCTTCCTACACAGCACAATACTTGGGTATATGTGGTCCGTGGCTGGTTCCCTGTTAGAGCACCTCCTGTTCCCTTCCAATAATTACATCATAGAAGGTGGCAGGGTAGCCTTCACGCAGTGTGCCAGCCAACCCTATCCTGCAGACTTTTGGGCCCCACAACCAGCATTTCAGCAGTTGCTGCAGTAGACCTTTTTTACTATGACAGATGGCGCTACAGTCAAAATTTGCCATGCTTGATGGAGCAGATATATCAACCTGTAACACCTTTAGCCCAGCAACTGGCGGCCATAGTTAAACATGGGAAAACAAGACCACTGTTGTGTTCCTTGTAGCCTGAATAATTGTACCAAACAACCTCAATGAGTTTTTTTATTGGGTCCCATCAAGCCACAGGATTGGAGGGAAGCTGGGGGGGGGGGGGGGGGGGGGGGGGAGGGGATGCTGTAGAAGAAAAATCCAAAATCTCTTGTGTATGCACCTAAAGCCAGTTTTTGTGGCAAGTCAGTCGTTGTGGTATGCTGAGCAATTTTAGTCAATACCTGACAGCCCGGTGTCTTCAGATTTTAATTTATTTTAATATTGGGTAGTTTGTAAACATAAATGATATTTTTTAATGCTGTTTTGATTAGAAAATAATTCTGATATCACGACAATCGGGCACAAAGTGAAAGTCGGAACCAGGAAATCCATGATGGCTGATGCCCCAAAAACTAGAGGAGCCACCACTATATTGAAGAAAGCATAACTGTTGGGTTTGACCCAGACTGTGGCTTATATTAGACACCATCCCCGGAAGCTTGGATACAGACCATAAAGGCAGAACGTTTGTTTTACTGACATTTTAGCCAGGATAGTTGCATGGTTCAGCGCGACCCTCATTTTCACCTTCAACAGTTCAATGACAATGGTTATGAACTGAGAGAAAGGGAGAATAGGAAGTGTCCTGGTAGTTTATGAAACATGATCTACATGTATTTTGCATGAATATCTATCAGAATTTTATCCTGTAATAAACAATCGCATGATTCTAAGCAGAATATGTATTTGTGAATGTGAAATCAAACTTGGTTATGATTGATGCGTATTACAGAATGCCTTGGTATGGTTGCCATATTGGAAAAGGGGTATGCGATCCCAATTGAAACTCGAAAACTGAACTGTTTTTGCTGGTTTTTCTATCAGATATCCTGAAACCTTCTTCCCGAGGGATCTCAATATGTTTTCTAACATTGCAACATCCTTTGACTCAACTCATCTCTGGTAAACACTATGTTTTCCTTCTCAATTTCTGTTATGGGATCACCATCATTTGGGCCCTCCAGTGTAATAATGGCGACTGTGACACCCTGAGTTGTTCAGCACTCTTAAAGGCAACTTTTGAACATGCGCTTGCAGCACTATCTGGCATTTTGAAAAGGTCTATTGTCCCAGGTATGATCAAGATGCCTGCCCTGAGACCATGAAGGCACCACTTCCAACTTGGCCAGATCTTGCTTCTTCAATGAGCCCGAGGATTAAGACCAAACAACCCAAGCCCTGAACCCCTTTGGTTCATTTGTGACTGAAACAGGTTTGACAAGCTCACCGTCCAGAGACTGCTTTTACAGATACAGACTTTTCCCTCTATGTCTGGCTCATACTATTTGTTTCTACTCCTCAGATCAGTGAGTGGATGTCAGATGAACTCACTGCCAAAGACACAAGCACTCCCTGGGTGCAACATCCCTTACCAGAGATGGTCAGCACTCCAAAGGACACCTACAAGGCAGGTCCTGAGTTGTCTACTGTTTGATCTGTGCCACAGTTCAAAATGAAAAATGCTGATGGAAGTAAACTTCAGCCTCCAGAAGGAGACCCATGAGGAACTAAAGCCTACCCCTTTCACAACCGAGAAGATACCGATTGTTTTGACTCAGTAACCAGAATCTGACCAGGAGACAAGAAGTGCATTAGTTGCATAATTTTACCTCTCAGTGACCATTGCCAAGACTTCTGTGTTGGGGCATAATGCCTAAGACAATTCAATTGAGTTCACTAACTTGATTCTTCCCAAAAGCCCATCAGTCCTGTGGTGCCCTCTGTTGGTCCATGTGGATCTGGTTATAATTCCTGGTGTGCATGCTCCTATCTTGCTTCCTCTTTGGGTGCCATTACTGACTTGATCGAGTTGAAGCTAGGTGAACTTTAGTTCACCATCACTGTTTTAGTTCTTCATACAGGTTCCCTTCTGTGGAAAATCTTTTCTTAGTGGTCCTGGACTCTTTGGAGACCAAGATAGCTGACGTACCACTGAGAAAGTTGGGAGTAGATGTGGTCGTTTGGCTTGAAACCTAAGTTTTTAAGATGGCATCTTGACATTCAAATTGCAGAGAGCTAGAGGACAGTGTCCACCAGGCAACTGCTGCCTGCCAGCATGCTGTTAGTGTCAATCTAGTGACCACTTCTTTTTCACCCATTTTAGGTAAAGGTCAGAAGCACGACTCCCAGAACCTCTGCATGGCCGCCTGGGATGACCATGCATTGGTTGTCATCAGCAACTTGGTATTTTTTGCTCTCATGAGCAGACATGCCATTACTGTGCTGAATGGGGAGAAGACAAACAGCTGTTCTATGAGCAGGCCTGGAGAAAGAGGGATAAGGCTAGACGTAGGTGGCAAGCTGTTGCTGTTGAACACCAGGCTTTAGACTGTGACTCCATCCAGTCTTCACTTGCCTCTCCACTAGAGAAGTGAAGACAAACCCATGTGGCTTGCTTCCAGGCTTAGGTGGCAGATGCATTTTAACTTGAAACCCCATGGGGGAGTAAGGCGAAGAGACGATGCAGTCACAAGCAGGGCCGCAAGAGATCACCTTTGGGAGATCAGGAGCACCCAGCTCACCCCAAGATGACCACTGCTGGTTTAGCCATTGACTCAAGGGTTGCCCATGCTTTGGAGTCTGTGGCTAGCAGCACACAGTTGTAGGTTGATATGTTGAGGCCACTGATCGCACCCTGTCAGCCCACTGCTTCAGAGTCCCCTTCAAAGTGGAAGGAAAATGCAGGTTGGAACTATCCAGATCTCAGTCCTCTGGGTTCGAGTGCTCGGAGTCTAAACTGCAAAATCAGTGAAGCCTGAGTGGAGACCTACAGGTCCCTATCTGGGCATCCTAGATCTTTGGCCAGTCCAAACACCAACATCAGAAGTCCCCACATCCCGTAGCATCAAAGCCAATACAGACTTACCAAGCTCTCAGATCCAAGAGCTAAGCTCGTGTAAGTCCAGGCATTCCAGAGGACGAAGGAAGGCACCCAAGTCTGTGCCTTACGCTGTCAGACCTCACTCCTGAGGTGGTGGCCTCCTCCATGACCCAAATACCACCTTCAAAGCCTCTGGCTTCAGTACCGGCCTTGTTTCCTTCCCTTCCACTGGGACTGCCCTGGAAGGAGCAGCTAGCAATTCCACTGACCCCTGCCTTCTAGCCAGGTACCTTGCCTCCCACTCGGGACAGGCAAGTGGAACTCTACCTCTGCGAGGAAGAGTGCTTGCACTTGGTGTCTTGGTCTTCATCTGCCCCTGGTGGTACACCTGCCTTGTCTGAGGAGGCTCTTTTGGCACAGCAGCTCCCTGCTTCTGAGTTGACTCAGGTTTCACTTGGTCCCAGGGCTCAGGAGTTCTCTGAACTCCAGCAGGACCCCTCCTGCCAGCAGACTGTGGCCCCCACTTTGAGGCCCCTGTGTGCCCTCTGGCCCGCAAACTCTCAAGTCAGCGGCAGCTGTGGTCCCAGCACCAAGTGCTCCAGAAACTCCCCTCTCTCCTCTCTCACCTCATGTGGGCCAAGCAAGTGGAGGCTGCGAGGACTTCTGCAGCAGTTGTTCCAACCTTCACACACAGCATGGTGACAGACGTTTGGCTGTCACAGGTGGCTGCCCCATCGCCATTGAAGGATCTGTTGTTTGATGAGGCTTTGGGGCTCACTGCACCCCTTGCCATTCCTGAGTCTTTGGACCTTGACACCAAAGAGATGCACTCCGGCAGTCATATTGTCCCTCACCAGGTTGGGTCCGCAGCTGACTTGCCATCATTCAAGCTGTTTACACTCTGAGACGCCAAGGCCAGTGGCACTCAGACCATGGATACTCGACCTTCAGCTGGCACACGGACCTCTGTGCCATGATGCCCTAGGAAGGCCAGAAGTTGGGCAAGCCTCAGGGCTTCTGACTCTTGCTTGCTGGACCACTCAGTCTGAGGGTCACCCTCCATCAGGGCTACAGACATCTCAGAGTGCCCGGCCACCAGTTATCTTTCTGCCTTTCGCCCATAATAGGAGTCCATTACAGAAGATTCATTCATCTTTAATACCCTGAGACACAGCTGTTTGCTGCCCTTCAGTAAAGAGAGGTCTCGATTAACCTGAGAACCCAAGTGGTTCACCCTGCCATAGGGAATCCCAAAGCTTTGGCATTCCTAGAGGTGGTGGAGAAGCTTTTGAAGCAAGTGTGCCATAAAGCTGGTCAGAGATCCCACTTCAGCCAAGTTCTACAACTGACCCTTCCTTGTCTCCAAGCAGGATGGAGGCTGGTGCCTAGTGATAGACCTGTTGCCGCTGAACACCTTCTTGGTAGTCCTGTCCTTTGGTATGGACACCCCCCAGTTGGTAGCGGCAACCCTGTAGCCCTTGGAGTGGATGGTGTCCTTGGATCTCAAGGATACATTCTTCCTTGTGCCAATTGCAGAGACTTCACGCAAGTAACTGTGGTTTGCATTCTTGGGCCAGGTTTACCCATTCAGGGCCCTTCTATTTGGCCTTGCACAGCCTCTCTGGTGTTTACCAGGTTTGTGCAGACAGTTGCTGCTTACCTTCACCAGACCACCGTATGCTTTCATGTGTACCCGGATGATTGGCTTATCCAGGCACTTTGGCGCCTAAATTCCCAGCATCACACACCAACCATTCTAGATATTTGCCAAAGCTTGGGCCTGATTGTGAACAGAAGCAAGTCCAGACTCTTGCCACAGCAGATATTTGTCCTTCTAGGCATCCAGTTCAACCTGTTTGCCTACATCTATTGCCCTTGGAGGACAGATGGGAGACACTCCTGACCCTGCTCCAAGGATTTCTGACTTGTGCAGTTCTCTGGGCACAACACTGGCAAGCTCTGCTGGGCTCCCTGTCTTCAATGGACCCCCAGGTCTTCATGGGTCACCTTCACTGTCATCCCTTGCAGCATGCTCAGTGGGACAGATGGTAGAGGCACCAGGGCTACAAAGCATCATGCTGGTTCTGCCTGAGGACCTTCAGCATCTACATTGAGTGACTATGTGGGAAAACATCCTGTCAGGAGAGACGCTGGCTCCTTTTCAGGCCCAGCTTACCATCTACATGCTCTCTTCTTGGTCCCGGTGTGGAGCCCAGATGGAGGACTGGATGGCCTTGGGTTTTTTGCCAGTGCAATCTGCATCTGGCCACAAAAACTGGTTGGAACTGGAGGCAATACACCTTACCCTCCTCCACTTCAAGGACCAAGTGGAGTATAAACGTCCAAGTAATGTGTGACAGCAGGACCATGATCACCTACCTCAACAGGCAGGGTAGATTGTGCTGACTAACAGAGCTGGTATCACCTGATGGTACTTCAAACACAATGTCCGTATGCACACCAGGCATGTCCCGGGTCAAAAAAAAATCCTGACTGACCAACTTTTTGAGAAGAGGTCACAGCCAGTAGGGATGGAGTGGTTGCTCCACTCACAGGATGTTCAGGTCATGTGGGCCAGATGGAGAACTCCACATGTGGATCTGTTTGTGACAAGCAAAAACACAAAATGTTGGTTTAGGTTTCATCAGTCCTGGATCCTCAAGCCCTAATGGTGGACGATCTTGCCATGGACTGGAGCAGCTTTTGGGCACATGCTGTCCACCTCCACAAATCCTTCCCAGGGTACTGCAGAAGGTTAGGTACCATGGCTGCAATCTGATCCTGGTTACCTCTGGCACCCAAAGACAGATTGGTCAATGGACCTCTTGGAATTAAGCTCGAAGCCCCCCCCCCCCCTTACATTTACCAGCATGGCCAAAATTTCTGGTGCAACCATGTACGAGTGTGTTCCACAGGAACGGAACCCTCAAGTGCTCAACCTATATGCTTGACATGATATGCTAGACGACGCATAAGAGGCTCCCTTGCATAGGTTCCTGACACTTGCCTGTAAGACTTCCTGGGATACACTTCGATGCAGTCTATAGTGCGACAAACTTGTGCGTAGGCCTTTTCAAAATAAAATTGACCTAACCTCAGACTTGCATCTGGCAGCCGTCCCTTGGGTCCCAGCCCATACATCACCAGTGGACCCATTTTGGACACTGCCTTATGGAACCGCATAATCAGCCTGTCAGCACTGGCCAGTTTCACGACTAGGTTCTGTTAGATCTCCAGGACTGAAGGAGTAGAAACAGTGTCTACCCATGTCACATACAGCTATCATGTTGGAGGGCAAGTACCAGGCTGCCCAGTGCAGTCCCATGCTGGTGCATAAAGAAAATTTCATAGCTTCAGCTGGGATTCTGCTGTTGGCAGCCTCAAGCTCATGTACCTCTGAGGTTTTTCCTTCAGACATTGCCTCCTCACTCCCCCCCCCCCCCCCCCGCCCCTCAGTTCCAGTGCCAGCGGTCTTGGTCAGTTTGCCAGCAACATTACACCCTCTCCCAATGCATTTGTATATAAGCAATGGCAGTGGAGAGTTAACGTGACTAATACGAACAATATTTAGTAATGTTGGTATTAGTAAGTATACTTACTCTTGACCACCAGAGAAGCCCACCCAATCACCTAGCGTTTTTCACACAGGTGACATCATCTGACCACTCATCAAAGAGGAAGGAACATTAGAGCATGCACACCAGTAGTCACTGGTGGAACCAAGTGGACCAAGAGATGGTGCCACGGGGCCGACAGGTTATTGGGAACATTCAAGTGAGTGAACTCAACTCTAATGCCTTGGGTGTTATTCCCTGAAACAGAAGTGGTTGAGAGGTAAGTATACTCACTGATACCAAAATTACTGGAAAATTTACATATATATGTCAACAAGTTTGAGGGTGAAGGCTGCCAGTTGAGGACACATGATTGCTCTCAAACTGTTTCTCCGGTGGGAAAAATTCACTCCCCTTGGCAGCCAAAGTAGCTATCTCAGAAGAAAAGCAACATAATGTTGAGGGTACCAAAGCTGAAAATGCAGCACTTACAGGCGCCATGTTATAACCAGAGCTTTGCTCTTAAATCCTCACTTGTGGGTGCTGTGTATATAAAAGTCAAGAAAAGTATTACTTGTTCTCCATATATAAGGTCCACTTCATTTTTTTTTTTTTTTTTTTTTTTTTTTTTTTTTTTGATGTTGGTTGATGTGGACTGGGAATTAAGGTGATAGCTTGGAAGTAGCAGTACAGAAAAGGCCCGCTTTCCTTCTGCTTGATTCATCTGGTTTGCCATCAAATTAACAGAACTATATATTTTTCTGGCTCCAATAGTTCATTACCCAAATTCATAAATTCATAAGCATGAATAGGATTTTGACAAAATAACTATTTCTAATATTTGAATTTGAAAATTACAGAAATCAAAAATAGCGTGTAATCATTTATATTCCTGAGCATAAAATTTCTCGAATAAGCCTCAAAAGAGATTTTCACGAGTTGTATAGTCCCGAATTGACACTACCAACAAACTATTAATCGTACGAGACCTCCTCATTTGTACATGTGGAAGTTTCTTTTTATATTTTATCTAAAGTACCATGTAAAAGATGTTTTGTGTTGTGACTTTATTTTATTTTATCTGCCAAATTTTCACGAGTTTAATATTCCGGAATAGCATCTAGTCGGGAAGATTCAGGAATTTTTATCCCTTGTGAAAATTTATGATTATGCTGTAATAATATTCAGGGGCAGTCTTCTCATTGGAAAAAAATGCCAGTTGTCAAAACCCATTATAGA
This sequence comes from Hermodice carunculata, assembly GCA_964020975.1. Classification (NCBI taxonomy): domain Eukaryota; kingdom Metazoa; phylum Annelida; class Polychaeta; order Eunicida; family Amphinomidae; genus Hermodice; species Hermodice carunculata. The sequence continues at coordinate 7,387,186 of OZ026625.1, read as the reverse complement.
AATGAACTTCGCCAATTGGGAACTTATGGGCAAAATGAAGAGAATGGGTGTTCTCTACATATGCCATAATGCACGCCAGCACATCATGGCAAATAAGTAAAATACACCCATTCTCTTCATTAAGACAAGGAGTTTCCCTTTATAACAGTCATTTCTTATATATACACTTACAAGAATTAACAGATCCTGCAAAACTTTATAAAAAAAGTGGCGTATTTTTCCACTCATGGAACAGCCATCGGTCTGCAGCCGTCTTTTCAGATGGAAACCCTGCTTGAGGCCCCAAGCATGAGCTGGCATGCCGACACAATCACATCGTGATTAGGAGGCTGTCTCTTCATGATCATTGGCTACTTCTTAATGGGGTATGGAGTGCGTTGTTGTCCCTACACTTGTAATGCTATAAAGTATCGCCAAATTAGGCCCATTACACAGAATATATAAATCAAATTATGAAGTTGGTTTTTGAATGCTGGACACTCTCTTCATTCAAAGAGCTAAAGGTCAATGAAGGATACATAATAAACACAACTAAGGAAAACTATTCCTAAATTGGATGGTTTTCATCAACATTTGTTGAGTTCAAGATGATTGAGACATTATTTTAAACAGCATTTAAAATGTATAGGTCTAAAAAGGGGGGGGGGGGGTCATTAAAAATCACAACGAAAGGAAGGAATGCCAATCCCACAGCATAATTCATCATTACATGAGATGAAGTTCATCCCCACCCAGCCCACCCCATCCCACCTCCAGCTTTAACTACTCATGGACTAGTCCTGTAATTTTGCTTCTGTCTAGTTTTCATGGAATTTGTTTGATTTTGGAATTTGAAAAATGAAGTCTTTTATGTTCTTCAAATGCAGGCACACTGTTGGGGGGTTTTTTGGGTTTTTTTTTTGTTTTTTTTTTTTTTTTTGTTTTTTTTTTTTTTGTTTATTTTTTGTTTTTTTTGTTTTTGTTTTTTTTGTTTTTTGTTTTTTGAGCGGTTTCACTATGCAGGAGGTATGTAGCCAACAAAGCAATCTTACTTCATTAAGTATGTTCACAGTAACCCAACCAATGACAGGAATTTATCCTTATTGGATAGTATGTCCACTTTTTTTTGTAAGATTACTTAATGGATAATGGCTTCTTGACATTGGGAAAGCGAGTTCTGTAATGTCCAATGTAAGAGAGCCAGAGGATATTGTCTGTAGCCTGGGCTTGGTACTGCGGCGATTATTGTTTTTATCCAGTGATTATAGCTGTATCATCCAGAAAAGGTGGAAGATACAGACTGGGTGATAACCCTGTCCATATCACCACAGTGCAAAGGTCAATCCGTATCACCACAGTGCAAAGGTCACGGAGAACTACTTTCCTTCTAAATTCTTGTAGTAGGCGCACGTCAAGCATGTAGTTTTCAAATGACCCAATTACTGGATCCTGCGTTACAGTTATTCATACGCAAAACTATGCAAAGCCTTGTTTGATGAAATAAACGTTGAAACTGTTTTTAATTGTCTTTTTTTTGTATTTAACGATGAAAATATAATTACAGCTACTGGATAAAAGTAAAACCAGCCGCGTGGAGGAGACTCGTCAGCAGACTGGCCTCGTTCCCGCGGCGGATCACTCGGAGTGATCCGCCGCGGGAACGAGGCCAGTCTGCTGACTCGTCTCCTCCACTTGGCTGGTTTTACTATTGTCTCAGTTGTATCATTGTTTGGGTTTAGGTATATGAGAAACCTCCTGATAGGAAAAAGGAAATTGTTTTGATGGAATTAACAGT